>OW388301.1:46943098-47500598 GCA_936450465.1 Gibbula magus
CGCTGATGCTGCATTGAGGACCATAAAGTCACCAAAAGTCCATGCCTGACAGATTGACACAAACGTAGAACTCGTTAACTCCTCCGCGTTGTTGACGGGTGAGTCAAAGTATGGATAGCTACAAACACGAGTTAAATACCACGGAACATCACGCCAATGGTTTTGGGGTGATTCTTTTATGACTGTAAGCTGGATTTGTTGACACTACAAGGGACATCCAAGGATATCCAGGGGATGCTGGATTTAGTCGTTGTCGGTCACAAACTTGACACTACCCAATTGTTTCCGAGCTTTGATCCAACATCTGGATTTCCCCTGATTTAACTCCCATTGAGCAAGTCTGGGAACACTTTGGCTGACGGATTGATAGAAGAACCCTTTCTCCACAATATCTGGGGGAATAGGAGGCAGCCTTACATTATGAGTTGCAGAAAATGTCCATGGCACAAATCAGGAGGTTTGTTGGGGTATGTCGAGATGAGTTGTACACGTTAGTGGCATGTTTCATGATCAATTCAGAATAGCGTCCCCTCTTACTCCAGCCATACCACTCGAAAAGTTGATGAAGTGTCCATCACGTTTCAAAGTTTCATCAAAAGATGTAACAAAGATTGATGTGAAATGATATCACGTTTTTAATGTGAACCATTTGATGCATTCACTTTGGTTGCCAATGATTTTCCGCTATCTTGTTCATCCTTGTTCAGTTATTTTGGTTTTATTCAACATGCTGCATTTCTTGTACAATCTAGATTACATTTACCATATTGACGTTTTGTCCCCCATTATTTACATAATTCTGACTCCAGTGTTGCATTCATAATGCCTTCTGATTTGCTATGGTATAACTTCTCTGTGTTCTCGAAGCTTCTGGGTTTACCTTGAAACCTTGGAAGTTTGTATCACCCCGACTTATGCCAGTTGAAAATGGCTTGAAACTATCCAATAAACCCTTCAGAGCCTTTGCCTCCATAAGTCCATCTGTATTTCGAAGTACAGTTACTATTTGCTCAAGTCTTCTCAATTTTCTTCTTTACTTTAAGACAAGCATGTCATCTCTGCAGAGAGTGAACTTAACCTAGGTTTCCCACAACCCACATAATATTCTACTATCATGGAAGGAGATTTGCCATTATCGGCTACTCCTTAAGTCACAAGCGCAAAGCTTTTATCATCAATATATCAACAAAGTCAAACACATGTGATCCCGGATAATGACAGCATTCATCACGCCGACTTTATTGACAACCATTTATATAACCTGAACGAAATAGTTCCATCTTCACAAATAATAGTTACATAACATAGGATGAGATAGGTAACATATCGCAGAGAGCTGTAGTCATCAATGACGACGACGTTGACACACTGCTGAGCTCCTGTGATGTGGGGGACTCGAAACCCCTGTCCATCATCAACACTTTATTGTGGGTAAACATCGTTCAATTCAGCCTTGAGGTCAGACTTGCCACATAGGAATGTGACATCATGAAACTACAAGAAGAAGCAAATACTTCATATACCTTGAGTATAGTTGGAGATTGACTGGACACAGCACCTGGGAAACTCCTCTTGAAATAAGATTCTTACTCGGGTATGGGCCAATCCGTCACATTATATTGTCCTCGAGGACTAACGTTGATACTTTCCATCTTAATCTTACTGCAAAAAAAACTCAAAGACTGGGTCAGTTTTGGTTTGAAATAACAATTGGCAAAACACATTGAGCGCTGTAATGACTAAACAAGCTAATATTTCGGATGCAAATGACTCACCAATCACAGTGCACGAAATCACCGTGTACTAATACATTTAAAAACAAATGTTTCAACTCGTACATTACCTTGAGTCTAAACAATTCCAAAGTATATAAGCAATCATTCATCGGTTTCAGAGAACAACGCCCAAGTATGAGTTACTTATTTTCCAATCGACCAGCCGTAACTCCCAGTTCAAACATTCAGTTCAAACATCGAACCCGAGTACAGCGTCACTGTTACTGACTTAATACCTTCTCAACTTTTGAAAATTATCATTTTTGTCCTCTGGGCCTATTCATAGGAGTGTATTTTACATCAGCTTCAACTACGGTTGGCCCAATAACTGCTCGGTAAACTCAAGTGACCATCGCGATACCCTCAGTTGACACCTCAAATCAATATGACTCAACAAACCTTGACAGGCCTTTATGTGTTTACACAATACATATTTTGACGATAATAGATCAAAATATGAAATCCATGTCCATGTCAAGGAATGTGTATGAATATTGTGCGACAATGTCGTAATTGCTGACATTTTGACACTGTTGTTGTAAACATAGTATGACATGGACACTAATATATCCAATCTAGATAGAAATACACGACCGTACAATGTCTTAAGGGCATTAGGTCACGGGTCATGTAAGATAAATCAGCATAATAATAATAATCCATCATAACAAACCATTCATTCATTCATTCATTGAATCGTTTTCAGTTACAATTACAATAGCAATACCAACGTCAACAATATCACCGATAGCATTGACAACGATACCGAGACTATCAACAACATCCACAGTGATAGCATCACCGGCAACACCACCAACAACAACAACAACAACAACACTACTACCGGCGGTCAAAATGTCCTCTGTCACCAGCAGGATGTCATCTACATTGTCTACAACACAAGGAAAAGAAACAAAAACGCCTACAGGTGGTCATGTAACATGAAGTACAATTTAGGATTGTTTATTTTCATTTATATTTAGTAATAAAGATGTTTCGTAACAGTCATATGACACACTTCCTAGGGTAATAATCTCTCTATATACTGACTTATTCTACATCCACTCCAACTTCATTTATACAAGGTACAGTTTATACATGTCTATGTGATTGTTCAGAGCTGTATTCAAATGGTGTTTTCGAGGATATAATTATATATCTTAAAAATCCGTAACCGTTAGAAGTGAATTCATTTCGCAGTAGAATCTGCTGGATGTGAGGTGTGTTCTGGACCGTTGTGTGGAATCACATCCAGCGATGACCCTCTTGTATCCTGTTCACCAGACAAACCTTACTGTATGAACCACGTAGAAAACCGATCAGATGGAACGAAAACTGTCACCAAAACGTATGTACAATTTCACATCTAGCAAACTCTTCTCAAACCCGATGAATGTATCACCTTCTAAAGAGCTTCTAGACAGCATATGAAATAGCTTAAGTAGAGAGGGTATTCAGACATTGAATCCAAATGCAAACATGTTCGGCATTAATATGTTAATACGCCTATTAATTTATGTATCCGTTTTGATACACTTTACGCTTGATTTAATGTCATGTCTATATCAAATGAAGGGGTAAGTATAACACCAGGGTTATCTGCCATTTTAATGTTTTGTAGTAAATTAAATCAAATTCAAATATTTCGATTTCGTTTTTTTTTCGGTTAGGATGTTATTTAAAAGAAGGCTATTAACACTATGTCTATGGAAATGCGAAGACAAAATAATTTTCAAATATTTGAAAACAAAAACTTAATTTACTATCAAATTTTGAAATGACAGATAATCCCGGTGTTTTCCCCTTCAATTTTGGCTTTGCCCTTGTTTTGACTTTTGTATAATAAAAAAACGATCGTGGCCTGTAAATTAGGTGTACAAATCAGGATTTGTGTTTTTTTATGTTTTTATTTTTATATGCGCATCTCTTTGAAATTTACCGTTTAAAATGCAATACAGTTTTGATTTTCATCATTCTGTAATGACAAATTATAAGTGTCACATCGAATTGCATTCTGCATATATTCAAAATGCTCGAGATGCTAACTGTCATTTTAATACAATTCTGGCCTACTCCATACAAAATGACAATTTTTTACTTCATTTTAATTTTTAATATTTTATCATAGCCATGCAAATGTGAAGCCACCCTTACATTGATAACAAACTTTTAATTTCAGATGCGCATCTTCTGTAAAATGCAATAACAAATGGTGGCATGAGACATCAGACAAGAGCGACTGTGTTGACTTCAACCCGAGAAACATCTACAGCTACGACTTATCCTGTTACTTCTGTTGTACAGAAGATGGGTGTAACAGAGCTGTGGTGCCTGATCGAAAGACACTGTTCCGTGGTCAAGACTAGCGTTGGTTTATGTAAAGATTTCTTAATGTCGATGCCGCCAGTGGTTGTGGAGGTGGTAGAAATTAATATAATATATTATGTCAAATACATGTGTTGTGTTTTCGTTCTCACCTTGTCTACGTATATGATATAGTTACTTTTATGGGATTCAAAGTCTCCGAAGTGTCGCGAACATTATACATATTTTGGAGATCACCAACAAGTCAATTCATTTGAAAATCGTTGAAAAGAGTGTCAACTTACCATCTCCTAGACAATAAGCTTTGATAGCATCACCTATTGAAGTAATTATTTATTGTAAGAACCGTCGGAGTTCATCCACTGTAGTTTCATATCTATAGAAACAAAATATTTCCAAAGCTAGTTAACAGTTCTTCAGTAAATCGATCTCTCTTGTAAGTTTTGTCTCACAGCCAAACACAATCGTCAATATTTAATGTCAACTGCATCAAAAAGCTTACTTAGCGACAAACCAAAGACGTAGTTCATTTTATAATACCGAAGTTAAAAGAATCTCCCAGGAACAGTCATATATAAGTATATCATGTTTTCTTGTGAATAAGCAATTGGTTTTTTAAATATGTGCAAAACCAGTTTTTCAATTAAAATTGTATGTCCGTATAGTTGAGGTGAGTTGGGGTTTAACACCGCTTTCAAGAGTATTTCACTTATATCGCGGCTGCTAGTATTATGGCAGGGAGAAAGCCCGCAATGCGAGCATCGGCTGGAATTAGCTAACCATGGGTGGTACTACGCTTAAATTCAGTGCAGCATTGCACCCAAACCTTACTGCGTGTAGAACACTTCTCTACTGCAGACAAAGTTGCCGTGCCCCTGGCGGGATTCGAACCTCTTGCTCCGAAGCCTAACGCGCTAACCACTGCGCTACCCCATTTGAGTGATCACTTGGAAACGACTAATATAGCGTTTACTTATGTATTCATTGTTCTTCTTGATAAATCCTTAAAGGTACATTCATTGTGTTTCATAAAATGTTATTTGGATATAAAACGTTCCACCACACCATATGTGCTGTTTACTGTACAAATAAATTCACTCAGCTTGCATATTCATCCCCAATTACCAAATATATCACAATTACTAGTTTTCAATTAAAATCAAGTAAACGTCATTATACATGTGACGAAACAGAACATGCACGACCCATTCACATGCACAGTAGTTATATGACCTATTAAACATTATAAACCCAATTATGTCATTTTGTCTGTTATAAATAATATTCCAAAATTACGTTTGAGTCATTGGCGCGCGTCAACTGCGATGCATTGTCTTCATTGATTTTCGATCAGTAATCACTACTTTTACCTTCATATCGTCAATATACTAAGTCGACTATCATCAAAATGGTAGTTTTCGATAACAGTCGGTACTTCCCGATAAAGTAACACCATTTATAATGATTGAAATATGTGGATGTATCTTTAAGAGTTGGTTAATGTATCTTTATAGTTACCAAATCAAGTAAACGTCATTATACATGTGACGAAACAGAACATGCACGACCCATTCACATGCACAGTAGTTATATGACCTATTAAACATTATAAACCCAATTATGTCATTTTGTCTGTTATAAATAATATTCCAAAATTACGTTTGAGTCATTGGCGCGCGTCAACTGCGATGCATTGTCTTCATTGATTTTCGATCAGTAATCACTACTTTTACCTTCATATCGTCAATATACTAAGTCGACTATCATCAAAATGGTAGTTTTCGATAACAGTCGGTACTTCCCGATAAAGTAACACCATTTATAATGATTGAAATATGTGGATGTATCTTTAAGAGTTGGTTAATGTATCTTTATAGTTACCAAAGTTTTAATATCACAGAATTCGACCGGTTACTGTAATATATTTATTGGCTTTCATCACATGGTATTTTGCTCGACTGTGTAGAACATTGCAAGAACTATGCCAAGGTATTTATTCACCCCTGGGTCTTTTCCTCCCGACATTGTTGACGTTGTCGTCTCGTAGTTTCTAAGCACAGTGGGTCATGGCGAACACCTTGCATGTCTCTGCCTTCGTCCGTGTGCAATGTAAAAATTCTTCATAATGTATAATAGAAGATTTTGTTGCATACGCGTTCTGGATATAAATTTCGGCCAGCGGCCAGTCTCTAGTCTGGTAAATGATGTTTCGATGTCCGAATGACATACTGTGAGGAGAGAAGTAATCTGGAAGTAAGAGGTCATTTTTGAAGGGTTTGATTTTTTTTTAAATATCCAAAGTAACAACCCTTTGCACTTTTGTTAAAAACATACCCCCATTGTTGTATCAAGTGATCTTTAAGAAGTGATTCTAGAGAGTTTACCCAGCCAAGATTATCAACTACATCAAACCACGAGTCGATTATGTAAGAAAACTGTACCGTCGACTTACTGAATGCCTTAATTATGAAGAGTATTGTCTAAGTTGAACAGTTGAAGTCCTGATGATAGCTGAAGTGGGAAACATTATATTTCTTAGTTATACCAGAATGTGATCATCCTTTTTGGAAATTGTAATGTTCTCAGGGAAACGACGCAACTCGCCATGAACAATGAAATAGGGTGTAGATTGTCGTTAATCTTTGAAATTGTATATGATTTTTTCAATATTTTCCGTATTTTCATTACCCTATATTTCGTCACCATATGACAAGACCAATATGTAGTATCAGTATATCAAAATATTTGATAACGATATCAAGTGCTGATTGAAAGTTTTTTATTTCTTCAGAAATGCGAACATGATTTACTGAGATCTAGATGCACTATGCATTTCTGGTGCAGCGATTCACTATCTTGGCACAACAAAGCGAGGGAAATACTGCAAGGTATAAATCAGCCAGTAATGGAGACTGGCAAGAGTTATGCCTTGCATTTGGAAGTTGACACTCATCTAGCTGCACAACTTTGGAAACACTGACATATTAAAAGCAAGAACGAAACGCTAAGTAGATGATCTACTGTAATATTAACCATATATGCATCTTCATTGTGATTTGAAATCCCGAGACCGTGTAAAGTGAAACGGTTGGTAGAAGAAGAAGCATTTTGAAAATACTCTTAAATAATTTGTGCAAAAAGCTCCCTGGAGACCAGCATGAATAATACAGACACGACATGAACATATTTCTCTCTCTGTTAAGAAGCTTCTCTGAAACCCTAAATATACTGTGTCAAAACTGCAGAGGCCTTAAAGGAATACTGTGCTCCTGAATAAAACACTGGAAAGCGTAAATTCAATGTGTTAACAGCGAGTAGGAAAAGGGAACTAGCGTTACCCCCGTTGCGCAGTGGCTTACTCGCCACTACTTGCCGTACAAGCGCGAATATGAATGCATTTTAATCGAAACAAATACTTCTAACTGTCTGTTTTGTTTTACATGGTAATTGTCTCTTATCATGATAGAAAAAAGAAGGGAATCGGCAAACCAGCTAAAAGACTTACGTATCGCTCTTCAAGAAACATGTATCTATATATCATTTTGTAAATAACAAAAGTACAATTGTGATGATTTTGCAAGTATTTCGCATGCGAATAGCAAGATACAATGATGGCAAAGATTAGAATAACGAACCTGTTTTCACCATGAGCTTAATCATCCATGTACTATAATAATCGTTCTATGTCAGCTATACGTTATTCTTCAAATGCCAAATCTGTTTGTTGGAGGTTTTTCGCCAAAGAACACAGAATACAAAGCTCATCCTATCCCTTAATTCCATTGGTGGAATATATGTTCCTACCTTTCAGTGAACGTTTCATTGACTGACAAATATCTAGACTGACAGTCGCATTAATGTTATTTCATTATAGTTTGTGTGTCACCAAGACCAGACTTTTGACAATTAACATGACAATTGAAATGCCGCCGGTCACCGACATGGCATTTGTTATATAATTGAACTGGTCCAATAAACTTGTTATCTGTAAAAACTTAATTACACTACTCAGCGTATTTGACTTTGTTCAGCTTAATTGCGTAAACTAATTTGCTGTCATAACACTTATCTCCTTTGAAGAAACATCTATATGGTATGTTAAATTGAGAATTTGTATTTGAGCTATCATCGTATCTCCCCATCCATTTCGTTTTCATTTACGAGAGTGTGTATTAGGTTGCATCTGGTAACATAATTCATTCATTCGATCGTGTTCTATAAATGTGTATAATCATAATGTATATGTGTGCGTGTACAATGGTGCAATCTTAATGTTAATTTCACTGAGCTTGTTGAAATATTATTTTTATGGTTTGCATTACATTAAAATATTTTGATGGACACACTTCGAATTATAGTAACCTTTTATATCTTTTATATCTGATACACAATGTTACGTTATTACACTTATTGATATACTTAGTCACTGATATCAAACGTATATACAACAATATAAGAGTAAACGAATGTTTCTTTACAAAAGGTTTCAATATAACATCCATATTGCAATGAAATGCTTGAGCAAAGAACCACGAAAATCATGTACTGCTAAAATCCATCCACAATTTTATCGTTAAATCTAAAAGATTTTCGGAATTTTCATAAATCAATCTTTGTTTCAGCTTAATTATTTCTTATCATATATTGCCTTGCTGTTATGTAACGTTCAACATCTTTAAAGTGTAACGCCTTCAATTGTGTCTTGTAATCTGGTACCATATACATGCCTGTTGGTTTAATATTTTATGATTGTTCAATGTATGCAACTAATTTGTTTGTTTGTTTGGTGTGTTTGCAGTTTGTAGGGAGAGGCATTTATGCAAGCATTGTTTTGGTTGTTTGCCGATTCCGTCACTTTTACAGTGTTTTAATACGTTTAAACTATATCAAGCGTTATAGCAACAAATAAAAAAAACTTTAAATGAAATGTAAGATTAAACCTTGATTTTCGCCAAACACAGAGACATATTTTCAGGAAATCGATGTCACACTATTACCTCTCTTAGGCATTCCATGAAACCATCCAGTAGCATTTTAATTGTATTATTAGTATTATTAAGCATCTTGATAAACTACGGCTTTCTCTGTGAAATATCGTAATAAATTTGTTGAAACACAATCATGGACGAACATCACATGAAGTATGGTAATAATAAATAACATATACGCGTGTATATGTACTTGTAACCCTGTTTGTCAACCGATCTTTCCATGTAAGATCCTGAAATACATGCCGTTTAAATAATATACGAGTACTTACATTTACATTTAATCCCGTATGTGAAGTTGTATTGTGGAAGAGGACTCCGTAATATTGTATCAACAACCTGTCAATTAATTGCGAGTTGAAAATGGTTATATTAATTTTGTCTCTTGATGATATTATATTATCAGTAATAATAATGTTAATAAATGTATAAAATCTTACTCTTCCAATTCGTCATCTGAAGCTTGAACAATTCAGGAAGAGGTGTACATATTGGTGTGTGGTGAGATGTTTTGGGTGTAAATTACTTTGTCAGCGACTTATCTTTTTCTCTTCACCGGCATTTTCTATTCGTCACATCTTTGCTGTTTTGTCAGATACATGCTTTTATCTATTTAACATTTTATGATGCTAATACAACTTGTACCCAAACCGTTTTCTTATTGTACCAATTGTCTACAAAGGTAAGGATAATAAATGAATTTAAATCTGAAACGTCTCGTTTGTTTGATCAACCAATCGTTCTGTTTCCTACCAGACTATTTATTAATACATGCAAAGCAAAATATAACCTATATCCAGGCATTTTAGTAAGAGTTCCGTTTTGATTACGAATCACGATTAAGACGAGTTTACTTTGGATACGAAAAGCCGGCGATCGCTCGCCTGCACCTAGTTTGCGTCACATGACCTCGTTACTCGCCTGTACACATTGCGTAACGTTCTCTACCGCAGTCTCAAGATCGCTTGGACCAGAGTTCCTTTAACGATATGTATCAATTGACAAAGTCATACATGTACATATCACTTGAATAGACATTTACAATATAACCAGAATTGCAGAGGTTAGTTAAGATTTGGGACAAACTATGATATCTCATCAAATTAAATAAACAAATACAAGTTAATATCCATTACAAGTTTAAATTGAATAAAGTTGTTAAAATTTTAGTCCTGACAAATATAATACAAGTATATACTAGCTGAAAATAGCGGCAAAACAAAAACTCTGACAAAATGTATTACCATTATTATTGTATGCTTTCGAAGTCTCCTATCAGTAACATCAAAGTATTGATTGCGTTTTGCGTTTACCAAGTTAAATAATGACCAAAAAACATTGTCTTTTCATCAGGCACTAGATCTCTGTTACATCCATCTTCTGTACAACAGTAGTAACAGGATAGGTAGTAGCTGTAAATGTTTCTCTGGTTGAAATTAACACAGTTGATACTGCCTGAAGTTCTATGCCACCATTTTGTGTTGCATTCTACAGCAGACGCACATCTGAAAATCAAACTTCATATAAAAAAAATGCCTATGTTGTATCTTTCAGTTCTCAAAAGACATTCGTGACATATTTTTCGATAAATTAGGTATTTGCAAAGGTTGTCTTTAGAAATGACTGATGTAAAGTATAACATATGAAAAAAAGTCAAGAATTAAGATTTAAATTACGTTGTCTCAGACTGTTTTGTTTATGAATAAAAATCTGTCCCAAATTGTGATTTAAGTCTACATTTGATATTACCCAAATTTGTCAAGAAATCCGAATTCTCCAATTGGTCAATGGTAGGGCTAGTTTTTACCTCGATAAAATTATATTATATATCAATCAAATAGAATAGACCATTTCGTATGACCATATTATTACTTACACATTTATACCCACAGCCTGTCTATCAAACTCATTGAATTAGAAGAAATGTTATCATATACTTATTAACAAAGACACTTTTAATCTATTAATTCAGAGTATAGGACATGCTATAATTGCATCTAAGAAATAAGTGTTTATTCATAAAAGTAACGTTCATTGAATAGCAAAGCGACATACGTATTTCATTAAATATATGAATTATAACAAATATCTAATCAAAACAGCATTTATTCAAAAGCCTCTTGGCAACTTTAACTTTACTTTGGTTAGTAGATCTGATATTTTGTTTCCCTCTCTCCTATTGATGGAACAAGTTTTTTTTAACTTACTGTCGATGTCTTATGAACATGATGGTTATCCTGTATATCCTGTATATACCATGTTTAAATAGAGTTTGTTTTTTTTTAGTTCAAGTGAAATTATTCAAATTAAGTATTTGTCAACAATAATAGTATAGGCCATTTATAATGCGCTAAAATGCCCAACACATGGCCATGCTCAACGCGCATACACACAAAAGTCAATATCAACGAAACAGGAGAGTGTTTGAGTTTGTATGGAGGGAAAACAAGTAGCAAGTGGTCAGCAGATCTCAGATTGGTCGCTGGAATGTAGGGTGAGACAATGGCTTGGATATATGACGGAGCAGTTCCATGTAGTGCTTGATAGGTGAGTGTCAGTATTTGAAATTCTATTCTTTCTTTGTCAATATGGTCGCATGAACCTGCGCCACAAACTATGACTTCAAAATAGCTTACCTTTTAGTGATACTCTTTGTTCCGTCAGATCTGTTTTCTACGTGGTTCATACAGTAAGGTTTGTCTGGTGAACAGGATACAAGAGGATCATCACTTGACGTGTTTCCACACAAAGGTCCGGAACACACCTCACATCTCACAGATTCTTCTGAAAACACAATAAACATGAAATCAATCTGTTACCATTTTAGAGGTTTGAAATGCTATCAGTGAAAACATATGAATATACGATCTGTACTTAGGATCTGAGTACCTCAACATAAATTGTACATAATGCTTCATGTATGGTTCATCGTATAATGTCAACTGGGTCAAGCCAGTGGAAACAGATTCGGCAAACAAGGCACAGCTCATATACTGCCGTCTGTAGTTTGACAGCCTTCATTCAGCATAACTTAATTTGAAAACATATTTAGTCAATCAAGCCATTAAATAACATAGTTTTCAATAAATAATCGTAAATGAAACCCCTAAAAGGTGCATCTTCACATGGGTAAATTCCACATACACTATTAAAGTTTTCAAATAATGCTCCCGAAACGCTACACAATCTGCAAATGTGGTTATTGTTGGCCCAAATTTAAAGAATTATTTACTCGAGAAATGATATTGACTGACTATAAAGGTTACATGCATACCAAATTTGAAGTTTCAAATTCATATATATTCATATACAAAGATGATATTGTACAAATTGTATAGCAATAGTTGAATGCAGCAGAATCAAATTTAACAAGCACTAACAAAACACCATCATCTCATTTCAGTTAAAACTATAGATTTGATTGAATGAACATGCCATGCATTACGTAAGATATGATGGTTAAAATTTGTCTGTAGCAATTTCCTTATTTTACTGTTATATGAATGATGTCCAACCACCGGACTAAATGTATCTCTGTAAACAGTCAGTAGCTCTTTCAAAACATATCAAATTAGACAGGATTAAACTATAGGAATGAAATTAGGTAACAATCCTTCCTTAACTTTGCACAAAGATAGCTGATGGTCTGGTGATTAAATCTGCTCTGAGGATCAAGTCAATTTTCATCGAAGAGGGGCGCCAATTAAAAATGGCCGCCACCGTTAAAACTTATCTGCTTTTACATGTAAAGTTATTTATCTTTTTTGTATTTTTAAACCTGTTTATATTAACCAATTTGATTATGACTTTGTCTTGTTAAGGATGGAAATACTATGATTTCTAATAAAACGTAATCCCGTTGTTTACAAAATGGCGACCAGTTTGTTGCTGAAGGGTACTGTTTGCTATCAGCTCAGTTCATATCTAGAACACCATAAACTGCAAGAACGCTTCCAATCAGCGTATAGACCTAGACACAGCACGGACACCGCCCTTGTCAAGATACTGGATGATATCAAAAGCCCTGACGGGAATGTAGCACTTTTAGTACTCTTGCTGCATTTAATACGATCGACCTCAAGATCCTCCTCACTCGTGTCCACTCAGATATAGGCACAGCTCTAAAATGTTTGGACTCCTACCTCTCAGATAGACACCAGAGCGTTCACATAGATTGCGTTGTGTCAGATATCATCCTATGATTATATGGCGTCCTGTGCTTTTCACACTCAATACTAAACCTCTTGGACCACTTATTGAAGAGCACACTCTGCTCAGTCACTTTTATGCTGATGATATCAATTTGGGATCAATGTTGAGACTTCTCATCAGCCTTATCAGCCTCTGCCAACTCTCTCAAGCTGTAAAAGATCTTGGAGTCATATTGGAGCCTGAACTGTCACTTGAAAACCCTGTGAACTATGTCTCAAAGATTTGTTTTCTACAGATTCGGAATATCAGCCGCAGAAAATACCTTACAAATGATGCCCCTCTCAATTTGACTATCTCTTTAGTTATATCAACAATTGATAACTAAAATGTCCTTCTCACTTCAACATTTCCAAAACATTGCAGCACGAATTGACCACGTTTGCAAAAAGCAGGAACATCTACAAACGGCCCTGTCAGACATTTCAGTGTGTCAATAACAGTGCCCCCGAATACCTTTGTGAACTCATAAAACCATACATTCCTAGAAGGACACTTCGATCTAAAGATAGTCATCTGTTGACCGTGCCTTGTATCAAGATGACACTCCATGGTGGAAATCGTTCTCCTATGCTTTAACCACTGAGTGGAACAAGCTGCCCTCGGAACTTAAAACATAAAATGATCTGTCATCTTTTAAGACTTCACTAAAGAATCATCAGTATCCTTCAGCCTAAGAACATTCATCCTCGAGCACATTGAACAGACTATTCTTTATGATGGCCGAGAGGGGACATCGCTCTTTCTCCCTCTGGCACCAACGCAATAAAGCGAAAGAGCGATAAAGCGAAAGAGCAATAAAACGAAAGAGCGATAAAGCAAAAGAGCGATAAAGCGAAAGAGCGATAAAGCGAAAGAGCGATAAAGCGAAAGAGCGATAAAGCGAAAGAGCGATAAAGCGAAAGAGCGATAAAGCAAAAGAGCGATAAAGCGAAAGAGAGATAAAGTGAAAGAGCGATAAAGCGAAAGACTGATGAAGCGAAAGTGCGAAAGAGCAAAAGAGGGATAAAGCGAAAGAGCGATAAAGCGAAAGAGTGATCAAGCGAAAGAGCGATTAAGCGAAAGAGCAAAAAAGCGAAAGTGCGATAAGGTGAAAGAGCAATAGAGCAATATAGTAGCGCGACAAAGCGATAAAGCAAGAGAGCGATAAAGCGATAAAGCGAAAGAGCGAAAAAGCAATAAAGCGAAAGAGCGATAAAGCGATATAGTAGCGCAAAAAAGCGATAAAGTGAAAGAGCGATAAAGCGAAAGAGCGAAAAAAGCGAAAGAGCAATAAAGCGAAAGAGCAATAAAGCGAAAGAACGATAAAGCGAAAGAGCGATATAGTAGCCAAAGAAAGCGATATAGTAGCCAAAGAAAGCGATAAAGTGAAAGAGCAAAAAAGCAAGAAAGCATTATAGTAGCGCGTAAAGTGATATAGTAGCGTGATAAAGTGATAAAGCGCAATAAGACGATAAAGCGATAAAGCGAGATAAAGCAAAAAAGCGATAAAGCGAAAGAGCGAAAAAAGCGAAAGACCAATAAAGCGAAAGAACGATAAAGCGAAAGAGCGATAAAGCAAAAGAGCGATAAAGCGAAAGAGAGATAAAGTGAAAGAGAGATAAAGCGAAAGAGTGATGAAGCGAAAGTGCGAAAGAGCAAAAGAGTGATAAAGCGAAAGAGCGATATAGTAGCGCGACAAAGTGATAAAGCAAAAGAGTGATAAAGCGATAAAGCGAAAAATCAATAAAGCGAAAGAGCAATAAAGCGATATAGTAGCGAAAGAAAGCGATATAGTAGTGAAAGAAAGCGATATAGTAGCGAAAGAAAGCGATATAGTTGCGAAAGAAAGCGATATAGTAGCGAAAGAAAGCGATAAAGTGAAAGAGCGATAAGGAAATAAAGCATTATAGTAGCGCGATAAAGCCATATAGTAGCGTGATAAAGTGATAAAGCGAGATAACGCGATTAAGCGATAAAGCGCGATAAAGCGAAAGAGCGATAAAGCGAAAGAGCGAAAAAAGCGAAAGAGCAATAAAGCGAAAGAACGATAAAGCGAAAGAGCAATATAGTAGCCAAAGAAAGCGATATAGTAGCGAAAGAAAGCGATAAAGTGAAAGAGCGATAAAGCAATAAAGCATTATAGTAGCGGGATAAAGCGATATAGTAGCGTGATAAAGTGATAAAGCGCAATAACGCGATAAATCGATAAAGCGATAAAGCGAGATCAAGCGAAAAAGCGATAAAGCGAAAGAGCGAAAAAAGCGAAAGACCAATAAAGCGAAAGAACGATAAAGCGAAAGAGCGATAAAGCAAAAGAGCGATAAAGCGAAAGAGAGATAAAGTGAAAGATCGATAAAGCGAAAAAGTGATGAAGCGAAAGTGCGAAAGCGCAAAAGAGGGATAAAGCGGAAGAGCGTAAGAGCGATATTAACATGTCTTTTTTGTAAATCTTTTACATAAAAATAGAAAACTGGTTTCATTCAATTTCTGTTCATTTGACTTGCTATTTTGATTCACATAACACGACAAAGCGAAACGGTCACACGACAAAGCGATAACGCTGAACGACAAAGCGATAAGGCTACACGACAAAGCAATACAACAACGCGACAATGCAATAAAACGAGATAAAGCGAAAGAGCATAAAGCAAAGGAGGGATAAAGCGAAAGAGCGAAAAAGCGAAAGTGCGATAAAGTGAAAGAGTGATAGAGCAATAAAGTAGCGCGACAAAGCGATAAAGCAAAAGAGCGATAAAGCAATAAAGCGAAAGAGCGAAAAAGCAATAAAGCGAAAGAGCGATAAAGTGACAAAGCATTATAGTAGCGCGATAAAGCGATATAGTAGCGTGATAAAGCGATAGAGCGATTAAGCGAAAGAGCGATAAAGGGATAAAGCATTATAGTAGCACAATCAAGCGATATAGTATCGTGATAAAGCGATAGAGCGATAGAGCGATAAAGCGAAAGAGCGATAAAGCGAAAGAGTGATAAAGCGAAAGAGTAACATGTCTGATTTCTTCTACTAACTCTATATTTTTACATATAAAAGCTGTCAAATATAGCTTAAAATCATTAGATATGTCTGACACTTGGCATCCCAAAAAATGTTATTTTATGATGTTAAAAGGTATAGAAATTAATAAAGTTAATTGGGCTTTGAAGTTTCGAGATTTATTGTACAATTTGGGCTTTGGTTTTGTTCTTGACCAACAATTTGTTTATCTGCCTACTTCATTTGTCTCAAAATGTATGTGTCGACTAAAAATGTATTCATGAACAGAATTGGTATACATGTAGTTCACTTCAAAACGGCAATTACTCCATATCTTACTCTTATTTTAAAGCTTCACTGTCTAAGGAATTATATTTGAATGCGGTTGTTGTTAAAATGTTTAGAGTAGCCTAAGCCCAATTTACGTGTTTATCGCATCATTTAAGAATTGAAACGGGTCGGTTTTATAATATAGATAGAAATGATAGATTATGTGTACAATGCGACGATAATAATTATATATAATTGAGGATGAATACCATTTCATAAAATAAATTGATGCGTTGTTTACACAACAAATAGGATTGATGTATGAGGCTATATATTGATTGATGACATTGATTGGATGTCAGTTAATATGTTATGTAATGTATAAGGAATACGAGATTGAGACTGATTGAAAAGCAACTGGATGTTTATTTTATAAATGAGCTTAGTACATAGTATAGATAAAGTACACAAGAAAATTAAATATAACTATTTGATAAAATATGAAACTAATTGTACAATTACGTCAGTAAATGGTGATAAGCACTAGCTATATAGGAATGAAATATCCCATGTTTATATAGTTCCTCCAAGTGTCTTTTTCTCCTTATTACATTTATTTGCACAGCAAAAGGCCTACTTTATTTTTTTCTAAATTAGACAATTATGTTATCAGATTGTAAGTCGTTTTTAGAACTATTATCAAATTCATTATCAAACTAATTTTACTTGTAAAATTGAGGGTGTCAATTAATTAATCCATAAAGGTGTACCAGTTTGTTATGTATTTGTAATGAATTTCGCATGCGGATATATACCTTGAGGCATTTAATAACTAATATTATTTATTATATAAGGGCTCAAGATATGTTGTGACCGTGTGAATAATGGTATTAAATGAACAAATGTATATGAAAAGTGGGCATTGCGATCTACATTCTTTACAATGGGAAAATAGTGTTTTTTGCGGTACAGATGCTGTACAAATGATGTAAAATTACACAGCATAGTTAATAACAAGAAGGAGTTAAAAACTATATGCAGTTTGTAAATGACGAGAATTGTGCATTTTGTAAAACAGAGAATGAAAACATCTTTCTCGTTTTTCGAAAAATATGATCATATATAAAACAATTCTGATGGAGTGGAACTGTACAAATCTTGGTATTCTACTACAAAACATTGTTATTCTCTTTGGTTTTCCTGCTCAATTCCAGTTTTTGAATCAGTTAAATCTTAATGAGAAAAAAGCACATCTTTTGAAGTAGCCTTAAAGGTCAAGTATTATCATTCAGTTAGAACATTAATAATTTCAGACAAGTACATGCAATTTAAAAGTTTAACTGCAAGAACAAAACATAAAATCATTTCGTTTGAAAAAATATTCTCCACTCTCAAATATTCAAAAAAGGTACAGTGGCGTGGAAATAAAGCAAAAGAGCCATAAAGCGATAAACCTGCGCGACAAAGCGAAATGTATTTATCGATTGTCGTGCGGCAATATCGCTTTGTAGTGCCGCCTTATTGCTCTGTCGTGCCGCCTTATCGCTTTGTCGTGCCACCTTATCGCTTTGTCGTGCCGCCTTATCCCTTTGTCGTGACGCCTTATCGCTTTGTCATAGGACCTTATCGCTTTGTCGTGTTTCTATATCGCTTTGTCGTGCAACACTATCGCTTTATCGTGTGACACTATTGCTTTGTCGTGTGACACTATTGCTTTGTCGTAAGACGTTATCGATTAGTTGTGTTGCTATATCGCTTTGTCGTGTGTCCATATTGCTTTATCGCTTTATCGCGTTGTTGCCAGAGGGCGAAAGAGCGATGTCCCCTCTCGGCCATCATAATTCTTTGATGAAGTCTTATAAAAAAAATCAAATATATCTCAGGATACACATTCAATTGTGTAGAGATAATTACAACTGTAAGATTTGGAAATTTGTATCTTTTTGAATACTAATAATACATTAATTCATAATGTGTCTGTGTACCTTTTGGGGGCGTTGTTACTTTGTCTTCTGTAGAAAATGTGGTTGAGGATATCCTGCTGGTAGCAGAGGAGGTCCCTATCTGAGTTTGTGCTGTTCTCGATGTTGATGTTGCTTCTGCCATTGTTGTTGTAGTTATTGATAGTCCCGGTGTTGTTGTCAATGTTGTTGTTGATATTGCCATTGCCAATGATGGTGTTGATAGTCCTAGTGCTGTTGTTGTTGATAGTCTTGGTGCAGTTGTTGTTGTTGTTGATAGTCCTAGTGTTGTTGATATTCCTGGTGTGGTTGTCATTGTTGTTGATGATATCGTTGGCATTTCTATTGTAGTTATTGTTACTTTGCAGTTCAATGGTCAACGACGATTCAGTAAAATATTTATTTAGTCATAATAAATCGTGTTTAAATGAAGCTTACCCTGATAAGGTGACATTCTTCTTGTGATATCATAATTACATTTAATCAGTCACAAGTTGTTAAGGGAATTTAATTACCAATCCATCAGAAAACTGATCTACCAGTTTAACATACATTGCGTTATAATGGTACAAGTGTTGATGCTGTTTACCTTCACATAAAGCTGATGTTGACCAGGCCCCAGATTCCAGACATCTGGTGTATAGTATATTAGAATCAGGTTTGTAACCGGCGCCACAGTGGAGATCACATATATCATACATCCTATGGGTTGATTTGTTGACACATGAGTACTTTCCGTTGGTAACCAGAGGAGGATCTCGGCATTGGATTTCTGAAAGTATACATCTGACAAATAAAAAAAGGAAAGCATTTGAACTGGGGATATGAACTATGATTGGTTGCCAGATAAGGTATACCATTGGCCATTGTATTTTGTCTGTCTGTCGTCTGCGAATGTTTCAATAGCATTTATCACATATGGATTACAATATCTTTAATTATTTTGTTATCCAGTTTACTAAACTATACTTCATTACCATGAGGTGATTCTCTAACACCATTGGAATTTAAGTTTTGATTACTTTTTTGGAGTGTTTTTAAAAGTAAATAATTCAAATTGATATGGTAGAATAGTAACAAAAATCCAATTTCAAAGTAAGAGGACTATTTAAAGCCAGTGAGTGTTCTCCAGATTGATGTCATTGAAATAGTTAATGCGGACACATACACTGAATTGATATGAACAATTTTAAACCACGCGCAAGCAGCAATTTGTACTTTGCTATTTCTCCTTAACTTTCCTTGCTTCGATTGCAAACTTAATACCGATCATTTCAAGGTACCTCTTTTCAATGTGGACTCAATTATAAAAATTCTACCAATCTATGAATCTATGTTTCTATTTTTTCTCCCTTTTAGATAAGTCAATTGATATTTAACGGACTTCATTTCAGGTGTCTACATATTCTGGTATCCAGTTTCTCCTAAATGAATAAATTATTGTTTTCTACCAATTTCAGGCCATATGTCGGGACGATTGTAATCCGATCATGATTCTTATGAAAAAATAACCCAGAGGTCTGAATACATGGCATGGTATGAAAGGCAGAGACTTGTAATCAAATCTATCATATTTCAATTCAATTCAATCTTCATCCAGTATTAAGCGCATATCTCAACAAAATTATAATACAAATGTAACTGTGACAGAAATGGCTTGATATACCTTTCAAAACAGTTTATATCTTAAGACAACGTTATAAATTCTATAAATGGAACGATTGTTTTAGAAATATTCAGGCAAAGTCTTGTTACTTGAAATTGAATTTGAACTTTGGAATTAAACACTAAGACTAATTTGATATTAATCTTTTATAATATATCAGTACCCAATGTACAAAATCTGTCATTTCAAACAATGTGGCAAAGGTTTATCATTTAAGGTAATTCCCCAGATCTTAAAACAATAAAAGCTGTCAATGTTCTCATTCCATAAAGTCCGTCAAATAATAGTAGAATGTTACCACAGACATGTATACTTGAGAGAAACATACCTTGTTTGATTCACAAACTTTAGAATTCCAACATTGCTCACAACAATCCTTAACTCTGTCGCAAACTTACTAATAAATAAAGAACTATTTCCCACATCCTGAATGGTCCAAACAAACCCAAAACCATAGTAAAAAATAAACCGTTTAAACTTTGATGCCCATAAAGAACAATTAAATTCACCTAAAGACACAAGGGTTTCTATGATTGTACATTGTTAACCACTTAACCATTAGTTAATACACCTTTTATGACCTTCACACAATTTCCTACACAGATAACATATTAACGATTACATAACATTATTCACTCTTTTTCTTTGGAGTTAAGTTACATATAAGTAGACTGTCAGGCAAAAGAAAGTATACACTTTAGTTGGTTTTGATATTTGTATGATTTTCAATTACAAATATCTTGAATTTTCGACATCGTAATCCCTGGCAGTTTATATATACACCTAGCAACGGTAATTACCCATGCATGTTGCAGACTGTGTCCACGATTCGGTAGAGAGACACTCTGTGTGTGTAATCAGGGAGTCTGGTTTAAATCCAAGGTTACAGCTGAGATTACAGATGTCATGTGGTTTGTGAGTGGAGTGGTGACAGATGAACATCCCGTTGTTAATGGTTGGTGGAGGTGGACACTGCTTCACTAGCAAACATTAATGAACAGATTATACAGTTTATAAAAAGACACATGAAAAACACGAGATACTTGTTTTAAATTGTTTTTAAATATCAACAACAATATTATAAACATGCACTACGTCGTCATACGGACAGGTAACACACATTGGAGTATTCTAAAATGACAATGCAGACAAATAGACCTACCTGTACATGATCCTCCTGTGGACCAGCTGCTGCTTGATAAGCAGGTTATAGTCTTGGTAGAAGTCACTTTGTACCCATCATTGCACTGCAGACAGCAGATGGCACCAACTCTGTGCCTCTTTTTGTCACAGTGATAGGCTCCATTTCTTACTTTTGGAGGGTCACTGCATGCAATTACTGCAAAAGAAGATGTCACATTTTGACTTTTTGTCCTTGCATTTTGCGTTTTGTGTTTCTTCTTTATTCTTTTTGCTTTTCTTTATTTTGGTTTGTTTATTTAAAAAAAAACATTTTGTACAATTGTAGCTTTATTACAAAAACGGCCCCATAGTATAGTGTTGCATTATATATAGTTCCCGTCCATGTGACAATATTGTCACCCAGTAAAAAGTTTTTGAAATATAAACTAAGGCTAAATCATTACAAGGATATTAGTGCAGATGCTGTCTGTGTGAATATAACCATTGAAACGTTGTACATCTAACAGAACATTCATATAAAGCAAACTTTATAAAACATTAAGAAGACTGTTAAATATAATGTATAATCAACCTTTGTAGCATTGCTTTACAACCAATTTAACACTTACCAACACATGCAGCAGATTGTGACCATGTTTCAGAGATCTCACAGCTGATTCGATCAGTGGTAGAGTTTGGTTTATAGCCTTGATTACAGTGAAGCTGACACGTGTTTCCAATGCGATAGTGAGATTTATTTCCACAGGAATACCGACCATTCTGAACATTTGGCGGACTTTGACATTTCATTTCTGAAAGTATATCGATCACTTAATCAAGAATTTGATAAATTTTATAGTTTAATCCAATCACTAAGTATACGAAATATATAAACAGATATTACATTTAGCTTTTCTTTTGAGCATACAATGTATGTCACAAGGATATTTCACACTACAGCTTAGTCAAAAAGTTGACGTGAGATCAGTGAAACTCATAAACCCTTTCAAGAGGAAAATATTACTAAAGTGTACAATGTGTTAAATTTGTAAACAAAATTTAAATTGCTATATAAGTAGAACATACGGATAACATTTGTATACTTCAAATTGAAGTATATGTAATCAATTCAATATTGAGTGATAAAATGGAAAACATACAAGTAGCAGTAAGCCACTCAAGACAACAGCTAAATATAACAGTAAATGTGACCAATGTTCAGAGAGCGAGGTCAGTGTAAGCGTTCTAACCAACACAATTCGCTGAAGAGGTCCATGTTTCTGATTCAGAACATTCTGTGTGAACTCTCCACGAGTCCGGTTTAAAGCCAGGGTCACAATGTAGATCACATATATCATCTTGTCTGTAGACCGAGGAGTTGTGAGGACAGTAGTATTTACCGTTCACGATCTTCGGAAGGTTTGGACAACGTTTTTCTAAAACAAAATTGTAACAGCATGAACATATTAAGGAACTCAAGCAGTTCGAGAGTGTTATATCTTAAATAGGATACTGCTCTAATATATAGCCGAACAAATACTCAAAAAGTCATAAAAAGGCATTTTGTTAAAAATTCTAATATTTTCATCTCACGTATAGTTCATCAAACTTGATGTGAATCTACTGTTTGTACAGGTTCACTGCTGTAGTTTAGATGAGAAAAAAACGAAATGGAAGGCCTAAGAAAAGTAGACTTCAGGTATACTTTAATTGTAAAAAAACAACATTTGACACAACCCTAGCAAGCAGATCCAGATTACATCTTTGAATATCATTCTACAAGTTGGTATGATGAAGAAGGAGGACAATATTTATGGATATACAAATTCTTTAGTCTGAAAAGTCTACCTTTTTACACTTCAAAATAATGATAAAATACATGCTATCATTGCATTTAGAAGGTGATGCTGTGCTGTCATCAATTATGTTAATGGCATTTCAATGTGATTAATTGGTCTAAGGCATCGTATAAAAACTATTAACACTGCCATTTTTTTCCCTGAGAGTGGTAAATCTGTACATTTACAGATACTACATTTGTAAAGTTTAGGAAATCTGACAGAGTGTTTGAAAACTATCTATGAAATCGTGATATTGAGTATTTCACAGTAATTGAGGTAGAATAAAAAAATTACCTTTCTAAAAGTCACATATTTTTAAAAGGCATTTGATCTTATTAACAGAAACAATTTACTAATACTTGTATTAACAAAATGTGTTCACATTAAGATATTCTGTTTATTGAAGAACATGTATAAACAACTTTTTGCTTGTTTTAGGGTCGGCGTTCGCCAGGGCTGCATTCTATATTCTGTTCTGTAAGTGTGAATTGGTTGAAAAATGTAAGACCTTTGGGTTAAGAGGTAATTCTGTAAAAACATGGAATGGACAGTATGCTGTTGCTTCTGTTTGCTGATATTATAACGTTTTTAGATGACTGTTATTGATATGCAGAAGAAGCTTTCTTTTGGTAATAGCGTATTATGACAAATGGGGTTCACAGTGCATAGTGATATATGGAGGAAGATTATATTAAGAAGAATAAGAACTGGACGTGTGATGGAGAACTTTAATGTTGTAGCATATTGTAACCGTGTAGGTGAAATCTTCTCATCAAGACTTGTATCGTTAACTTTAGGCATGTGAAACATTAGGAGTTCAAGCTAGAAATACATTCTTTCCAATCAAATCTCACGGGCCGAGTCCCATGCGGGATTCGAACCCACGCCCTCAGAGTAAGGCAACTATCGCCAGCATTGACTGTACCAACAGCTTACCACACGACCATTTCGCCTCGACCAAATGGTTCGAATCCCGCATGGGACTCGGCCCGAAAAAGTACAAGAAATTGTACTTTTGAAGGTAGTGTTATCCCAAATATAACCATATTATATTTCTTCACTATCTAAATGGCAAGTATTTCTAATGTAAATGTTGGTAGATCGAGCATTAGAAGACATCCCATTCTAAAATGAGAAAAGAGTGAGTGAGAAAGTTATTGTTTAACGACGCTTCGAAGGTATAACAACCATTAGCAGCGATAATTTGTTTAATTAGATAGTTGAAAAAGAACATTTGCAAAAGCAAACACGAAACAGCACAGAGGCCGTAAAAGATCAGCAAATTATCACAGTCTATGTGAAATAAAAGCTGAAAGATAATATAAAAATTATAGCTTATCATTTATATTTACAGCCTTTAAATAATCTAAAACTCTGTGCTCAATGATAAAACATGAAACATGATCCCAATTAAGAAAAGAACAATGAGTGAAATGAGTGTGTACAATACGACATCGTCGTAGGACACAAGCTTCCTTCCCAGTAAAAGCAGAGGGAAAGTTATAGCCTAGTTGAGGTTGTATATTATGAAGTTTATTGTGTTGTTGTTGGCCCCATTGGGACCTCCAACGCTGCTTTATGAAGGATTTAATTATTGGTTTGGAATACGTATAAGGAACTTTAGTGGGTGAAATATGTTTAAGGTTTAATGCTGATTTAGCTGCTGAATCAACTTTGCTATTTCCTCTCATACCCATATGGCTAGGAAGCCAGCAAAAGACGATGTCGCATTGGAGACAAGTACTATGACTTGATAGAATATCCCGAATTATGGGGTGATCGGTTTTAACATTTTTAAGTGCCTGCAAACAATGTACAAATAATGTATAATCAACCTTTGTAGCATTGCTTTACAACCAATTTAACACTTACCAACACATGCAGCAGATTGTGACCATGTTTCAGAGATCTCACAGCTGATACGATCAGTGGTAGAGTTTGGTTTATAGCCTTGATTACAGTGAAGCTGACACGTGTTTCCAATGCGATAGTGAGATTTATTTCCACAGGAATACCGACCATTCTGAACATTTGGCGGACTTTGACATTTCATTTCTGAAAGTATATTGATCACTTAATCAAGAATTTGATAAATTTTATAGTTTAATCCAATCACTAAGTATACGAAATATATAAACAGATATTACATTTAGCTTTTCTTTTGAGCATACAATGTATGTCACAAGGATATTTCACACTACAGCTTAGTCAAAAAGTTGACGTGAGATCAGTGAAACTCATAAACCCTTTCAAGAGGAAAATATTACTAAAGTGTACAATGTGTTAAATTTGTAAACAAAATTTAAATTTCTATATAAGTAGAACATACGGATAACATTTGTATACTTCAAATTGAAGTATATGTAATCAATTCAATATTGAGCGATAAAATGGAAAACATACAAGTAGCAGTAAGCCACTCAAGACAACAGCTAAATATAACAGTAAATGTGACCAATGTTCAGAGAGCGAGGTCAGTGTAAGCGTTCTAACCAACACAATTCGCTGAAGAGGTCCATGTTTCTGATTCAGAACATTCTGTGTGAACTCTCCACGAGTCCGGTTTAAAGCCAGGGTCACAATGTAGATCACATATATCATCTTGTCTGTAGACCGAGGAGTTGTGAGGACAGTAGTATTTACCGTTCACGATCTTCGGAAGGTTTGGACAACGTTTTTCTAAAACAAAATTGTAACAGCATGAACATATTAAGGAACTCAAGCAGTTCGAGAGTGTTATATCTTAAATAGGATACTGCTCTAATATATAGCCGAACAAATACTCAAAAAGTCATAAAAAGGCATTTTGTTAAAAATTCTAATATTTTCATCTCACGTATAGTTCATCAAACTTGATGTGAATCTACTGTTTGTACAGGTTCACTGCTGTAGTTTAGATGAGAAAAAAACGAAATGGAAGGCCTAAGAAAAGTAGACTTCAGGTATACTTTAATTGTAAAAAAACAACATTTGACACAACCCTAGCAAGCAGATCCAGATTACATCTTTGAATATCATTCTACAAGTTGGTATGATGAAGAAGGAGGACAATATTTATGGATATACAAATTCTTTAGTCTGAAAAGTCTACCTTTTTACACTTCAAAATAATGATAAAATACATGCTATCATTGCATTTAGAAGGTGATGCTGTGCTGTCATCAATTATGTTAATGGCATTTCAATGTGATTAATTGGTCTAAGGCATCGTATAAAAACTATTAACACTGCCATTTTTTTCCCTGAGAGTGGTAAATCTGTACATTTACAGATACTACATTTGTAAAGTTTAGGAAATCTGACAGAGTGTTTGAAAACTATCTATGAAATCGTGATATTGAGTATTTCACAGTAATTGAGGTAGAATAAAAAAATTACCTTTCTAAAAGTCACATATTTTTAAAAGGCATTTGATCTTATTAACAGAAACAATTTACTAATACTTGTATTAACAAAATGTGTTCACATTAAGATATTCTGTTTATTGAAGAACATGTATAAACAACTTTTTGCTTGTTTTAGGGTCGGCGTTCGCCAGGGCTGCATTCTATATTCTGTTCTGTAAGTGTGAATTGGTTGAAAAATGTAAGACCTTTGGGTTAAGAGGTAATTCTGTAAAAACATGGAATGGACAGTATGCTGTTGCTTCTGTTTGCTGATATTATAACGTTTTTAGATTACTGTTATTGATATGCAGAAGAAGCTTTCTTTTGGTAATAGCGTATTATGACAAATGGGGTTCACAGTGCATAGTGATATATGGAGGAAGATTATATTAAGAAGAATAAGAACTGGACGTGTGATGGAGAACTTTAATGTTGTAGCATATTGTAACCGTGTAGGTGTAATCTTCTCATCAAGACTTGTATCGTTAACTTTAGGCATGTGAAACATTAGGAGTTCAAGCTAGAAATACATTCTTTCCAATCAAATCTCACGGGCCGAGTCCCATGCGGGATTCGAACCCACGCCCTCAGAGTAAGGCAACTATCGCCAGCATTGACTGTACCAACAGCTTACCACACGACCATTTCGCCTCGACCAAATGGTTCGAATCCCGCATGGGACTCGGCCCGAAAAAGTACAAGAAATTGTACTTTTGAAGGTAGTGTTATCCCAAATATAACCATGTTATATTTCTTCACTATCTAAATGGCAAGTATTTCTAATGTAAATGTTGGTAGATCGAGCATTAGAAGACATCCCATTCTAAAATGAGAAAAGAGTGAGTGAGAAAGTTATTGTTTAACGACGCTTCGAAGGTATAACAACCATTAGCAGCGATAATTTGTTTAATTAGATAGTTGAAAAAGAACATTTGCAAAAGCAAACACGAAACAGCACAGAGGCCGTAAAAGATCAGCAAATTATCACAGTCTATGTGAAATAAAAGCTGAAAGATAATATAAAAATTATAGCTTATCATTTATATTTACAGCCTTTAAATAATCTAAAACTCTGTGCTCAATGATAAAACATGAAACATGATCCCAATTAAGAAAAGAACAATGAGTGAAATGAGTGTGTACAATACGACATCGTCGTAGGACACAAGCTTCCTTCCCAGTAAAAGCAGAGGGAAAGTTATAGCCTAGTTGAGGTTGTATATTATGAAGTTTATTGTGTTGTTGTTGGCCCCATTGGGACCTCCAACGCTGCTTTATGGAGGATTTAATTATTGGTTTGGAATACGTATAAGGAACTTTAGTGGGTGAAATATGTTTAAGGTTTAATGCTGATTTAGCTGCTGAATCAACTTTGCTATTTCCTCTCATACCCATATGGCTAGGAAGCCAGCAAAAGACGATGTCGCATTGGAGACAAGTACTATGACTTGATAGAATATCCCGAATTATGGGGTGATCGGTTTTAACATTTTTAAGTGCCTGCAAACAGGACACAGCATCAGAGAAAATAATGTTATTGTGAGGGGCTGAATAAGAAATGTGCCGAAGAAAACGACAGTTGCTCATTCAATATATTGAATGTTATATCCTATTTCCTAGAATATGATATGTTCGTCATGAATTACATATTATTTAAAGATATATAAAAACACACTTACAACATGTCACAAATATATATGTTCAGTGCAATCTAGGAATGCTTACAATCTGTGACCTAACAATCTGCAGATTTTCCGAACAATCTGCGAATGTTTTTTGCAGATTATGAAACCTGTACAATCTAAGAATGTTCACAATCTAGGAATTTGTTCATTGCATTTATTCATTTCATTGTATTTTACAAATGTGATATGTTTGATGCACCATCTACAGGTTTGTATCCTGTGTCACAATGAATGTTACACGTGTCGTTAACTTCATGTCTTATCGCTTGGTTTGTTGACAAGCACTGGTAGGAACCATTGGGTATAGGCGGCGGATTCGAACACGTGATAGCTGTAATCACATTTTATAATGATAATAATACCATGAAACTGATTTGTACATGAAGATCCCTGAAGTACCGACTTAATTTTATTTGATAAGTTGGTCATGTTTACACATTTGAGTCAGTATTGTAGCATTGTTTCTCGGAACTTAAAATCATATTATCAGGCTTTTATTGTCAGCTGTTATACATGGTTAGTTTCTGCCATCAATAATGTCAACGGCAAAATTTGCAGTCATCGTCATCTTGATTGACCTTCCAAACGTGTACTGTTGACATACCATAATAAGTTTAGATAATTAAAATATGAAGAATCAAATAAAAGTCGTTGAAATATATTTTTGATAACTAAATGGCTTATAGGAAATGTATTGCCTTACAATAAGCGTATGTCTGCTTAATACAGAGTTGCTAGTAAATGTTGCTAGTGATTGCAACGCAGTTTGCAATTTTATGTAACCACCGACGCTAAATCAACTTATGCAATCACTGCCATTAAAACAGTTTACTAAACTATATGTGTTATGTTCATCAGCACTTTTAAAATGACATCTATAACATTCTGGGGAGTCAGTTAAGCTATGACTTTCTTACCAACACAAGATGAATGCTGCGTCCAGTTCCCTGACGTCTGACAGGTGATACTGGATGCATCATGTAGAGGTTTGTAGCCTGCTGTACACTGTAGAGTACACTTGTCACTTGCTTTGTATAATGTCGATGGGCAATGGTAAGATCCGTTGGTTACAGAAGGTAGACTCGTACAGTTGACAGCTGTGGGAGGAAGTGTACATAATAACTTAATATCACCTTTACGAATTTCAAAGACACATAGTCATATCAAACATACTCGCAAAAGTAATTAACTGATTATCTACATTTACGTCCAAGCAAAACTGCAAAGTCAAACTTGTAACCTGATTGTCTCAACAAACGAAACGTAGATGAAAAACTAAAGAAAGCTCAAGCTGTAAGACGCACCAATCGTGTCTAGACCATTCCATGAGGGTGATCGAGGATGCAATGAAAAGATCATGATTTATGTTAATCTATTAGAAACAGACAGACATACATATTTATACATGTACAAGATGGCAAGCACAATACGAGTGCACTGGTGAATTTATGTATCGCTGTATATGATTAAGAGTTGACATTATTAACAGCAAAAACTATTCCCGCAAGTCAGTGCGTCAGTGCGCACTTTGAAGTTAAGCTACGCTAGCATTGAGACGTTATTTGCCAGTGATTGATTCCGTTTCCTTGAGCTCATTTTAACAAGTGTTGCGTTTGGGAATGATTTTATCTGATAATTGAAATTGTCATCGACCGTTACGTTATCAGAATTCAACCATGCCCATTGCTCTTTTCAATTTAAAAGTAACCTTCAAATAAAACTTCAGTGATATCCCAGTTAACCTTGCGGAATAATATGACTTCTACAATGTATGGACTTTTGGTTAATAGTGTATGTATGAGGTTTTCTGTCTTGAACATTTTATACAAATGGACAGATCTAATGTTTCACGTTTGCTTAGTCTGTCATCCAGACCCCTTAATATTTTAAGCGCCTAGGCAAGTCTACAACAAGACTCTGAGCTCTGAAAATGAACACATCTCAGAGGCTCCTTTTTATTATTATTTTTTTCTTAATTTTTCTAAAATCTGTACAACAAAATTCATTTCAGAGGCTAAATGTTAGACTAACGTTTGCTGAGCAAGCACGTTTCTCAAACATCTAGTTAAAATAGATGCACTGCAATGCATGTCCTCAATGGAGTTTCACTTCAGGTGACACTTGATGACCTTTGACGGAACAATGAAATGAGGGACATGAATATTGATGCTCGGGACGTTTCTTTACAGTCAAGTTAAAACTAGCTATGATGTAATGCATGTTTAGGCTCATGTGACCTTTGGTCGACTTAAAACATGAGTGACATCAAATAAGCTTTAACCAACCACAGGTGCGAATCTTCATCGTCATTTCTCCTGTCACAAACTGTTCTTAGTCCTTCATTTATCTATATTTATCTGAAAAATACTTCTTTGTAATTCCCTGACCTGTTACATTAATGTATTTTGTAATGACTTAACATCTCCGTAACGAATGGTTGATTTTCACTCCTGCGCTTAACATTTGGTAATTTCGCAGCTAGTGATGGACGAGAAGTACAACATTGCAGCTGACTTAAACTAGATTTGTGTCTTCCATCTCAAAGACAACATGGTGGAGCTTCATTCTTTTTAGTTACTGTAGTAATTGTCATTTATTTCAAAAAGTTTAATGTTAATCTATATAATAAACTGACATTTAGAAAAACACTGACAATATTAGTTTGCGCCATCAGTCTTTTCGATTCCATAAGATTTCTTAGTATCCTAAGAAGGGAAAGGATCGTAAGGGTAAAAACATAACCAGCCAATGACATCACTTAAATCAAGCAACATATGCAGATCCCAAATGGGAAGACCTTGAAATATCATCAAAGTCAGTCAAATATCGACATTTCATTGGCTGACAATAAACATGCTACACTATACATAGCAAAGTGTATCCAGCTGCTGGCAAGCCTTACGAGCATTTCATGTCTTACATACTCAGGATATTAATAAGTCTTACGGATTGAATACTCTGATGTTGAAGGACTGTCTGTGAAAGGTAGAACTTTTGTTGATATAACTATAACAAGTAATAAATTTAGCCTAATGGCAATGTTCAGCTATGGCTCTAACATTAGTGTTTAGGTTCATCTGTGTAACTATGCCAAGGATGATATGTCACAAAGTTCATAAACGTTTTTGGAGAAAAGGTACGTTATAATTTTTAGTTAGTATAAGCTATTTATGTTTAAATAACTGATAAAAGAGACATACATACGTCGACAAGATGCCAGGTGGAATGCCCATCTGGCAGGTGATAGTTTCGGTTGTACACAGTGAATGGTTGTGTTCGAGGTGCTGGCCTTGTATCCTGGATTGCACGTCAATGTACAGCTGCTTCCGATTGTGTGGATGACTGATGAACAGTTGTAGGATCCGTTAGGTCTTGAAGGTTTCTCTCTACACCTTACTGATGAATGTAAATACAAAATCCATTAACATTCATTTTACTTTACATCAATAAAAAAAGAACAAGCAGGTGACATGCAATGTGCTTGGTTTGAAAGGAATCGGATTTTTCTGCAATTGGTCGGACAAACTTAAATCTCAGAAAATGACTTACTACAAAATAATAAAAAAAATGTAAACAATTAAATTAATTTGGCACTGCATCTATCCTTAAAGTGTATAAGGTTTGTGTAAATTTTGAAGAGGTGAATTGGATGAAAAGGTTTTTGGTCTGGAGTATGAAAAAGAAGACATTTAGAAATGTTTAATTCAGAATTCGTATATATTTTAAATAACAAGTGCATCAAGATCAGCAAATTAAGCAGTTTTAAGAGAAATAATACTTACATAATACACGAGAAAATAAAATTTAGAATTTTTCAACAACGAACTACATGCAATTTCTGTACAAATAAGCTTTACGTTTTACCATATAGGACACAACAGATCATATTAACAGTACTTACAAACTTTTAAATATTATTGTCTATGTGTGATGATTCATGTTAGTTCATAGTATGATAACTTCGTTAAAGCTTTAGAGATTACATTAACGTTGATTGTTCTGTTGGTCTATACGCCAACTAAATGCTGATACTAAAATGCTTAAATAAAAAGTAAGGTAAAATTCAAGGATGGTTTTACTTTTCTGTTTGATCGAAACCTGTATTTCAATTTAAAAGTTTGGTTGCAATTCATAGTCATTTTAAATACCTCCAATAACGCTCTCCACTGCTACCACAATGATGCATCCGATGATGAAAAGGTACCCATTCATTATCTTCAGTTACTGAAAGGATTGTAGATACTTAAGAGGAAGAAATATATTCCAATTCTATAGATTCTACTCAACGTTGAAATGTAAACACTTCATTAGAATTATAATTTATGATATCTTTACTTTTGCTTGAAAACATTATGTACACATCTTATAGTTCCGTAAACAAATAAACAATAAACGTGATACAGTTTGAAAAACTGTATGATACATTGCGCTGCGTAAACAATCAAAGTACTTGAAGGCATATATTTCAAACTGTACGTCCCCAGAAAATTAGAGTTTTATAAACTGTAAAATGTTAGTGTTATTCTTTCGATGACCAGCCGCTCCACTGACAGTATTGCAAAAGGAATCATGTGACACTGAGAGCGAAACGAATATATACAAAGAAAGAAGTTAAGTCAATTCTGTACTGGAGGGTTCCGAGCTTGGATCCGCCCTAAAATATCCCACACATGTTCCAGATAAGATATGGGTTTCCTGCTGGCCAGGGTAAAGTTGTCACTGCGTTTGGTCCCATGTAATCGACAACGGCACGTGATCAGTGAGGCCGGGCGTTGTCGTCCATGTAATTTGGTCGTGTAGCAAGTGCATGGTTGTCGAAATGATAGCAAATGATGTAGCACGTCCCGGATGTATTGAGCTACCATTAAAGTCTCTGATGGTAACCATATCCAGCTTGCAGCCATGAGACAGGCATCCCCATACCATAACAGAGCCACCTCCATACGCAACAGTTGGCTGGATGTTCCTGGGGGTAAAAGCTGTATTCTTCTGTCTCCAAACCATGCCCGCCCATCAGTAACATGGAGCAAGAATCATCAGATTCCATTGCTGTCTGTGCAAACACCATGCCAAACGTGCACGTTTATGATGGTCTATCAACAAGGGACGTTTAATTACCCTTCTTGCCTTTAGTCCTGCCGATTTGAGGCAATTTCTGACAGTTCTGTTGCTGATGTTTCGATTTGGTTACCACATAGTACATATCGACGAAGGTGCCGTTCCTCTCGAGGTGTATTGACAGTAGGTCTTCCAGGCCTTGGACGGTCCATTGCACTTCCTGTCTGCGCATGCTTCCGGACTAAACGACTAACACCAGTGTAATGGTAGCCCAGATTTAGTCCTATCGCCTTAAACGAGTGCATACCAATAATTTTATTTCTGAGATCCATTGATAATATCTTCGTGCCATGTACAATAGATATGATGAATGGCTATGGAAAGCAACGTTACATACCACCAAATGCAGTTTGGCCATACCGCTTTTTGTGATCCTCGAGCGTAGCATGTTGCACGTGCATGCCCCGAACGTGTAGGCGTGACTGTCACCCATCACTGGTTGGAACGTATCGCACAGACACTACTCGTCCCTTAAATGAACCTTGATTAACTATTTGAAATATTCTTGAAAATATATCTTCACGAATATCAGGGAGTGCTTAACGTTTTTCTTCCGTATATTTCACTAAAAAAAGAGGATTATTTAATGTAAATTTCTATTGAGCTGCTTTAAAAATACTTTCAACTGATCTATAAATATAAGGTGAATAAGGATATTAGATGCTCTTTTCAAAGATGACACCTTTTGTTTTTAATGGTTGAAAACACGTAGCTTCAACAGTATCATACTTTGAAGTTAATGGTAATAATGAGGATACTTATGTGGCGCTAAATCCACAACACTAAGGGCCATGCTCAAGCGCTACACACATTATTACCCTGGTATAAGGACCAACATCATTCCTTTTTCATGCTCAACTCCTCTTGGAGTATGCAACCGGAGCTACCATTAAGGCGCTCGAAGGTTATCTGTCACATTGCCTTAACTTCCAAACCAGGTACTCAATTGTACTGCTGAGTGAACAGAGGCACATCATTTTGAATAAAGTCCCTTGCCCAAAGTGACACCATGAGCCTCTCAACTCATGTCTCAGTGTGGGGCAGGGAATCACCTTTCAAACTCTCAGTTTTTATCCAGCAATGAGGCGGGTAACCCACCCATCCAGCGAGCCACGCCCGTTGTTGCTGAACTTCACTGATAGCGGTCGATTGAGCTATGCACAGGACCACGTGCCACCAAGTTGCAGGAGTCAAAGCAATACATCAAAGGCATGCCGACGTTTACTTGAATGTCCTTTGCATTACAAAAATAGGGAAAACACAATGTAACTAGATACTTCTGGACAATATGTAGGAACTGTTGTTTTTTGTTATCACTATGCAACATAATACCTATACGTTAAGATGGTTATTATGGTAATTTAAGAATGAACAAGTCTATATAAACCAAATTATGTTGATGAAGACATTGGTATATTAAGGATGTTCGCTACTAAAATTTATAGTATTAAACTTTTTTTCTAACTTATATGTTTAAAAGATCAACGTATATGATTAAGAAATCAGCATTAAAACATAAGGGGTTGTGGGGTTTTTTTTTTGAGATATGACGCCTGTAAGATAGTGGGGTGAAGTACAATTTTAACATGGGAGTCTATGGGAAAATGAGAAAAAAACTGCTAAAAACATTTCTAGTATAATTTGTTTTCTTCCTTTTTTGATATGTTACAAAGTTTATGTTCCCCTACCGAAATCGATGAAAAAATATATATGATAATGTATGTTTTTTAAGGGTTTGACATTAAATGTTCCTGAAAACCTCCCCTTTTTAGTCAATTTAGGCCATTTTTGCTGTTTAAACACTTTTTAGAGGTTCTAAAGTCACATTTTCTTTATTTCATTTCTTTTGTTTAAAGGAGCTGATGTAGAATATCATGAAGTAAATAAAAATTACTAAAAATCTTTACTTAATCATATTTGGTTTTTGAAGTTCAACAGGAAGGAGTGAACATCCTTAATTGTATGATATATGAATCAGCTCCAATTGATAAATTACATCAATTGATATTGACAGCAGGAAAACAACTATTTTTGCAAACACACACACACACACACACACACACACACACACACACACAGATATATATATATATATATATATATATATATATATATATATAAATGAGTCATCACAGTCGACTGCAACGAACCACAATCAGCCCCAAGGTAATCATTCTTTCTTCATGTGAACTAACTGTAACTCAGATCAAAATTCCAAAATTAGGTTTGAAACACCAACACAAAAACCTAATCAACAGGAATTAGAAAATGACATAAAGGGTTTCTGCAGAAGAAAAAAAAGAGATTTGCCAACTACTTTTATAAGAAGGGAAATGAAATCTTGGAAAACAACACTTTCCAGTTTAATGATACCTCTTTTATATAAGTTTTAGGTACAGCTATGGGAACTATATTTGCACCTGTATATGCAAACCTGGTTTTAGGCTTCCTTGAGGAAAAGTTGTATTTACAACTAAAAGACATCTAAACAAACCTGGCCTTTTATTGCTAATTGACTTCGAAAAAGCCTTTGATACAATTTCTAAACCATTTATCTTTGAAGCCATGAAAGCATTTGGATATGGGCCTAATATCATCAAATGGATTAACATCTTAACTGGTAATAATACAGCTGCAGTAATTCAAAATGGACACATTTCATCCTTTTTCCACCAAGGTAGGGGATGCAGACAGGGTGACCCAATTTCACCATATCTTTTTATCCTTGCAGTTGAAATACTAGGAATTATGATAAGATCAAATCCTGATATTAAGGGCATAACAGTTAATGACATAGAACAAAAACTAGTCCAATTTGCTGATGATACACAACTATTCTTAGATGGATCTGAAAAAAGCCTTAATGCAGCAATACAAACTCTCAATAAATTCTATGAAATGTCAGGGCTCAAAATGAACATAACTAAAAGAAAAGCTATATGGATTGGTTCAATGACAGGTAGTTCTATAAATTTAGCTAATGACTTGTATTTAGACTGGCACAATGGGGACTTTGAAATTCTTGGAATAACTTTGAACGGTTCTCTTCAGGACTTGTGGGTAATCAACACAAGAAAACGCCTAGAACACATAAATAGATTACTTTCTAGCTGGCGAAGAAGAAATTTAACTCTAATTGGAAAAATCAAAGTTATCAAAACCCTAGCAATCTCAACCTTAGTACATATTTTCTCTGCTCTTCCTAACCCCCCTAAATCATTTATTGATGATCTTAATAAAATTATTTATAAATTCCTTTGGAATAACAAAAATGATAAAATTAAAAGATCAAATATCAGCAGGTTGTATGAAGATGGAGGGCTTAGAATGATTGATATAGAGTGTTTTATCAATGCTTTGAAATTGAAATCACTGAAATGTCACTTGAAGAAAAATTCCAGTTTTATTAACATCTTTCCCTTAGACCACTTATATACACTAGGCTCTAATGCTATTGAATGCTTATCTAATAATGCTAATCCTTTCTGGAGAGATGTTTTATCAGCCTGGAGAATATTTTATAAAAAACATTCATTTGACTTTCATGACATAGACCAAATCTTGGCTCAGCCACTTTGGTTAAATCATTTATTTAAGTCTTCTTATATTATAAGAAATTGGTATGATCAAGGTATACACTATATCAGAGATATATATTCTGAAAATGGTTTTCTCAACTTTGAAAATCTAAAAGAGAAGTTCAAAATAAAAGGAACATTTCTAGACTATAAGCATTTGTTAAACAACATCCCAATGAGTTTGAGACAGCAGCTGGATAGCAGAACTGTATGCTTGAATCATCTCACCATTAATGCTGTCCATCATGACATGATCTCTAACAGTAAAGGGTCAAGAATATTTTATGACAAATTGATTAAAAATAACACTGTACCAAAGGTACTTGAATATTGGAACACTGTTTTCCAGCATGATATAATTTGGGATGATGTGTTTAGATTAAGAAATGCACAAATGATTGCAAACTCATAGATTTCCAATACAAGTTCATTTTTAGAATTGTATATACAAAAAAAGAACTTATGAAGATGAAGCTTGTTGATAATGATAAATGCTCTTTTTGTAAGCATACCTCAGAAGATATTTTACATGTGTACTTTGAATGTGAATTTGTTCAGAATTTTTGGCTGAATTTGGAACTCTTTATTAACCAACACCTAAAAGGTAATATATCACTTACAAAATGGCATATTATGTTTGGATTTTCCTTAGACAATAAAATACTCAATCATATCATACTTCTAGCAAAAAGATTTATCTACATCTCAAGTATTAAACAACTTGTACTTTCTTCTGAGGGATTCTTTAAAAATCTAAAGATGACATGTTCAATTGAAAGATTTATAGCTAGGAAGAATAACAGGTTAGGGTCTTTTTTAAGAAAATGGAAACAGTTACCAGTGATACAAGACAGTGTATGAAGCACCCATAACATAATTTACTTTCATTGTCCTTGTAGCTTTACCATATACAATTTTACATGTCTTTTTAAGAAAATGGAAATAGTTACCAATGATTCTAGTCACTGTATGAAGCACCCATAAAATAATTTATTTCTCATTGTCCTTGCATCTTTACTTTACAATGTCGACACTGTTACAACTATTATCTTAACTGAATATGGTCAATGCCTTTGTATGATGTATGCATATGTGATGTGAAATGGAATAATAAAAAAAATAAAATAAAATAAAATAAAAAAAAGACATCTATGGTAATGAATTTACAGATGACTTTATCTCAAAATGGAAACGTTACTTAGATGACTGTTTGCTATTGTGGCAAACATCAAAGGGATATATTCAAGATATTCTCAATATTCTACAGAATATGCATCCAAATATCAAATTTACAATAGAAACAAATCATAGTAAGCTCCCCTATTTGGACATTCTTATCATAAAAGAAGGAACTAAACTTGTTACTGACATTGACCACAAACCTACAGATACACAGCTTTATCTTCACTTCAGAAGTTCCCATGAAAAACATGTAAAAACTCATCTACGTTATGGTCTAGCAAGACGCATATGTACAATAATTAATGATGAAAACTTAAGAAAGAAGAAGAATTAAAAGTTGCCCTGCTTAAACGTGCCTTTCCTCACAATATGATTGACAAAGGCATTGAAAAGGCAACTAATCACACCATTTCAGAATTGCGAACGCCCATAGAAAAAATAGTACCAACAAGTACCATAACATTTGTAACTACCCATAACCCTAACAATCCTAACATCTACCCCCTAATACGGTACAACTTAAACATTCTAACACAAGACAAAAAGCTTAAAGCTATGCTTGATAAAACTACTATAATAAAAAGTAAACGACAGCAAAATAACTTGAAAAAAATACTCACAAGAGCAAAATTCAGCAATAATGAAACTCAGCCCGAAGTTTCAAAATGTCAAGATAAGAGATGTTGTACCTGCCCAATCATTATGGAAGGCCAAGAATTCCAATTTGAAATTGGACAAAAAAAAACACAAAATGAGTTGCAAATCTAAAAATGTAATTTATGCAATCCTCTGTCCCAAATGTCATCTCACTTATATTGGCCAAACAAGCAATCTTCAAACTAGGGTAAGGGTCCACAAACAACAATTAAATGACCCTAATCTCCGTCACCTAAAGATAAGCAAACATATAGCAGATTGCAACAATGGACAATTTATCATCTTCCCGTTCTATAAAATATAAAATCAGACAATTCAAACTTAACTTTAGAAACCAAAGAAGCATTTTTTATAAATTAAAAAAAAAAAATGCTGCCCCTCACTGAACAGTTAGTTCACATAAAGAAGTTTTTTTGTTTGTTTTTTTTTATTTGCATATTTTTCAAGTTTTACATACATTCGGTTTGAACATATTCACAGTTGAAACGTGAAAAAAGAAACATTGTGCGTTTAAATAACAGGACATATATACATAGTTTACAGTGACCTTCACAGAAAGAAGTGATTACCTGTAAATTCATGCTTGTGTCTACCTAGTGATTAATGAGACAGACTCATTAATCCTCACAAGGCTGCATTGTTCTAGAGTCACACCCAATTTGTGTGCTCGAGGCAATTATGACGTGCGTGATTATCAAACAATGACCATGTGTTGCTGCCATGTAAGGATATTGATGTTGTAATTATTTATTGTACTTGTTCATGTATATATATATATATATATATATATATATATATATATATATATACATACGTGATTGGTTTATGTGTTAGATATTCTAAATGTAGGTATTCTAAAACAATGACTGAAGATAAACATTCATATACGTTTCCATCCCGTTTCACAACTTAGTGATCATCAGGTAACTTACTTATACATTGCATACAATTGCTACAAATGTAGTTTTGACAATGACAAGGGATATAATAATTAACTTAATAATAAATAACGTTAATACATACACTGTAAACGGGAAATTTCATATTAGGTACAGCTTAGTTTGGGCGTATAAACTTCAATAAAGAATTTTCTTCAGCTCTTCATTTTCTCTGCGAATTTTGTAAATAGGACAGATTTTGAACTAGGGATTGCAATTCTTTGCGAATTTATATGTGTATGCGCTAAGAGAATTACATCTATACTCACGTGCAGAACAAACGTCCCCTCATTTTTAAAATACTTTTAAATGAAAATATTCCTGTCGATCGAAGAAAGTAGATTTTGTATTGGTTGGCACACATTTTGTGAAAAAATTCTCACAATTTCATACATCAGAGAATGATACTTTTACTTCTATGACTGATCAAATATATTTGGGGTGCTTAGATGTATACATATTTATTGACGCGTCGATGCTGCAGGACATCACAAAATAAGCCAGAAATCACTTTTTGAGGCATCTATAACGTCTAGTTAAGGAGATTCCAAAACGACAACTTCTTAAAACGCATGTCTGCCAGAAATAGAAACAGATAATGATTGAAAATTCATATTAAGTATAGTTGGGTTCTCAAGACATGATGTAATGTTGTGTCAGTGGTATTTATCGCCCGTGGTTTGAAATATCTTGTATATTGTATTGGAGCGATTCGTTTGCACGTGAGTGTATAATTCGGGATTTCAATCTGATGTTTGAGAACTCGCACTTTTGACCTATATTCTCTTCCACACAACCAGCAGGTTATTTTATTTTCATAAGCATGCACAATATAATGACTTTTGTCTTAAATTAAGTTTACCAATGTACCATCTCAAATGCTACTCACCCTACTCACCCCGATTTATCTTCGAAGACATAGATAATGAGTTTTCACATACTTATGTTTTCTTTGTTACACTGTAAAGAAGGGAACGGCGAAAGTGTGACACGACGTAATGTCCTACTTAGATAACAGGGCGATTTCACCATGGCCAAACTAAATTTGTCAAGTATTCCCAGTTTTAATAGATAGGGCAGTCTCATGACTTGAAATAAAATGCAATTTGCCCAGAACTATTATTGTCAAATCAATACTTCAGCGTCCTGTGGCATACGTTTTATAAGGTAACTTTAAGTCACTAATGTAGTCTTTGTATACTGTTATGATATGAACTGATGTTGTTTTGCGTAACATTCTCCAGGGCAATACCTGTGATTTTAGTTTAAAAGGATAGTCTATTGCAAAACACATGGAGATTAGGACTACTGTATTACAATAGTTTACCAAAATGAGACGTGAACTGAATATATTTGATCAGGGCAACATCGAGAACAGCATGACATTTATCAAGTTTAAACCAGTATTTTAAACAGTATTGTTATACATGGGACATCATCAGACAGTGTGGAGAAGAACACATTAAGTTGTTATCCAGGTATCATTTCAACTTTCATTCCTCGGGAGAGTGTTGATTTAATCAAACTGTAATTTAAAAACTCTAAATTTGTCTCTTACAATCAAATGTATCAACATAAACTAAAGGGGTACACCAGTAACTCTCTTAAATTGAACTGATTAATTGATGACAGAGTAAGTGTACAGTCCCAAACGCTGTGTATGCCCACAATAAAGAAGTTGTTATTAAAAAAAGCTGATATCTTGATTACGTCCCTCTGAAGACAGTATTTGACAGACACTAATTAAAGATATTGAAACTTCCTTAAAACAATATGACCCAAACAATCCTAATGTGTACTTAACGTTTTATGTGTAGTTAAATAAATCCCCTATGGGGGTTGTAGTTTCTTGTCCATGTGTTATAGACACTGTCGATGATATCCTGCTGGTGACGGAGGTCGTTCTGACCGGAAGTAGAGCTGTTCGTGTTGTTGATGGTGCTGTTGATGCTATCATTGTTGATGTTGTGGATAGTCTCAGTATCGTTGATATTTCTATTGATTATATTGTTGTCCCTGGCATTGCTAATGTTAACATTGTAATTGAAAACCAGATTCCATGAATGATTGAATATGTTTATAGTTTGCTTTGGCAGATTATTTTCATGATCACGATCTAAAAAAAAACGTTTACCAAGAAAAACAAAATGATGATGATGGACAGGGAATTTGAGTCTTCCAGTTTACAGTTCAGCTCTCTGGGAAAGGTTACATACCCCCTCCTTTGTTAAATGACTAACACATCTTGTTTTATTATAAATGATTTAAAAACATTTTATTTCATGATGAACCATTTTTTTAGATAAGCTATATAAATTGTAAAATGCTATTTAAATAGTAAAGCTTTGGAGTAAAACATGTGACAATATCTTAGTTTTTTAAAAACATCATCAAAAATAGAATGGTGACCTCCATTATTTCTTTCGTTATATTGATTGATATATTATATTCTACGGTTCATTACTTTTGGGGTCGCTGTAGTGGGTTTTGAATTTACAAACCTCTTTGTCCACCCAGAACCTCCTTTTGACATTTGTGGTTTCACTTGTTGCATTTGTGGAATTTTCCTGCTTTTATATGTAACTGGATACCAATCCATTCTCTCTGCAGAGTTGACATGAATGTCTTAAAGTGAAGAAAAGCTTGTTGCAGACTAACACAACAGAGAAAATAGTAACTGTACTAAGAAAATAATGCGAAACCATCAGTCATGGACGTGAAGAGTTTATCAGACAGTTTGAAGTTATTTTTAGTTGTCATCATTCCGAGATACAAACCTAATTTCAAAGCACGTAGGTTACCCCCAAGCGAATTACTTGGCATTATAAATGCAACAATAAAGTCGGCAGTATTGGCATATGGTGAGACAAAATCGTTGGTGCAACCTCATAGATAGACATATAAACACTGCTGATAAAATGTGCGTACGCTTGTTAAAGTTAAAATCAGATATGTCTGAATACAGGGTCCCTTTGCACAAAAAGGTACATTTTAAACATAATAACAGTAGCGTTTGTGCAATGTTAGAATATAACACGTTAATGTTAAGATTGCTTTGTGTCCAATGATGATATATGACAATGTTAAAAAACATTATTTGAGAATACGTACGTTCACAAGATGCCAGACGGAGTGACCATCTTGTTGTTGGTAGACATGGAATGGTTGTTTTCGAGGTGGTAGCAAAGTATCCTGCATTGCACGTCAGTGTACACCTGCTTCAAACCTTGTTGACGGCTGTGGAACAGTTGTAGGATCCATTCAGTCTTGAAGGCGCTGTCTACATGTGAATGATACCATACAACATTCATTTCAGTTCAAATCATGTTAAAGAACTGAACTATATCTAAGTGATATGAACAATGTAACAATTAGATAATGTAATTTAAAAGGAATAGCTTAACACGCTAATGCCTCAATAAACATGACAGATTTATGATGATTTATTTATTATTTTATCTTAAATTGTTTAGAAAAGTTGTTGGTCACTCAAAGATTGAAATAGTAATCAACATATTAGTAATACACTTATCGGAAAATTACGATACAATGAAAACATTTTGGAAACATTTTAACAAAGAATCATGTGCAAGTTCTCTGTAATAGACCATATTATTTTATTATATAAACCGCAACAAGGAAATCAATACAAATACAAATTTATCTCATCATTGCTAATGCATGAAGTTTTATTTCGTGGTATTACATGGTAGCGCTTTTATGAAAATCTATATTTTGATTTAAAAGTTTGGTTGCAGTCCCTTTCGGCAACAAGGTCCACTATAATTGATTTAACGTGTCATGTTGGTTCACAAATTTCGTTTTAGATATAATTATATATATAAGCTATCAGAATGTGGACACCCCTTAATTCTTAGCTCATGTTCAGAATTGTAGATAACCTTGCAGCAAGGCACTTTAAAGTTGCAATATCTGCAACCATTACTGGGATTTGTGATAATTTGGTTATATTAAACAATATACATTCAAAAGGTCTGGTATCTCTGGAATTTCGATTTATTTTGACAAAACTGTGTTTGCAAAGTATTAATTATTTGTAAATTTACCCGATATTAACTCAGATGACCTCCAATTAGCTGTTGAATACTGAAGATATAGATACGACAACATTATACAAATTCATATAGAATGATGTCTACGCATATACACACCTGTAAGTTCTGTGTGGAGTTGGATAGTCCAATATAATTTTTAGACTGTTATATCACCTTTAGGTTGAGGTGGATATTGTCTTTTTTTCAATAGTCAGCAAAACAGGTTTACTCACTTGGATTTCCTATCAGGTACCTCTTCTGTACACGAATGAATGTATACATGGAAACAAATAACAAATAACATTTAAGTCAGGGTTGGTGCTGCTGTGAGTAAAACTCACGTAGCACCAAAGTGTTATGCACTTTCGTTTATAGTTTAATGTAAAAACAATAATATTTCTATGTTTAAAGGGTAAATGATGGAATACACTCATATATATTGAGCAAAAGTGAGATCTTGACATTGATAAATTTTGACAGTTTTCTTTGTATGTTTAATCAGACCGAAAAACAAAGTGAGGGTACTACTATGTCTTTGAAACTAACACGTTGATGATTGTGCGCGGCGTTTATCTATAATGCAATGTCAACCAATGTGTTCATTACTTGGTATTCTATAGTATGTAATATTTCATAGCATTCTCATTATTGTTGACCCACTTTTATACTTTAAAGATTCTTAACAGAAAGAAATTAAATACATTATTCATGCGTAAGCCAATTGGTCCAGTCGTTTGTGTCGGGTGAGATAATAGAAATTGATAATCTTCAAAAATGATGTTATTATCACTGAAAGCAGCTTATTAATGAACTGTTTCAGTTTTGCTAAAGTAAGTACAAGTAAAATACCGGAGTTCGGGCTTCCAATAACGCTCTCCAGAGCTATTACAACAATGCATCCGATGAGAAAAAGATACAAGTTCATTGTCTCCAGTTACTGAAAAGGATTTTTGGTGTTTTAAGAAAAGGAAATAAAAGATCTAAACTCACCACAAGGATGTTATCATACCTTCATCTAAAAGGAAATTATGAAGTACTTTAATTCATAGAATATGTGACTTAATCATACTTTAAAATATTTTCTTTATCTTGCAAATGTAATACACACATTTCTTGAAAACTACCTATAGTTTGTCAATAAGGAGAAACGAGAGTTCCAACAGAAGGACATATGAAACATACAGCAATATTCAAAACTGAAACAGCAAATGATGGTCATATATACATGTAAGAAGGTGCGATAACACAAATGCAGTTTTTCGATTATGATCTCTATAAACTAAACATGTGGAATAGGACAAGATGGCAGATTATGTGAGGCATGTGTTCAAAACATTTTGGAGAAATGATAAAACATTGCACTGTGTAACTCCAATATAGTACTCTGAGAAATAGATTTAAAAATGTATGTCTGTGATTAAAATAAATATAGCCATTTAAAGGATATTTGAGCCTCATAAATAAAAGTAAAAATGAAAAGCAAATAGATGTTCTACTTTGAAACAATGGCTGTAACAATGACAACACGAAAATATGATTGGGTTTCTTTTAGCTAAATCCTTACACACTTCCAAATCGTAGTGAGTGTGCAGTTTGTGAGTTGAACACAGACTCGACCGTTTCCTACTTGGAATTCGAAAAACGATAAATCAAATATATGGTGTCTTAAAACATGTTGTTGACAGTTCAATGCACTACAAAGTGGAAGCACAACATAATATAAACATATATTTTTTACACATGATTTAAGAACGAACTCATTTTTTGTTCGAAATTTGCACCATTTTACTTTAAGAATATTTCAATGACTATTAAGCTTAAACAAATTACAACAAAACAGGGCGATAAATACAATTATATAAAACATATATTTTGGGCATTGTATTATTAACATTGGCATTTATACACAAACTGTTATAATTACGCAAATTACCATGGGTTTTGTTTGATACATCAAGTTTACCATTGAACCACCACAGGTACTACTTACCCTCTTAGTGATTTGTCTTGGTTGAAATAAAAAATAGCTTTGATATCCATACGTTGTCCATGGTAAATCGTAAAGAAGTGAGACACCAAAGTGTGGCACAACATAGTGTCCTATAACATGGCGATTGCAACATGACCCGACAAATTTCCGAAATAACCATGGCGTTGCAGGTTTTCTCCCTGCCATAATACTAGCAGCCGTGATATAAGTGAAATACTCTTAAAAGCGGCGTTAAACTCAAACTCACCTCACCATTGGTCTGAAGTAAGAGCCGGGCCTCCAAATACCGCCGGGGATAAGAGCCCTAACATGTTAACAAGAAAAGAAGAGCCTTTCCGATACTGTTTTATAATTACGCCTACCATTACAATAAACCCATGAATGATTACTTGTATAACTTGCTAACATGAACACATGTTGTTTAACGTTATTTAATTTCATATTTAACCTTTGCGAAATCAAATCCAAACAGAGTAGCCTATACGCCTGACCTCATGCACGTTAATGTGCAAGCTTTCTCCATCCGGTAACTTTTAATCTTTTAATCAGACGTCACTTTTCATGTTCAGGTTAATGCATGTCTAATAATATCCACGCTGTAAGTTTAAAATTACAACCAATTTTGAAGTTTTACTACGACTAAAGCTTTTACCGATTTTTGAAATATAACCTAGCAGATGTTTAGATTTCAACCTTACATACATTCTCGATAATCCTGAATATACGCTCTGATAAATTAGCGATTATAGATTTATCGTATCGTATACTCTTGATTATGGAGAAGGCCTTACCTATGACTCGATCCGAAAACAAAAGTCTAAAACTTTCAAAACAGAATTCATGGAATTGAGGGAATCGAACTCATAACCCTTCTCACTGAAGTTGGCGAATGACTGAAGACATGTAGAATAATTATTGATATCGCTCCTCGAATCTTTATTTTTGATTTGCGTTCTACACATGAATTCCTTCATGTTAAACATTACAATTGCATTCGCATCTGCCTTTTATATCCATCATATATGGAAGTAGGCCCCCAAGTGGTTTGTAAGAGAAAAATGAGTGGCAAACAGATTCTATATTTACGTCGCAGAATGGAAACTGTAAAGCCTATATATGTAGGTTACAATCAAACGTCTTGATAAAGAATCTACCGTGACTGAAAGTGATGCGAAAGGAATAGAATGATTTCATATTTGGTTAATTTAAGTTGTTATGTACATTGACAATTTTTTTAACCGAACTGTTTATTGATGTATTTCGAACTGTGATGACAAAGAAATGCTGCAGTGAGAAAATATGGTATGACAGAATCACAGCGGAAGACTTGTTCAAAAGTACCACAAACAGACTATCCTTACGCACAGCGCACAGTAATAATCCAGACGGGACATAACATGCGCGCTTAGCGTTTACGTTATTCAACATGCCCCCGCAATAATTCAAGGTAACAAATCGGGACTCTAGGAAAAGCAGGTTAGTTATTATCAAAATGGATTGTGGTTTCCGATTCTGGAATGAAAATTCCTGCACTGAATAAGTATGAAAGCGCTCTTTTTCCGTAATATTGTTTTACATTAATATATGCTAAACAAGTTTATTAAAGTTTCGAATGTCAAAATAAGGAGAAATTCTGTGGATATGACAAATACAGAAAAAAACAAATTCCACATTTGTTTGTGCCAATTATTTCGGATTATCCACAGGGTCACAAAGATACAAAGACAACGTATATCATTGGTTGAAAGTTGTTTAGAAAATTCCAACTGTCATATAGCGTCGAATATCAACCCGTTTGGCAGTCATCATAACAGTGTGTGCTACAGTTTTCGCTGTTTGGATAGGCGTGTTTACGCTCATGTGACAACTTGATAACTTTTGAAGCTGCTCGCTCCGACGTTTAAATCATCGATTACAGGTTAATGAAGGCGAATTGTAATTATTTTATTGCATCAATAGAAAGCTTAAGTGTTACACAAGGCATCGACTGTCCAAAATACTGTCAAAAAGTGTGCTACAATGCCTTTAAGAGATTAATCATATAATAAGTCTATAAAAAGAAATAAAATGAAACTAAGCACGTTTAAATTAAATATCATCATCGTTTAATTCATATTTGTTTGGTACTTTCAATGACACACATATTTTAGATATTGCTAAAGAGGAAATATAATGTGCACAGTTGAACAAACAAACTAGTTAAGAATTAAAATTGGGGACACCGGAGGTCTTTGATGAGTTCAAGTGTAACTTTGACGGCCCAATCTGTAATATAACCATTGAACATTCTATCGATCTACTTGTAAGAGTACATGGTGAAAGAATAATTATCAGTTGACTATACCAGGTGATTTTTAATTTGTAACTAACTTGAGATACGTATGGCATTCGACTAACACACATAGTAACATATTTACCTCGAATATAGGTAACGTTGTGCGGCATGTCGTAAAATGACCGTTAAATAGGCGTTATGCCCTAAACGATGTAATCCATATATTTTGAGATGTATTCGCAACAATAATAATTTGTTGTTTTTACCGTGACTATTTGTTTCAATGCGTTGAACTTATTTCCGATATAAGCATGCATCTTGGAGGCGATTGATTTCCCAAGTGAAAGTTTGCGACCTACTGTTGTTTACATGTTTACACCCCATTTTTATTTCATTACACGTGTTCTGTGTTGAAATCATATATGTCTATTTCTCTTTCCAATCGTAATTCTTTGAATAAAAATTAAATGACAGTGGTAATCATACTTCATACGCCTGACCTAGTTATGCGGGCATATTGAAGTAGTTGGATCTCACCTGTGCATTGACTGTTTCCCTGAAATATATTTTTCGTACACATGCAGCTGTAAGCTATTTATAAACCGCAGGTGTTGACAGTCATAGAGGAGAAATATATTCAAATTTATGACGCAGTTGTAACTGTGTAATACCCCTGATTACAAGCTTAAAGCTGATATCTTATTTTGTACATGTTGGGCGAGTAATAAATACATTTTTAAAAAATGGTATTCTCTATGTCTGTAATGTCTGCATATTAAGTTATTTATTAACGGTTAAATGCTGTCATATTCTCAAAATGACTGAAGTAATTAATCACTGATGTGACAACATGTTAAAGACGCTGATTTTACACTTATTCGTATATTAAACAGTTGGCAGCTGTGAAGTAACATAATTATACCATGTTTTTTAAACTTTCGACCACTCGCATAGACTAAATCCATAGAACTAGATTGTGGGCTGTGGGCTGTGGGCTGTCGGCTACCACACGGACAAAACACCACACATACATATGTTCCTCTGAATAGCCCGCATTGTCGGCTGTCGGTTGTCGGTCACTTTCGCAGCCTATACACCCGACACATATACATGTACATTACAAGGACTGAATGCGGATTGTCGGCTGTCGGCTGTCGGTCACTCGCACAGCCTATACACCACTTACACATGTACATTACAAGGACTGAATGCGGATTGTCGGATGTCGGCTGTCGGTCACTTTCCCAGCCAATACACCCGGCACGCATACATGTACATTACAATGACTGAAGGCGGATTGTCGGCTGTCGGCTTTCGGTCACTCGCACAGCCTATACACCACTTACGCATGTACATTCAAAGACTGAATGCGGATTGTCGGCTGTCGGCTGTCGGTCACTCCACAGCCTATACACCACATATAACATGTACATTCATATTTCATCTACCAAACAAACCTGTATCGTATAATAGAACATATTAAGAGAGTATATGCATAACAATTGTATTGATGAATTTAAGTTATATACACTGATATATATATATATCATATGCTGCAAGCTAATTTTATGTTTAGCTGCATGTAAGCTTTGTATTTTTTGTTTTATATACATATACACGATCCATGAAATTCATGCCGGCAAAAGAAAGTAAATCTTCTTTTCAACAGTGTCAAACACAAAATGGGGTGCTGAAATAACTATTTCAAAAGGTATTTTGGGAAATAATTTTGGGTACTTCAGGTAAAATTTTATGAAATATGTACGTAATGTACTTCCTTTGACTTTAAATCAATGACGCAGTGTTGTTGTAGGACGTTATTTCTGGTTGCAACATGATTTTCCACGAAGAATATTTGCTTAAGAGTTTTTAAATATTAATACAAATTGGGAGATATATTATTGATATTGGAAATGTATATCTTTTTGCAGCAATGATGATAGATTCAGTAATTTGTTTTGATGCAGAGTACCAAACCAAACCAGCTCTTTTGAAAACATCAAAGGATAAGGATATACATTGTTAAGCCAATTTTGCAAGTTTGTGCAAAATATCTGAGTCTCCTCACATACCCAGTATACATGACAAACACTATCAATTACTTCTTTACAGAAACAACTTAACATATACTATTATCAACTTTTTAAATTTTGAGTAATTCTCTTTTTGTGGAAATAATACCATGGATGAATCTATATTGAAAATCTAAAAGTTTTGTATCTTGTAATCCTTTTTTGTATATTGTAAATATGTTTTTTCCAATCAAAGTCTGTTTCAGGAAATAAAAGTTGCTATTTGTTACACATGTTAGGGTGTTTGCCCTTGGTATTAAGTATGTCATAAAAGAATCTATATCCTTTTGAAGATTTTACTTAATTTAACTGGCAATCCGAATCATGTATGCATCTGATTGGGATGGAGAAACAAAGGTTTAGTGTATGTTTCCAAGATTCAGGTATAACATGAAGTAAGTAATTAAAATCCAAAAATGTACCTTTAATACAGTAATTTTCTTTTAAATATTTTATTTAATTACATATATCACTGATATTCATAATACCTTTCTCTGCCCAATCCTGTATGAAATGAAATGTATTTTAAAAATTGTGGTTAAACCAAAGTGGTTGGGATATAATATCATTAATCTTGTTTGATTCAACATAATGTTTCATGTGAAACCTTTTCCAGGCTTTAAGAGCATCCTGCCAAAAAGGGTTATCAATATTAAAGAGGGTCTCAGAATTAGCATCAAAATTTAAAATATCTTCAAATGGTATATTGCATGGATTATGTTTTTAAAGTTATTCAAGTAAAATCTTAATGTGGAAAGTTTCAATGCATCAATAAAAATGTCTGTGTCAATCTTTCTCAACCCCCTTCCTCATAGTTGTGTTTCAGAGTACTTCTCTTCATTTTATAACTTTAATCATCCAGAATGAATTTATAAAATATTCTATTGAGGGAAGTAATGAAGTCTGTTGGAGGGTTGGGCAGGGAATTGAAAATATAAAATTATTTTGAGAATATTAGTCTTTATTACTGTTATTTTACCAATTAAAGTTAAATGTGTTTTCCTCCAAGATGCTAGGAGTCTATTAATGTCTTCCAGTCTCTTGTTTGTGTTGATTACCCATAGCTCTTCACGATCTGGCCGGTGTAAGTTTAATACCAAGTACATTAAATTCATCCCTGTTACCCATTCAATATTCATGTCTCTACATATCCTCTCATTAGATTTAGCTTTTGATCCAATCGAAATTGCTTTTGATTTGTCTAAATTAATTGTCAAATCAGATATTAAATTAAATCTATTAATTGTGTTTATAGTCACTATTTTAGCCTTTGTATAATGATAAGGGCTATTGTTGTGGGATGAAAAAAGTGAAAGAGATTGGGCCTACTCTACTAAACACTCAAGCAATATTCTACCCAAACTGACCTCGGTTCAGGTCTCCCCTTCATACGGACTGACATTTGAGGACAATATATCACACAATATTGTGTTTAAAATGTCGTTTTGAATGCATTCAGAATCATTCGTTTACACATTCTGAATCACACGGATAGTCGGGAGTTTCTTGTCCCAAGGTACTCATACCGAAGGAAACCTAATGATTAGCTAATTAAACTACCGTCCAAACACGCGCCTGTACGGGGCATCACCAGATTTATAGGAGAGGAAAACAATGAATAAATTGTTATCCTGGTACACTTGTATTCCTTGATTTTGGGGTTGATTTTAATCAGCCTGAACTTTAAACTGTCTAAATTTGCTCATTACAATAACATTTATGAGCATATATGTAATTTTATACACAACCTCATTTGAAATTTAAAATTTGAAATTGAAACCAGAAATAGTTTTTCAAGTGTTGACATTACAAGTACATATCAAATACATATGTGAACATGACATCAGAAACACACTGCTAGATGTAAGTAGTATAAATATTAGTGATATATCCAAGTAATTAGCCAGTATTATTCAGCACTGAAAAGAGTGACAGGTTTAATAAATGTGGGCGTTTGTATAATTAAGGTTTGGTACCAACATGAAAAATAATGCATACTAGATCTACTAAATACTATACACTAGAGATATGATAATGAAAAATCCATTCAGTCAATCATGCAATAATGAATTCCATCTTACGTTTGATACGATATACGGACATATTGAAATGTACAATGAATCACTAACTTAAAACGTAAAAAGGTATTTAATTTCCTTAAACAAAAAAAGGCAATATTTATTGTTTACAAGATGTACACTTTACATCCGACCAAATTCAGAAGATAAAGGAACAATGGGGATACAATGAGTGTTTCATAAGTTGCTTTAAAAGTAACGCCCGAGGAACAGCCATATTATTCAATAACTACTTTGAGTTCAAGGTAATTGATAGTACTAAGACGAATTTGGAAATTATGTGGCCCTCAAGATTAAAGTAAATGAAGTCACCTATACTATAATCAGTATATATGGTCCGAACGAGGACAGTCCCGACTTCTACGAAAACATTATGGACATTGCTATGAATTATGACAGTGATGAAATAAGTATGTGTGGGGATTGGAAATTAGTTATGAACAAACATTTGGATACATACAACTATAAGCACATACATAATCCAAGAGCGAGAGAAAAAGTTTTTGAAATGATCGACAAATTTGATCTAAAAGATCCGTGGCGTGAACTTAACAACGACACTAAGCGTTTCACCTGGCGGCAACCAACTCCCCTTAAACAAGCGAGATTGGATTTTTTTCCTAATTTCACATGGGCTATTACCTTCGGTTAATAAAAGCGAGTTATTTCCAAGTATAAACTCCGATCATTCACTGATCTCTTTGTCTATAACATGTTCTTCTTTAGCTAGGGGTAAGGGTTTTTGGAAATTTAATAACTCACTCCTCCAAGATAGAAAATACATGGACCTAATAAAAGATACAATTAAATCAACGCTAGACCAATATAAAAAAACAAATACTGAATCAGGTAAATATTCAATCGATGATAAGTTACTTTGGGAAACACTGCTCCTCATGATCAGGGTTAAAACGATATACTACTCTTCCACTAAAAAGAAAATTGTAAACGAAAAAGAAGAAAAAATGGAAACTAGGCTTGAAAATCTAGAAAATGAACTAGACCTAAGTGAGGATAAAGATATTAAGCATAACCTGCTTGATGACATAAATATTCTGAAACATGACCTTGATACAATTGCCAATCACAGAATTAACGGAATTCTAATAAGATCTAAAGCAAACTGGGTCGATAAGGGAGAAAAACCAACCAAATACTTTTTAAAGCTTGAGTCAGGAAATTTCTTGCATAAATCCATTACTGTTTTGGAAAAAAAAGATGGAACGTCTATTACAGACAGTAAACAATTACTCCAAGAAACAAAACTATTTTATGAAAAACTATACATTGCACAAGGCCAATCTGACGTTTATCTGTTTGAACTTTTTAAAAATGAAAATGTCCCAATTTTAAATGAAGAAGACAAATCTATCCTAGAGGGAGAATTGAAAATGAGTGAATTGTCCTTTGCCCTTAAAAACATGAAAAATGAAAAGAGTCCAGGGCCTGACGGTTTTACTGCAGAATTTCTTAAGTTCTTCTGGAAAGATCTGGGCGGATATCTTCTTAACTCACTAAACTATGGCTATAAAAATGGAAATTTATCAATCTCACATAAAAAGGGATTAATAACATGCATTCCTATCTCTCTTCTAAACACCTCATATAAAGTTGGTGCCGCAGCAATTGCTAACAGAATCAAAAAAAGATATTACCTAGTATTATCAACGAAGATGAAAAGGGGTTTGTCACAGGGAGATATATTGGCGAGGTAACGAGACTCGCATATGATCTAATGGAACATACTGAAACTTGCCAAATACCAGGATTACTTCTTCTTATTGATTTCGAAAAAGCTTTTGATTCGGTAGACCGAAGTTACCTTAGCAAAGTTTTAAAGTTCTTTAATCTCGGACCTAGTTTTTCCCATTGGATAGAAACGTTCTTTAAGTCAGGGAGAAAGCACGAGGGTCGGGTTTTGGTAGACATTTCAAACACCCTCGGGTGGCGAAATGAAAAGTAAAACCTGCTATGAGGTTGACTTTCGACGGTTGGTAAAACCTCTAGTCGTAGTAAAACCTTAAAATTCGTGTTGAAACCTGATCAAAGGTTATTACAAGAAATGCAGTTACCTCAAAGTGTAAAGAGATATCCTGAGCTAGGTTTATACTGACATTGAATCGAGAGTCTTGGTAAAGGAATTCGCTTCAAGTCACTTTAAAGTAGGTCGTGGATGTCGCCAGGGTGACCCGTTAGCGCCATACATTTTTCTTTTGTGTGTTAAAATCTTTGGCATCATGATACGAAACAATAAAAACATAAAAGGGGTTAAACTTAGAAATATAGATATTACAGTTTGCAGATGACACAACTCTTACTCTTGACGGATCTGAAAAAAGCCTATATGCAGCTTCGAATACTATAGAAGTTTTTGCCCGTTTTTCAGGATTAAGAGTCAATATAGATAAAACAAAACTAATATGGATAGGCTCCAAAATATATCCCGATACAAGATATGCAAAGAGTGGAACTTCGATTGGTTACAAACAAATTTCACTCTACTAGGCATACACTTCGACACTGATTTAGATAAAATGGTCGACATAAACTACGATGAAAAACTCTTTCATATTGAAAACAAAATGAACATTTGGTCAGCTCGTACTCTAACCCGGTATGGAAGAAACACCGTTCTAAAATCGCTCCTACTACCAAAGCTCAACCATCTATTTTCAGCATTACCAACTCCCGAGAAATCTATCATAGAAAGAATTCAGAAAAGGGATTTCAATTTTATATGGAAAAAAACCCAGATAAGATAAAAAATTGAAATGGATGAAAAGAATTAGCGGTAATGACCTTAAATTGACATATCTTTTCAACAGTCAACTAAAAATCAAATCTCCGTTTCTACTAATCGATAGTTCCGTCATGAAACGGAAACTAATTCCTGCAACAACTAACTACTTTTGGAAGGATATTCTTTTAGAATGGTCTGACTTTATATCCATCCGGAAAAACGAAACTATAAATGAAGAAGATATACAATGTCAATCACTATGGAATAACGAAAATATTAGAATTGATAGACACCCGATCTTGTTTCTTGAATGGTATAAAAAAAAAGGTGTTGTTTTTGTAAATGACCTGATTCACGAAGACGACAAACTTCTAACTTATGAAGAATTTTCGAATTTCCTTTTCAATAAAAACTGACTCTCTGACATATGAATCGGTAAAAAGAGCGATAATTACATATATTAGAACTCTGAACATAAAACAATTTAAAAAGAAATTGATGGGACCAATTTACCATTTTAATGTATTTACTATTGATTCCAAAATTGCAAGTAAAAACCTACATGCCACACTCTTAGACTCGCAATTTATTCGCTTATTCGCTTTTATCTAAAATGGGAAAGAATTCTACAAAATGATTTTACTGAAAAGGATTGGAAAATTTACAATATTATTGCTAATAAATGTTCACGAAGCACAGACTTGAAATGGTTGCAATATAGAATCATTCACAATATCCTTCAAACAAGACAATTTCTTTATAAAATTGGATATATACCTTCACCACTGTGTCCGTTCTGCGAAACGGAGTTATAAACAATCAACCGTATGTTACGGGAATGTGAACCGAGCCGTACATTATGGAAGGATATAGAATCATGATTAAACTCAGTACAGTTACAACTGGAATTTACAAATAAAATTATCATATTGGGAATGAAAGGAAAGAACAATACCGTATTCGCCGTAATAGAAGCCCTGGGCGTTTAAAAAATTGGGAAAAGGGGGCGTTTATTAAAATGACTTTAAAAATCGTAAAAAAGGGGGCGTTTATTAAAAAAATGTCCGTTGATGTCCAAAAAAAAAAAAGAAACATTAATTTTCTTTAAGAGTGTTAATCGAAATAAGTGTATCAAATAAATGTAAAGAAGAATTAAATATCGCAGTTTATTATTTGTATCAAATTTCAACCAGTACTGATACACAATTTGCAATGGCAATTGAAACTAATTTAAACTCACGAAGACACATTAAGTAATTGAATCCGCCATCTTGTCGCGTCATTACTCTTATCCAATGAAACTTTAGTTCGCTAGGAATCTACATATAACCACCAATGAACGGCAGCATAAACACAATCAGCTGATAAGCACATGGTGCATGGCGATAATGTAAACACTATTTCCGGGTCATGATATTCTTTATTTATATCACATTGACAACTACATGTGAACAAAACGTTCATGACAAATTCGCGGTCAGTGTGCTAGTGTCATCTGTAGTTGTGGGAAATCTTCCAAGAGAGTTGAGCAATACATTTTCCTGTTTCTTAAAACATGGCGGTTGCATAAAATGTGTAGCGACTGATCGTTACAGACATTCGACATACCATGTACCTTCTTACACTTTACTGGACATAAAAGGTTGATAGCAAGATTGAAAACTCTTCTTCAATGAAACATCAGTAAGATAAGTCGATATAAAAGAGGGGCGTTTATTAGGGGTCATTTTCCGCGAGTCAAAAATGGCTTAGGGGGGCGTTTATTAGGAGAGGGCGTTTATTAGGATGAATACGGTAATCATGTTAATGCAATCATTCTTCTTGTCAAACAGTATCTTTATCGATGCAGCATAAATGGTTTTAAACCTAAATTAGACTACTTAAAAAAGGCAATTGTACATTACTACGATATGTCTAGATATGTTTTTCTGTCAACAGGAACAGAGGAAATGTTTTTCCAATACTGGTCAACTTTACACTTGTTACTTGGGAAATAACTCCTATGTATCAGCCAATTGTGGATGTATGAACCTGTATATATGTACTGTTGTTTTGTCATATAATATTGTTTGCCTGTACCTTAAATTATGGAAAATAAAAAAAAAACCTTCTCAATGTAAACTTGCTTTTTATAAACTGTTAAAACTCTTTATTTCTGTATATACATCTCTGGATTTCTGTTAAATTCTTTCATATCTGTTCAGTGTACATTGGTCCGTATTTGTACCATCCACGTGTACGTCACTATTCAGGACACTGTATATACGTAAGGGAGCGGCTTTGATTTAAGCATGTATTCGCTTGTTTGCCTATCTCGTTTTCCATTGAAATAGACATGTTTTAATCATAAGCTTGTTCATCAGGTATACACCACTCAGAGCCAGGATAAATCTAACAGAAATATCATATGGCATATGTAAGTCGCAGAAACCAAATGACACATTTTGGCAAATCATAGTCAATCAATCAATCAATCAGTTACTTCGGGAGATAATGGGATCGTAAATTGTCAAAGTAATGATGATTATCGACTTACTGAACTTACCACAGAAGTCCCCAGAGGAAACCAGCAAATGATAACACAAACCAGTCAGAGTATTACTTATAGTGTATTGACTGCATCAGATAAGTAATGAGATTAACAAATTCAGTTTTTCAAATAAAATACAATAGATATATAAGAGGGTCACAAATATAAGTATTATATAATAGAACTATCAATGTCAATCAATAGTCACCTCACAGCCAATACGTCTTGTCAATTAGAGAAGGAACCGAAAGTAACGAGAAGGGAAGTAACTCCGATCTGTTTGTAATGTCTGTTTTTGGACGCTTAACAGTCATCAGTGTTACGGTGTGAAACCCAGTAATCCATACATAAACTTTTGTGACCAGAAAACAGTAAACTTAGGTGTTATATATATTAAGGACACATACATTCTCATAACAATGTACAGAGGAACGTATTACACTGACCAATCAGAACCACGGTGTTTATGCATGGTCATTGTGAGGAATAAACGGAAGAGATGGAGGTTGTGTATTATGTAAGTATTTGAACTATAATATACAGGAAACGATATCAATTTGTCAACAGTAAAAATAAATACTGCTTCAGGATAGAGTTGATTTTAATGTATTTGATAAGCATATGTTTTATAAAGAAGCATATACACTTTCATTCATCAGGGCTATTTGTTCTGGCATACATTCTGTGCTGAAGTCGCTGTCTCAAATTTAAGTTTAAGTTAAGTAAGTTTTAGTAAAATTGGACATGAATTTAATATAAAGTTTTGTTAACATTATGTTCGTTCGTGTACTTTAAATGAACAGATGGTGGCTGGTTTAGTTGACTACTTATTAATAACGTAACTAAGTTTTAGTCGTATTTATCACCGATGGACACAAATATCTTACATTTGTGTTGGTATCGTTTATTTTACCTGATAGTTATTTCGTTATGGACTTTGGAATCTTCCTGATAACAACATAACATAACATATGACATAGCATATGACACAGGCACGTATATTATGCAGTGTATGTTGTTTAGCATACTGATATGACGCCTGACTATGTTCTTGCAAACTTCGGGAACATTAAGATTATGGTGAGTAATCGATTATATGGACATTTCCCCATATCTAGGAACGATTCAAGTCATTTTAAATGTATGAACTTAAGTCTTTTCTAAGAGTTCGTTTTTATTGTATACCATCATTCTTTAATTTTAATTCTTTAATTTTATGTTCACTTTTATTGTTCACGTAAATTTAAACGTTTGTTGTAAATACATTTACAATAACCTCTCTCTGAAATGGATCACTCAAAAGCAAAAACTAACTAAAGACATATACCTTTTGACTTGAGTTCGTAAGAGTAATTTCATCTGTTATTATGTTGTCAGGGGAAGACGTTATCAGCATCCTCTGTTGCCAAGACAGACCATTTGTTCTTAGTCTATAAGACTACCGCTATGCTTCAAACAATTATTCCCTGATGAAGCTTCGAAACAAGAAGCAGAATTTGCATATTGGAAGATAAAGTATTGGTTATAAAAGTTTATATACGTCTGCAGTGTAATAATTGATTTTGGTTTATAGATCTATATTCTATTTTCCCCAGAAGTTTTAGTAACAGAGCAATAATGCTTGATCATGAAAAGGTGTTTCTTATCCTTGACTGAACGTGGTTCATGACTATAATACGTTGTGCCCTAATCATGACATGATCATAAACATGATACGTCATTGTAAAATGATGTTTCTTGTTCCAGACTTAACATAGTTCCTCATTGTAAATTAGTATATGATCGAAGGTTTTTATAAGTTCTGATTGCTTCAAAGATGGTCACATGACAGTCCATAGAAAACGATATTAACTTGGGAACAATTGACCTATCAATCAACCTTGATAGTGACCAATTGTTGACGTAATATCTTTGTGACGTCACGGCAACCATTGTAACGTAATGCATAGTAACGTTTACGTCACCTTTGATGTCGGCGTTTCGAGCTGAAAATGAATTGTTTTGCCGACGTGAATGTTGAACAAAAGGTAATTATTAGCATAACTCGTATGTACTAGTTGTTTCTTCTCCAAATCATACATCAGAACACTTATAGACTCTTCGTGAGGTCAGTGATGCGTGTGCTGAGTGACGTTACATGAATTATTGTTGCAAGTCGTTTGGTAAAGAAGCTCCATTCCTTCTAGATATATTTTCTTTGAGCCATATAATAAAACAATTATGGACTCGCAAGCTCGGTCAATATTGTTTGACTCAAGTCAATAAAAACCGATATTGACCTCTACAAGAGTCCATATATAATTGTATAATGTTGTTTCGTAGTCTTATCTAACCATAATTCTTCATTATGTGATACTTTTAATACAAAGCATAAGCCCAAGCTCGATGTGCCTTTTGGACTGTTCAACGTGTTTGTGTAGTGTTTGACTGTTCACATGGTAACTGAACTTTGTTTTTTCTGCAGCTGTTTCTTGAGCAAATCTAAAATAGCAAAAGGCCTAGATTGTTGGTTATTATGATTCTAACCATTGTTTTCTTGACTATATTTTGCGCTACAGTTTAAAAACGCCTATATAATAACAACATCGGTCATGTTCTTCTTAAATCACCTCCGAGTCGGCATGTACATTCTACTTGCCATGTACATGTCTGTTTAACTGCCTACTTTTAACAAAACTTACTATATGCATGTATATTTGACTACTTCCTCTGCTTCTGTCTGTTTAACAGCTTATCCTGTTGAGAATGCACGCGTACTTCATAGCATCATCAATATAGATTGGTAATCAAAAAGGATCAATCATGCACAAATAAAAAATCAACCATGCACAAAGAAAAAATCAACCATGCACAAATAAAAAAATCAATACAGAATATATTGAAATGTGTTTCATCTATCATTATTTGTCATCAGACATTGCATATGAATCTAAGACGAAGTTTCGCTTCATATACATACATGTATGTACTTATCGTTATAGGTATCAGTAGTAGGTGGTCATTGAATAAAGTGGATATCAAATGCAAAGTTGTGAAGTTTTTCAGACTCTCTGAGCGCTAAAGTGGATTTAGCCGTGTGTTATTTACGACAACTGTAGCATTTAGAGGCGAACCAGGAAGCGGTGCTGTTCACTCGTTCATCATGTGTTCAACTTTCATAAGACTATATCACTTTCATTTACATACAGCATGATTATTAAATATCGGTAAAAAAACACAGATATATCATTAATTGAAGTGAGTGAAATAACAAGTTATTGTACTCTTTCAATCATATTACGTCGCAGTAACAGTAGGATGACGTCAAAAGACGACATTTGAAAAACAAGGCGTTACTGAATGCTCCATTCATAAAATGATGGCCATTTACCGACTTACTATGCATTCGCTGTCACTCGTTAAATACCAAATCATTAACAAGTCATTATTAACTTTGCCGTTTAGTTTCATCTATTTATTTCGTTTTTAAATATGCGAAGTCGGAAGGTAAATACGAAAAACACAAAATTCAATATATGATAGCTTGCAAATCTTAAGCGACAGGAGGTTTCGGTTGACATTCTGACGTCACTTTTATTGAATAACTCTATCTCAAGTTACACATTGCGTATTTGAGAAAAATAGTATCTCATAAGATATTCAGAACTCGTATGTAAAAATTACTTTGCGTGACGACTGAACTACAGACTTGGTGATATTGACTAATTCATGTGTTTAATCGATGTGTGTCTCTGCTGTATTAGTTATTTGAAACCTCACGGGATAGATTGGACGTTTAATTTATTCCTATACAGTGACGTGCACCAGGTTCTATAAGTCAATACCAATGATCGTTAGAGAATCGAATAACCTATGTGCTTTGAGTGCTTTCGATTACATGCACAACACAATGAACCTCACAGGTATCCACGGTATGAACATACCCTTCATCTTTGATGAACTAATGTACTGGATATGAGAGATTTCATCACATGAATTTGCTTGTGCTACCACTGCTGGCTAAATACTTCAGTCAAAGGAAGCCGATCACATGAAGTTACCTGTGCTACCGCTATATTGTGTCATCATAAAGAGAGCATCACATGAATTTACCCGTGCTACCGCTGGTGTTTCAACACTAGAAAACAAAGAGATATAATCACGTGGATGTTCTTTCCTGTGCTACCACTACTGTTTCAACACTTCAATTATGGAGATCAAATCACATTGATTTACATGTGCTACCACTACTGTTTCAACGTTTCAATCATAAAGAGAGCACCACCTGAATTTACCTGTGCTACCTCTGGTGTTTCAACACTAGAAAACAAAGAGAGATGATCACATCGATTTTCCTGTGCTACCACTGCTGTTTTAACACTTAACCATAGAGATCTAATCATATGGATTTTCCTGTGCAACCATTACTGTTCCAACGATTCAATTATAGAGAGCTCATAATTTGAAGTTGCCTAAATCACCACATCAGCGCATCACGTCTTCCCCACTTTAGTGACCGTGTGACAAATCCTGATTCTAAAGACCCGCAGCTTCATGATAAACCACATATAGATATATAAAGTTGTTTATCCATCTTCCATAGTTCCAGAAAAAGTCACCATCAATGTATATTTAAAAACAATCTCAAAGTGATGATTAGAACAGTTCGTTGGATGAACCAAGGAACTGAAACCTTCTCGGAAATTGTAACCCGGAATTTGTTTCTGCTCTCCCTTCCAACTCTCAATGTGATTGTTAGCGATAAATCTCGGTTGTGTACAAAAGTGTCCGTGTGTGATATTATAGGAAAACAAAGAAACCAGGGTTTTATATATTAACAACGTTTTATTGACCCATGAAGAAATACGACGTTGTATTAAGGGGGTTCAACTTTAATATATGTCTAATGTAACCCTTAAGAATAACGTAAGCATAACGATCAGCTCCATAAAGTGTGAAAAACACATCTATAACTGATAGAAATATGGTGACGAAATTCAAGTATATTTTTACGCGAATCGTTCTTGCCATCTACGTTGTCATTCATCTAACCGATGCTTGCAATGTGTATACTGAAAATAAGAGACTAGATGGTTTGAACTTCAGAGACTTGCCAGGCAGCAGATTGTACTCGTGTGCAGCAGAGTGCGTGTCATATCCTATCTGCACATCATTCAATTTTCTGAAACCTTCGAGGACTTGTCAGCTGAATATTGGCGACCACACTACTTCTCAGGAACGTTTCCAAGATGATGTGGGTTCCTGGTACAGTCAACGTGAACTCTGGAACAATGTAAGTAATTCCATTAACATGTACAGTCTCCAACACTGGCTAATTCAAGCCTTAAAGAGGTTCGTAACAATGCCCACGCACATCTCCAATTGTCAGATATTCGCTTTCAGAAGTTAATAGCTTAGGTCTATTTTTCATCAACAGTGTGTTGTGAGAAACATTAAGAATCAAATAATCTTTGGATTCTAATGTAAGTAATGTAGTGGTATTATGGTTGTATATGAAATAGTTTATGTTTTATGGTAAACAGATTCTTCTCTTTACAACCTTATAGAAATGAATTATGTCATAAAAAAATCATAAAATATCCAGTGAAGAGTTATCTCCCTTTGCCAACCCTTTTCATAAATATTCAGCATCAAATTACTCAGAAAATAGGTCCGTGACATATATATTTTTTATTTTCTATTATTTTCAACAGCTACGTTGCCCACAAGTTTGATCATGTTTGGATTATTTTTCGTTTATTTTTATTCTTGAACAGGACTTTTGAAGTTAAATGTGCAGAATCCATTGTTGACATTGTATATTTTATCATATTACGTTAATGACAAAAAAGCAACATGCAAGTTGCAGAAATAACTTTTCTATTCTAATGACATTCCATTAATGAAAGAAAACAACAATAAAGATCTGAATGATTATCAGTATTTTTAAAAAAGTTACTTTAACAAAATGAAACAGGTTTGCCATTTGTTTAGACATTACCACAAAACGTCATTTTGCAGACAAAAAGGTCCTTGACATAAACTTTTTCTTTTTGAATCTCGAATAACTCATATTAAGCTTGCATCATGTGAATTTACAGCAAGTTTTTATTTATTTTGATTATTGTTGGGAACCTCTTTAAGTCATTGAAAATCTAAACATGAGGGAGAGGGAGAACCCTTGGGCCTTCGGCGAGGAATGTTTACATGTTATATCTGTCATATTAAGCGAAGGAAAAGACGACAATTTATCAAAATCGGTTACAAATCATGAACTATATTTCCTATGAAATCATGTCAAATGCGAAATTTTAAACTTAGAATAATTTTCGATTTTTTCTGTGATTAAATTAAAACCTCAAACGAGAATTGACAATTCACGTACCGTTTCAGGGCCATGTATATTCTGTATGGCCTTGAAACGAGCTTTACCCGAGAAAAGAATAAACTTCTCAATAACACAAATATGACACCTGAGGTTTATGTGTGATGTTTTCCTCAGATGATTTGGGTGAAGTAGGGGAGACAACTCCTGAACATACTTCTGACAACAATCAATAGGCTGCATATTCTGTTCAAGTTAACACTCCCTAAACGTTTGTGATCCGACAATGACTAATCGTTCACATAGACGATAAAATAATTCGATTTGTTAGAATACATTCACACTACGATTGCAAAACAAACAAGTGTGAAACAGAAAGTGTTGTAAACTTCAAGTAAAAAGTAATACATTTTCAATTCTGAACATTATGCATTTTATAAAAAAACATTATAGAAATTGATTTAACTAGCTTTTTTTCTAATTGCGTTCAGAAACGTACCCATTATCTGCAACATGTTAAATAGATGCCATTTACTGAGCAAATGTAGAATTGTATATACAATTTGCAATAGTGCAAATTCTTGTAATTTTGTTCAGATCAAAACACTTATGCAGACGGTGTGATCCAGAAATATATATTATTCTTTGAACGTCCTCTGTTAGCTGTAGCCCTTGATCAATAATGAGATCAACATATAGAAAATCAACCCCCAGAGGAAGTAAGAAAGTACATCAGGTGAACTACATTAATCATTGATGCATTGATGACATCGATCGATCTGCATCTAAACACACACTCAATGTATGAGGTAGATGACAATTAATCTATAAAATATTTAAATGCACCATACTTAATAACCATTTGCCTATCCTGGGAATTTTTTTTTATGTTTGAGTATATAATACTTAATGTACAACTGATTTGTTACTAAAATATGAGAAAATGTGCTTTAAGAAATTGCTTTTTATTTAAGAAATAGATTTCAAAATGTATTTGTTCAATGGCTTATAAACGGTTTGAAACATGCAAGTTAAACTGGTATACATTGTAAATGCCGGAACTTGTCGTTTCACTTGAACTTTATAATAGATGGAAAATAATAGTTGAAAACCAGATGTCTTTACAACTCATGTGGAAAGTAGAGTCCCACAAAATGTTAAAGCTCATGTTCAAACTGTTTACTTATGGAAATAACTGAAGTTACTTCATTTTTCATTTTAAGGAAATATTTCACTGTTGTGAGACTAACACTTGATTAAAAACAAGTGTAAGTGATCGCCATGGAAGCAGATGATTATCAGTTCAATTTCACTTGAAATATAAATACTAATGGAAACTGTTGAATTTTTTGTAGGTTTCGCCATGTGCACTGTCACATTGCACCGTCTCTGAACAATGTTCAGTACAAAGAAATGGAACAGTCGTCTGCAGTAGGTACACATTAACAAGTCCTTTATTTTCTGATTCAAGATATTTAAATAAAGCATCATCCTCACAAATGACAAAGCATCTTCACGTTATTCTTACCTTTAAAGGGACATTAAGTATGTTATTTGAATCACATAAAGTAAACTGTTATAAATGGTGTGATTGTATCGAGATGTACTGGCTGTTGCTGAACATAACCTTTTTAAAGTTAGTTCATTCGATATAAATATGATATTTAAGAAATAGATTTCATAATGTGCTTGTCCACTGGCTTATAAACGGTTTGAAAGGTACAAGTTAAACTGGTATAAATGCCGGAGCTTGTCGACGACATTGATACTACAGTTTAACTTGATCTATTTCTTATAAATTCAAACTTTGCAAGTCAAGCGATTTCTAATCAGTAAATCAACTTTTGAATATAAAAAATCTCTGCAAAAAATGTAAAGCGCATGATACAAAAATGTTTAGTATTGTCTTAGATCAGGCGCTAAGCTCCGCCCACAATAATACCGCATCGCTTATGTGACACCACGCGCAAAACGTAGATCACAGGAAATATGATTAAAGTATTTAATTATTGGTCATAACGTGCTGTATTAATAAAACTTTCAATCAAACTACAATTAGAATTCACGTTGAAATTTTTTTACAAAAAAATTTAACCAAGAAAAGAGCATGTGATAGCCGTGTCATAATTGCGCAATGATACAGTGATTAAGTAGTATCGCGGGTTATATTATGTAAACGTTAGAGTATGAAGGTTATCCTTTTCAGGTGTCAAACTTGTGTTTATGGGACCATGACCTTGTTTAATCCAATCAGCAGAGAGCATATCAAAGTTTGAATTTATATTAATATATAGGTGAGAGTCGAGATTCAAATCCGGACAATGTACCGAATAATTTTGAAACCTATCAGACACAATGGCATATTTGGATGGGTAATGTTTATATAGATCATATAACTACTGTGTTTGTAAATGAGACCTTGAATTTCAATTTCTGCACATTTTAAGGTCGTTGCTTATCTTTATTAAAACAAGTACTTATCATATATTTGGCGATTGGGTATGAATATGCATGTCCAATAAAATCATTTAACTTAAATCAGCACATTTGGTTTTTCGGCAGGTGGTAAAACCAAATAAAAACCATATAAAATATATAGTATAAATTACTGCGGGATGTAGTACTTTGTTACGGTGCTTGTTCCTTAGAATAGATGTTATGGTTCTTTAAGTCCATTTGTCCATTTCAATATTTTACAGAAAACTTTCTCCAGAACGTGTCAGTTGGAAAATTGGCCAGTGCCAGCAGTATCTGGCGTGCTGTGAATCCGCCAAGTGTTCTCGTGGACGGGATCAAGGAGCGACACTGGGTGGTTGGCATGTCATGTTTCGCTGTACACGAGACGGACCAGAATCCATGGTGGCAGGTGGACCTAAATCAGACTCATGTTATCATCGAGATCGTCATCACCACAAGATCCGATTGTTGCCGTAAGATTAACAGTATTTCCAAAAACGTCAATCAAACGTGTAAAATCAACATCTCTTTATAGAGGTTCGATTCGGTTGCAGTCTGCTTCATTTTTGTAACATTCCTAAAGAATGTATAGAGATAATTACCCGAGGAAGCGTGTCATATGACTTTTACGAAACGAGTGTGAATTTTTGTATTGCCAGAGCGAGAGCGAGGGTTATACACAAATTTTCACGAGTTTGGTGAAAGTCATATGACACACTTTCGTGTGTAATAATTTCTTTATTACCCTCCCTTTCTATGCCATTTGTATCGCGTAAAAATAGTCAGAAACCGGCCCACTTCTCTTGCGACAGCTAGCTACAGTGACGTCACGAACAATCGTTTTATGACGTCACAGACGGGAAAATACGGGAAGCCGCGGTGAAACAATCGTTGCTAGGCAAACGTGATATGTGCACATGTGCTCATATAAAAAATATTAACTCGGTTATTTTCAACCATACGGGTAATAAATAACGATAGTTGTTAAATGAACAATAAAACCGGAACAACAACATGTAATTACTTGAAGAAGAAGCTTACCATTTTGTCAGCTCTACTGCCAGTAAGTTTAGCTAGGGATTCAGTTTCCTTATAACCTGCAGAATATCACAGTGATTATGTGCTCACATCAGAAACGTTCGTGATGACAGAAGTGCAAGTGAAGTTGTGTCCAAATGAAGTGCTTTTATGTCTCCAAAAATGAGGTCACGTGACATATGTCAGAACTGATAAGGAAAACATGCATGTCGCAAGAACGTTACCCGCCTGTGATGTCGCGTAAGCGGGTTAAAAGTCATTAATCACTATAAATAAATAAATAAATAAATGAATTAAGTCAGATGTCAAATATAATAATAAATCCCTATGTGTATAAGAGTCTTAAATGGCTATGTTTATTAGATTCAGAGAAAGATAGCAGGATCCGATACCTAGTCAGTGTGACACATTTCTGTTGTGGCTTTATTTGGAGAAAAAACTACTTTTTACATTCCCTTGCGTAATTGTGAAAATAAATCACCCCTTCTATTTATTGCGTTAAAGCCAGCGTCATTGTCATCGTGAAACAACGCCATTTGGATTGGTTGCAATATTTTGCAAATCCTAGAAAAGGATGTAACAATGTCGATTTAAGATAATGTCTTAATTCATATCTGAAACAAACGGACGTTAATTCGAGGGGGCATCCGCGTTTGTGCATTAATTAATGCTAAATAAAAACAAATTGGTTCACTTGAAGTTATCAGTTAGGGTGTTACTTTAATGATAATGATTAGCGTAACTAGTATTTAGTGGAATATCCGCTCAAATTTCATTTGAACGATAAGTGGCCATGTCGTGCGGACCCTTTAACTAATGTTCACATCTCTTTCAGCTGAGCGTCTGCATGATTTCTCGGTGATAGTCTTGCGTGCAGACCCTGCTGGTGACCCGGATGTTAACGGAACATTATGTTACAAGTTCGAAGGAACGGTCACAAAAGCGGAGATAAAGGTCACATGTGACTTCCCTGTATTTGGGCGCTTCGTCAGAATAATAGGGAGAAACAAGTTGGACTATGGCGATATTCTGCAGATGTGCGAAGTTGAAGTGTATGGAATTTAGCAGAGCCTTGGCGAGTGAAAGAATGAGACATTCTATACCGAATAGATATATGCTGAAATTTGAATCATATCAAAATCCTAAATTTTCAATGTGAACATAATGTGTTTCAAAACTTCAGACTTGTTTAAACGAATTGATTAAGTTTTCTTATAGTTGCGTTCCTGGTATTTTCGCAAACATTCAGACTACATGTACATGCATAAAATCTTGTTCAAGCTTCTCTAAACTCCAGTCCGTTTCTCCAAGAAAAATGCCTATAACCAAGTTCATGCTTCTCTAACACAATGCTTATAACCTAGTTCATGCTTCTCTAACGAAATGCCTATAACCTAGTTCCTCTAGTTTGTGCCTCCTCTAACACAATGACTACAACCAAGTTCATGCTTCTCTAACACAATGCATATAACCTAGTCTGTGCCTCCTCTAGTTCGTGCCTCCTTTAACACAATGCCTATAACCAAGTCCATGCTTCTCTAACAAAATGCCAATAACCTAGTTCGTTCCTCCTCTAACACAATGCCTGTAACCTAGTTCATGCTTCTCTAACACAGTGCCTAGAGCCTAGTTCGTGCCTCCTCTAGCACAGATGCCTATAACCTAGTTCATGCTTCTCTAACACAATGCCTATAACCTAGTTCGTGCTTCTCTAACGTAATGCCTATAACCTAGTTCGCGCCTCCTCTAGTTCGTGCCTCCTCTAACACAATGCCTATAACCAAGTTCATGCTTCTCTTACACAATGCATATAACCTAGTCTGTGCCTCCTCTAGTTCGTGCCTCCTTTAACACAATGCCTATAACCAAGTTCATGCTTCTCTAACAAAATGCCAATAACCTAGTTCGTTCCTCCTCTAACACAATGCCTGTAACCTAGTTCATGCTTCTCTAACACAGTGCCTAGAGCCTAGTTCGTGCCTCCTCTAGCACAGATGCCTATAACCTAGTTCGTGCCTCCTCGAACACAATGCTTAAGTATAACCTAGTTCATGCTTCTCTAACACAATGCATATAGCCTAGTTCGTGCCTCCTCTAACACAATGCACATAACCTAGTTCATGCTTCTCTAACACAATGCCTATAACCTAGTTCGTGTCTCTTTGGAACAATTGCAAAAGTCTGACTTAAATTGTGGAACATGTCATGAATGATGATAGGCATGTGGACATTAGTATATCCCCGCTATGGAGTAGCTATATACCCCGCTTCGGAGTAGCTATATACCCCGCTTCGGAGTAGCTATATACCCCGCTACGAAATAGCTATATACCCCCGCTACGAAGTAAGCTGGGATATATAGCGGTCATTCCGTCCTTCCGTCCGGTCAATTTTCTCAAAAACCGTCAAAGGTACATCAACCAATCTGTGTACAGTTGTTAACCATATTCTTCCCATCGCGCACAGATAATTTTAAGTTTTCTGAGATTTACATTTTTGTCGTTTCCATGGAAACGTCACTTTTTGGATTTAGTTTTATTGTGTTCAATCTTGACAAGTTTTCTCGAAAACTGTTAAACCTAGGTGAATACAAATTTTTACTTATGGCGATACCTTTTATCGAGTTCGAAAACAAGTTCTGAAATATTATTTTTTACGGAGTTATGACCCTTGAATCCTAAATTGGCTTTGATGGTCCAGTTCGAACAAGTTTTCTCGGCAACTGTTACATCTAGCTGACTGAAATTAAATATGTAGGTAGTCCAGATGATACTCTTCGTCGAGTTCAAAGTCCAGTTCCGAAGTATTAGTTTTACGGAGTTATTGCCCTTGAATCTGTAATTGAAATTGGTACATATTACCGCTGTGATGCTATGATGGGAACAATTAAGTTACCTGAAAAATATTACATCTTAATGAAATTTTGTAGTAACAAAGCCAGTTCCCGAAAATAGTTTGAACAATATTGTAATGCTTGAATTTGTTTTTACACACTGTACCCTTGACATCTAAACAGCTCAATGGACGGATAGTGGATGGCGGGGGTATGTGAGCCATGCTCATTTTTTTCTTGTTTTTTTACTAGGATCCACATTTTTGGGGCACAGTATCTGGTCGCATGACCAGATTCCCAAAGAGGCGCCAAATTAGTTATCATTAAAGGGGCTGTAGCACGTTCTTTGTAAATTTTATTTTTCTAATTTCCGATTTATAATGATAATTTATGTCATTTAAATTTACTTGAGAGGGTAAAACATCTCATTACGCAAACCAATTATCCGTAGTGGTAATAACGACGGTGCGTATAAAGCAGCAATTGCATGTCGGCCATTTTATTGTGAACACATTTTATTATTGCGAATTACAAACAAAGATTACCGAACTATGTACACTCATGTTTTAACTTGATTTTCCGAACAGAAAGGGGACATTATTTTTCAAATACATTTCATCGACTTATTTGAGCGAAAAACTGTGCTTCTGCCCCTTTAAATTAGACGGATTTATCATCCATATTACCATAATGACCCGCTGAGTACAACTTGAATTTTAGGTTTGTATATTTATGTATGCAATATATGGACAAGGATAAGAAAGTGATAAACCTTCAACATTCAACTGAACAGATAATGTGCATGTACTTAAATGTGATTGTGTAAATCTGCATACCTTCAAAGAAAACATGTAATGTGATCTAGGAATATATAGTATGTATTAACCATTTCTATTGTGAAAGAAATTGTTGAAATCCTTACATATTAAATTGCTAAAAGAAAAGTGTTTTAATTCATACATATTTCCCAATTACCATATAATGTTTCCATACAAACAGTTCACGTGTAATATTGCTGTTTTACGATTTTTTTATTGAATGATGCAGCAGATTATGCTTGTTTATACTTCATTAAAATTGGGATGATATCGTGCAAATAATATGTTATAACCATATATACTCATGTTAAAAATGGTTGACACCCCTAATCAGAAAGTGGATTTTAGCAAATTAAATGCATGGACAATTAATATTTATTTATATAATAATTTAATATATTTTGGAAATCAACTGGCACAGAACACATGATGTAAACTATATAATACTTGCCATGTATGTATTGTGTGCGAATGAGACTCCATGAAAGAATTTGGGTTCAGAAGAATTTTTGTAATAAGTGCAACTTTTCATTATTTATTAGAACCAGATTGAGAACACTCAAACACTGTAGCAATATACCAATGCCATGATCTCAGAACACAAATAATGAACTTTTAAAAATAATTTTCATTTTTCTTATATTCCTCTTTCTTTGGTATTTTAAAGTACAAATGGAGAAATAACAAATGCTCAAGGACACTGTTCACAAACAGACATCCATTAGTAACATGTTTTCTTTAAAACATTACCTAAACTGACACGTTATGTTGTTTATATAACATATCATTCCTTTACTATTAGGGGGTGTCAACCATTAATACCATGCGTATACGAGGGGTGTCCCAAAAGTTTCCGGCCTGAATATGAACTCATGCCTTAAACGCAACCATACTGTGCGTGCATGAAGTTCATTCATTTGCGTGTAAATGACATGAAAATCACGAGATGCATACTCTTCAATTGCGTATAAAAGCCTGTCCTTCACAGGTACCCTCACTTTGTGTATCGAAATGGAGAAAAGTGAATGTAGAGCTGTCATCAAATATCTGAGTTTAAAAAAATACACTCCAAAGGAAATTCATGGGGATATGTCACAAACATTAGGTGACTCTGCTCCTTCATATAGCACAATTAAACATTGGTGTGCTGAATTCAAACGGGGTAGAGTAAGCATTGAAGACGAGCCCCGTCCCGGTCGTCCATCTGATGTCACCACAGGGGAAAACATTGAGGCTGTTCTTGACACAATAATGCAAGACAGACGTGTAACCATCAAATACATAGCTGCTACTCACCACATCAGTAAAACATCAGTTGAAAGAATTATACACGAACATTTAAATATGAATAAGGTATCCGCACGCTGGGTCCCCAGAATGTTATCTGAGGACCAAAAGCGAAAACGTGTCATGGTGAGTCAGCAACTTCTTGGCGAGTACCGCGCAGACCCAGAATCATTTCTTGCCCATGTGGTTACTCAAGATGAAACCTGGGTTCACCATTTTGATCCTGAGACAAAAAGCCAAAGTATGCAATGGAAACACAGCACATCACCCACCCCTAAAAAGTTCAAAGCTTCTTCCTCCAGTGGTAAGGTCATGGCCTCCGTTTTCTGGGACTCGCAGGGTGTAATAATGATAGATTACTTAAAGAAAGGTTCTACAATCAATGGCACTTAATTACGCAAATGAACTGCGACAATTGGAAATCAAAGAGAAACGAAGGGGTAAACTTCGCAAAGGTGTGTGGCTGTTGCAGGACAATGCTCCTGTTCACACCGCCCAAGTTGCAGTCAGTGCAGCACAGGATTGTGGGTTTAGGATTCTCCCCCACCCTGCCTATTCTCCAGACCTAGCCCCCTCAGACTTCTACCTCTTCCCTCGACTGAAAACAGAGCTCCGGGGTCATAGGTTTGAGACTGACGATGACGTCATTGCTGCAGTAGAGGAATTTTTAGGGTCTCGTGATAAAAAGTGGTTTTCAGAGGGGTTACAGATGTTAGAAAAACACTGGAGCAAATGCATTGAAGTCAAGGGTGATTATGTGGAAAAATAAGCCATAAAGATCTCAATGTTTCGTCGGTTCTGATGGTCAGGCCGGAAACTTTTGGGGCACCCCTCGCTATGTAGCTCCACCATACACCAGCAACACTTGTGATGTATATGTCCAGTACTGGCTTGATCTTCACAGTAAAAGATGTATCGCAAAGTGATGGAACTAGGTACACACTATTTTGTGTTGTACATTTCAAGTACTGGCTTAATCTCCACAGTAGAAGCTGTACCGCAAAGTAATGAAACTAGGTACACACTATTTTGTGTTGTACATTTCAAGTACTGGCTTACTCTTCACAGTAGAAGCTGTACCGCAAAGTAATGAAACTAGGTACACACTATTTTGTGTTGTACATTTCAAGTACTGGCTTACTCTTCACGGTAGAAGCTGTACCGCAAAGTAATGAAACTAGGTACACACTATTTTGTGTTGTACATTTCAAGTACTGGCTTACTCTTCACGGTAGAAGCTGTACCGCAAAGTAATGAAACTAGGTACACACTATTTTGTGTTGTACATTTCAAGTACTGGCTTACTCTTCACAGTAGAAGCTGTACCGCAAAGTAATGAAACTAGGTACACACTATTTTGTGTTGTACATTTCAAGTACTGGCTTACTCTTCACGGTAGAAGCTGTACCGCAAAGTAATGAAACTAGGTACACACTAGTTTTGTGTGTGTACATTTCAAGTACTGGCTTACTCTTCACGGTAGAAGCTGTACCGCAAAGTAATGAAACTAGGTACACACTATTTTTGTTGTACATTTCAAGTACTGGCTTAATCTCCACAGTAGAAGCTGTACCGCAAAGTAATGAAACTAGGTACACACTATTTTGTGTTGTACATTTCAAGTACTGGCTTACTCTTCACGGTAGAAGCTGTATCGCAAAGTAATGAAACTAGGTACACACTATTTTGTGTTGTACATTTCAAGTACTGGCTTACTCTTCACGGTAGAAGCTGTACCGCAAAGTAATGAAACTAGGTACACACTATTTTGTGTTGTACATTTCAAGTACTGGCTTACTCTTCACGGTAGAAGCTGTACCGCAAAGTAATGAAACTAGGTACACACTATTTTGTGTTGTACATTTCAAGTACTGGCTTACTCTTCACGGTAGAAGCTGTACCGCAAAGTAATGAAACTAGGTACACACTATTTTGTGTTGTACATTTCAAGTACTGGCTTACTCTTCACGGTAGAAGCTGTACCGCAAAGTAATGAAACTAGGTACACACTATTTTGTGTTGTACATTTCAAGTACTGGCTTACTCTTCACAGTAGAAGCTGTACCGCAAAGTAATGAAACTAGGTACACACTATTTTGTGTTGTACATTTCAAGTATTGGCTTACTCTTCACGGTAGAAGCTGTACCGCAAAGTAATGAAACTAGGTACACACTATTCCTTGTTGATCATTTTCGTCGTAAACAGAATTGAAGATGCAATATATCCTTACCATTCAAACTGCCCGCGAGCCTTTTCACAACAGACTCTATCACAATAGATAAAACAATTGGTTCCTGCAACTTGCTAACTACTTTTAAGTTTGTAGTTCCAGTGCAAGTAAATAACATCTCCAATAGAAGCCTACATAAGAGATGTTTATAGATTCCCAAATGCGCCATAACGGCTCGTATATTTCTATTGTATATTTACTGTTGATTCAAGTACTCGTACAAAGGACACCATAACACCTGAATATGACGTTGTCAAGTCGGAGAAAACAGAATTAACAACTTTTAACAATCAGAAAGTTTAAAGTAGGAATCGATTACTTGATACATGTTATCTGGACTAAGTCAACAGGATTTTTTACTTGAATTGCCTTTCTGGAGACTAAGGAAAACAATTAACAAACTTAGAATGTATAATTTCCGGTGAAATGCAATATTCAAAACACTATGAATTGAGACGTCATACTCTATTTGCAACATTAACGAAATTCTTACAGCATGTACTTACATATAACCATACCTGTTCATAGTGTATAGGTGTTACAGGTGATATATCTATCAACGACGATGTTGCTCAGTACTTCACTGTGGACAGTTGTTATTCTCTCACAACTACATGTGAGTCAAAGTCATACTAAAAGTTTCATAGTCCAAGTCGAGAAAAGTTCAAAGCTAATTGGAGAGGACTTGCTGGACATGACAATTTTCGACTTTCCGGAAGTGAGTTCTTGGCCGTTCTGCGCACGACTCTGCGTACTAAGGAAACTTTGCAAATCCATAGTTTACGACACGAGTACAGAACAATGTACCGGGTACATAGTGAAGAAGAGTGAGGATGACAGTGAGGATTACAGTCTGGTTTCAGGGAGTAATAAGATTTACATTGAGGCTGAAAACATCCCAAAGGTAAGTTCGTATTGGTAGCATATTATGGCAGGTTAATAAGGGTCGCATTCTGAGAATGAGCCTGTATTTTGAAGTTGAAAGTGTCAGTACAGTTTACCTTCAAACTTAGGTTAATGCTAATTTCGATTTAGGTCGTACTATTTTGTTCACACAATAAACAAATGAAATGCATGACCTTTCGGTAAAGTGTAAATTAATAGAACTCATGCATGTGGGTGTATTATACATCTATGCATATCTACCATAGTTTGAATCTGAATCAGAATGGATTTATATGTGACAGTGCATAATGTTTTTTTTTTAAATATTATGGTACCATATGCTCTCGTACGAGCTGATATTGTAAGATATATTGTTTGATTTATTCGATACATCTTAGCAGTTTGAATCATGTTTAACGTCCCAAAAGTTATCATTAGTTACCATTAGCTACCATAGTCAACAGGAGAATGGCCTCTTAGTTAAAAATTACTGGAATCGGAATCATGTGAGATTGTCAAACTGGAACTTGCAAGATTATCTTTAGAATTGCAGTAACACTTGCACATTTGTGGTAAAAGCTGGTAATATTAAACTGACAACGTATGATAGGTTTCTAGTTCAGTACGTTTTCAAGTTTTGAGGGATAGACGAGTGTCTGCATAGTTATCTCTCATGGCACTTTCGTCTAGCACATACAAATCACCAATAACGCTTCAAGTCTTTAATCAATAAAATGGCTAAATAAAAGGGAAACCGGTTTATATCAACCTGTCCCAAGAAAATACTTACTTAAGTGCCTATAGTACGAAGCACTGCCAAATTGCAGTCAAAATGTTTATCAACAATAGTCAATATTTTGACAGCAGGGTTTTAGAGAATGGATTATGCAAAGACTACAACACATATTCTTCTTCTGCAGATCTTGGCTGATGCGTGCGCAGATAACCCCTGTGAGAAGTACCAGAGTTGTCTTCCGGCCAATGGCACTCACTTCTGCCTAAACTTAGGTAAGAGTAATAGGTCTATCGTCAGATTAGATTCTCCATATATCACCTCATTATTTGTATTTATTTCCGGATAAATGAACTGAAGCGTTGATTTAAAGGTGCATCCATTGTGTTTCATAAAATTTGATTTGGCTTTAATACGTTCTAACACACCATATGTGTTGTTTACAATACAAACACATTCACTAAGCTTGCATATTCATCCCCAATCGCGAAATATATCATAATTACTAGTTTCCAATTAAAATCGAGTAACATCATTATGCATGTGCAGAAACCGAAAGTGCATGTCCTATTTACACGCACAGTAGTTATATGACCTATTAAACATTATCAACCCAAATGTTTTATTTTATCTGGTTTAAATAAGATTCCAAAATTACGTTTGACTCATTGGCGCGCGCCACACGCGGTGCATTGTCCGGTTTTCGATCAGAAATCGACACTTTTACCTTCATATCGTCAATATACTAAGTCGAGTATCATCAAAATGGTAGTTTATGGTAATAGTTGGTACTTCTCGATAAAGTAAGACCATTTATAATGTTTGGCATATTTGACCCCCAACAACACAATGGATGTACCTTTAACAGACTATATCTGTTACAATGGACAAGGGATCTTCCGGGGAAACAGAACAAAGTTTGATGGGGGTCATATATTGTTTGCCGAAAATGTCTGTTTGTAGATAAGTACTAGTATATCTCGTCTGAACTGAACAAAGACTAACGCAAGCATGCATGTGCTTGATATGGTCCTGTTGAAATATATGGATGGGCGGTTTTAGAATGTGGACAATTGCAAGATTGTCGTTGATTGTCAGTGGCACATCTTTTGTAATTTTGTATGTTGGAAAAAGGCTGAAGAATAAATCGTTAAACAATAACGTATCAAATTAAAACTCATGGGTGGATACTGTGAATACGCATTACCTTTTGAATCAGAGATCTATAATGGGAAACACCTTTTCCTCCCCACCGAGGTCACTCAATGGATTTCCTCTCACGTTACCTACATGTTGTATACTTCTAACCGTTACCTCTTCACAAGAAAATACTATCTTGCAATCAAAGTTTGTTATGCAATCAGCGACGTTCGGTCTGTCCCGTTGAAAAGAGTGAAAATTCTCTCACTCACTTCAGTCAGAGTGTTGTGATCAGATACCCAGATCTGTCAGATATTCTTGATTGGATTTATATAATGAATGTATCCATATTGCAAATTGTCACAGCTAGGCGTTTTGCTAGAAGCGAGAAATATTACCCATTTTTAATAGAGGTAATGTGGGAACAAACAATGAGAACATGTTTACATATCGATGCTTTTCTTAAGCGTTGTGGTTCATATAGCATTTATAAGATTTATACAGTTGTATTCCACAATAAACGCACCCTATAGTTGAAATGAATATGTATTTCAGGCTGGTGTACCAAATACTCGCCGTCTGGCGGGCATGTGCACGCTAACCTCGTAGAGCATCAATCTGTGATGGTCGGATGTGACGCCGACGACAGCGGGGAGCAGATTGAGTATATATATACATCATGGTGCTTTGGGACAAATCGGTGGACACCAGTTAACCCTAACTGTGGTTAAGGCAACAATTTTGTCATATAGGTCTAAACCCTTATACTTCAATGAAGACGAATTCGTCCATTATCAAAATAGGAAAATAACAGTATATCAATATTTGATCTATTAAACTTATATATGAATGTTAAGAGATTCCGTTAATCATTGACAAAAATCATAAGTTGAATATAGTAATGTGTTCAGTGATTAGTCATCCCCTTTGCGTTTTAGAATAAGGCAATCCTTATGATAGCAGTAGTCGAATAGTAGTTGTCAAATAAGTCGATGAAATGTATTTGAAAAATAATGTTACCAATAGTAAAACACCCTTCTCTTTTCGGAAAATCAAGTTAAAAATGAATGTACATGGTTCGATAAAGCCATGGGAATCGTTTTCGTAATTTGAAATAATCAAATGTGTTCACATTAAAATGGCCGCCATGCAAGTTTTTCCTAATACGCAACATACTTATAACCACGACGGATAATTGGTTTGTGTAAGAAGATGTTTTATCATCTAAAGTAATTTTTAATGACATATACTATCTTTATAAATGGGAAATTTGAAGAAGAAAAAATTTTGATAAAAAAAAACATGTTACAGCCCCTGTAACTCTTCTTCTAGTCAACGTTCTAAGAATGTATTAATCATGATCTTAAACATCCCTCTCCATCAGGGTATTTTATTCGTCATACTGCACAAATACCATTACCGTATAGTAGGGTTTTGATTCGTAACGCTACAGTAAATAAACTCGAGCAATATTGACAGTGCCCGAATGAGAATACCGGTGAGTGATCGTCATCTTTAAAATAACATTTCATTGGATTAACCCCCTGAACCAACTCAGTTCCTCTGCCATTACGAATATGACACCCGTAGATGTTCTTTACACGCTGTGTTTATAAACTTATTTTCTAGTACGGTTTACTTTAAATATTCTGCGGCAGATTGCGTCACTTGCGTCCTAAATTTCGGCGGTCACGGGTTACAAACACTTGGCAATATGGACGGTTTATTTCTAACTTTAATTTAGGGGATGTAGCACTGGTTAAAGCAATAAGATATATATTTACTAGGTAATTTATTTTTTTGAGGGCATGCATTGAAGCGTTGTTGTCGTCATTCGGCTAGTGGAAGATATACACGTCATTGGCTGCACTGATGTGGTCACCATCTATACTCAAGTGCAATAGAAACGTCCCCACATATTTAAAAGTGTATAACATGAAATATCGATGTCGGGGAAAGTAGATTTGTTTGTGTTTAAAAGACACATGTAGTATTCACAATTTCATACATCAGAGCTTTACAATTTAAGTCCAACGGTGATTCGTAGTAACTTTGCAGCGGAGAAACCGAAAGTGAAGTAATCACGGCTGTCCTCGATGAAAACTGTTGTTGTGGAATTAATAAAAACCCAGGGCTGGATCGTCGACTTAATATGTTTTCTAATCGCTAGTTTTTCGACAATACAAGCCCCTGTGCATCAGAGTATGTTACTTCAATTTTTATATCTGAATGAATACTCATGGGGGTGCCGCGATGGTGCTAAAAAAACTATTTTCAAATGATGTTTTGGCCACAGTGTTTGGTATACACAAATTTCAGAAAATTAAAAACAGGAGAAATTAAATTAAAAAACGATGTCATTGACATAAATAACCTTCATTGATTTAAATTTGTTGACGCATCATTACTGTAGGACGCCACAAAGCAATCCAAACATCGCTTGTTGGCGCTTCTATCTCGTCCAGTTAGGAATATCTCAAAACGACGATTTTTTAAGATAGAATAACCAAATTTGATGTGTGCCTTGAGGGCATTAATACCTTAATGGAGTTCGAAAATGAGAAGCGCGCAATTATTTTTACAGAGCTTTTGCCCTTGTTCCATATGTTTTACTCTGTCCATGGTATCTCTGAAGAGGATAGCTTTTCTCAGAGACCATTTAAGATAGGATTACCAAATTTAAAGTGGTGCTTGAGGGCATAAATTCCTTGATGGAGTTTAAAAATGAAAAGCGTGCAATTTTCTTCCAGAGTTATTGCCCTTGTTCCATAGTTTACGACGCAAAGTTGCTACATAAAGGGAAGACGGTTCTCTTTGTCGTCAATAGGCAGGCGCTAAACATCCGATGTCGATTGGATAAAACAGATACATGATTGACACAAGTTAATGTATATAAAATATCAGCTTGCTATCACGCAACTCGCGGGATCCGCCCCCGCGTGGGTGGTAGCTCACTGATAGTCGGGATACACCACTTGTGTCAATCATGTATCTATTATTCATAACCTGCTTCAAGTCTACTCTTAATAGTCTCTCAATATCCCCACAAATCACCAAGGGTGCTTAACATATATTTTCTATATTTCCATGGCTACCAAGAGCCAAATATTTGTTCAATTTGAACATGTGTTTAATAGTCTGTTAAAGATGAATACTTGACCATAACACCTTATTGATCAATGTTTTAGATGATGTCGTTTTATAGGTGAAAGTGGTAATCGATGAAATTATAGGTATTATTATCATGAACACGCAAGTGAACGTACAAACGCTTAGACATTAGAAGGATAAGTAACAGCACTGTTAGTGGACCGATAAAAACAAGCCCTGTCAGTATGTCCATTAAACATCACCCCTGTCACTTGCCCCACGTATATATCACATCACAAAACTCGTGAACGAAAAATTCGTAGGCAGATCGAGAGTTAACAGAAATATCAGGGACGGATCCAGAGGGAGGGTTTGGGGTCAGGAGGGGGTTCGAACCCTTTTTAAAATTTTGCATGTGAATTGGATTCCTTGGGTGAACCCCGCCCCCTTTTTCCAATTTGTGATCTCAACCCACCCCGTCCACCACAATCTCCTTTGAAAACCCCTAAATCCGTATATAAATTTATATATGAGCTGATGTCTTACCCAAACTTGTATCAGGATTCTCCGAGGTAGGGGGGTTGGATAGCGCAGTGGTTAGCGCGTTCGTCTTCGGATCAAGAGGTCCGTGGTTCGAATCCCGCACGGCAACTTTGTCTGCAGTAGAGAACTGTTCTACACGCAGTAAGGTTTGGGTGCAATGCTACACCGAATTTCAGTGCAGTACCACCCATGGTTCGCTAGTTCCAGCCGTTGCTCGCAGGTTTCACCGCAATACATAACCACATGGTGTTGCGGGCTTTTTCCTTGCAATAATACTAGCAGCCGCGATATAAGTGAATACTCTTGAAAGCGACGTTAGACCCTAACTCACCTAACCTCCGAGATGCATGACAAGTGAAGTGTTGTTGTCTGTAGATCATATCCAGCATCATGTGTAAATATGCAATTTAGGCATTTGATCTTTTTTATAATTTTATTTCTTTTTCAGATATATAGACATATAAAGCATATTACATTCACAGTACAAACATTTTCAATAGAAATACTAACAAATATTGGTATGTGAACTTAGTCAGATAAACTGTGTTTATACTCAACTGGTATACTCAACTGGATATTTTATATTTTTCTTTAAAAATCGCCCAAAACGGCACCTCGGTGACCCATCGAATAACATGTAATAATAATAACGTGTATATGTATTGGTTTCTTTAAAAATAAAACATGCCACCATCTGATTCTCTGCCTTAAGTCATTATACAATACTATGAACAATTACACATTTATATTGCCGATTACCTTGAATTTTCTTTCACAAAAAATTAATAATTTGATGGGCAATGTATTCATTTAAAGGTCCATGCATACAGCGAATAAAATCAGTAGCCATCTCATACGAACGACATTGTACTTGAAATTCATAAGAAATTGCAAACATCAAATGACATATACTTATTAACGTCACTACAATGTTGTGATACATCGGGTACCCATATATACTCACGTGCAAAAGAAACGTCCCCACAGTTTTTAGAGAGTGTGGAATTAAATGCTGCTGTCGGAAAGTACATCATAAATGTATTTGATAGACACATGTTATGTCAAGAAGTATTCACAATTTCATCAGAATTCATCAGAATATAGTACTTTTATTTTTATGTCAGTTCAAATACATTTGGGATGCTGAAATCGCTTTTTCAAAATGTTTTTTGGCCAGAATGTTTGGCATTTAAATTAAAAATTTATAAAATGTAGAAATTCAATTAATAAAAGATGTTGTCGATAAAAAAAATTAGTAAAAAATCCAGTTTTCACTCCAGTAAGAGACATTTGTAAATGACGATTTCTTAATGCGGGTGTTTCTGGGAATTATGAACAGATAATGTTTTGAAATTTCAAATATAGTTTAGTTGGCTACTGAATACATTATGTAACTGTTACAGTCGTACATTGTATGTATCGCTCGTGGATTGAAACATTTTCTATTTTGTATGGCGATGTTTCTTTTGCACGTGAGTTTGGTGTATATGCGTACAATACAGGACTTTGTACGCGAGTCATAATGCCTGGTTGCTACAGTGGCATATAGGTATATGCATATATGCATGGGTGGTACTACGGTGAAATTCAGTGAAGCATTGCATCCACTGCGTGTAGAACAGTTCTCTTCTGCAGACAAAGTTGCCGTGCCCCTGGCGGAACCTCTTGATCCGAATCCGAACGCGCTAACCACTGCGCTATCCCGCCCCAATATTCAACGTAGTGTTGAGGATGATTAGTATCAAACTTACAATGGTCATGAGATAACGCCATGAGATCCATGAAGACTGCTGTAAATGAAATTAGACCCACCCTCAGCAGTAGCAAGGGCTGAGAACATGTGATATTGTTCCAGTCTATCTGTTTGTATATACTTGCTGGCTTACTACATATATATGCATGATAAATATATTAAACTAAAGTGTTCTAGAATTCGTTAGTATGTTGCAAGGGGCCATGAAACAACCATCACTAATGAAAGGCACTCATAATCTATTCCTACATTGGCTTTTGGTGTCTATAAACCCTGTAATAAAACCACAGTGACATCGTTTATAATAGCACCAGCAGGACATAGATACACATATAGTAACATGATGGGTTCTATTTATCTCTCTAATGTTATGTGTACGTCGTTATTGGAATGTTCTATCTGAGATCTACACCGATCTACAGTTTCTGTTATTGAAGCTGATGACAGCCATTTCTGAATTACCAAAAGTACACTTGATCCTTATGTAGGATTCGCTTGACAGAAACACAAATGTTATTGTTTCCATGTTAGCTCCTTGCACTGTCACTGTGACGTCATCAGATGAATCAATCCCAAGCACACGTTGTGGTGAAACAAGAACCACTTTATCTTCCTCGCCATAGATGCTCACGTTTCTATCGCTTTAACATAGAAAGCATTATAGAAAATATATAGTTATTGGCTATTATATACAATACAATACATAGTAAACAACTGTACAATTTATAATCTATAGCTAGTGGTGCTCTAAAAGATGTTTCATAATAATGAAATTTGATTTGACAAGCGAGAATCACGTACTAAAATCGCTCAGGCCGAACATCCGTATTCATTCATAGACTAGAGACAGGTCACTAAAAGGTGTTTACATAATCTAAAAACTGTTAATTTTTTTTGAGTTCACTCGGAATAAGCGAGATGTAAGGCAGTTACTACCATATCAGGACATTTTGTCCTTGAGGTCAGGCCTCGGACGGGCCTCTCTGACAAACTGTCCTGATATTTCAGATATAACTCTGAAACTATGGTTGTGACTTATTTTACGAAATTCAAATTTGTAAATATAAAGATCAATCGCAGTTTATCCTCTTAATGTATAGCATTTCTGTGCGTCACAGTGCACATTGCCTCCACGTGGTCCCCTGTTGTGTAAGTATATGTAAATTGAGATGTTATGTCATAAGAACACTTCCAGAACTACTTCAAGAAAGCAAGTTACGACTTACCCGACAGTAAGAACCGGACTCGTGTAAAACAAGCACGGAGAAGTCCTACTGCAGGAGTTGGAAATAGTCAGCAGATGTTTGGAATCGAATCTTGATACTGTAGTTTTTTGGTTCTCAGCTCTTGGAAATACAACTGAGGGGTTGAACTGTAAGCAGTAAATCGATGATATTATTTCAAATTAGAAAAGCTATACACATTTATATGATAACGACAAGACGTTTCAATATGATATAACAAACGCAATGGTACAATAGCGACCGTAGGGTCAGACATGTTTGCCATGGTGTAGTCACATATTTGCCACATGAGTTTTAGCCACAACTCCTTTTGAACATATACACCTGGGTCCCGTTGCACGAAACACTAAGGTTACCTTAAGTCACTAAGGTAGCCTTAGTGCAATGTTAAAAGATGGCACTAAGGTCAACCTTAGTGTTAATGTTGTTTCGTGCAACGGCCCCCATATATATATATATCGCACCATCCACTTTTAATCATTAAGTAAAATTTGTCCTTCAACCTCATTCCAATTTCATTGAAAGCTCGGCGAGGGATCATAGCCTGTGACCTTACACCTGCCAGTCAAACAATCAGAGTATTTCAAGTAAGGAATCGATCCGACGACTTCCTAGTCTTGTCGGTGATTGACTGGAAAGAAAGGTCACAGTACTCAGATCAAAGAGAGTTACGACTGTCTGGTTTTAATGATATTGACCTCATACATATGATGCGTAGTTCTAAGCAACTTAAACTGTTTAGATGGCCTCATGTCAACGGTCAGCCAGAACATTGATAACACTGAACTGAATTTGGACAGTAATTGAAGGTTAAATTATAGCAAACTAAGTTCCCTAAAATCAGTTTTAAAAGGCATAATATATATGTATGCCTGCCGGGGTCGATACAAGAGACACACAGGATAGTTCACATTACATTAATGTGATCACAGCAATGGTCCGCAATGACTGGTTACCTCTGATGTAACCACTCTACATGCTAACAAAATGATCCACAAATGCTCAACTTCAAACTTTCAAATCATTAATGTATACTATTGGATCTACAGTGGTGGTCACACTAGGGTACGCTTGACACTCGCTGAACCAGAACTCCTACATTAAGGTAAGAGACGGCAAAGCTGTGATGGTTATGTCTAAAATATGTCTACGTTTCGTAGCATAATTATATCACTTACTGACAACAAATCAAAATATGCAAATATTCACCATCTGCAGGTGGAGAAGCTCAATTTCGAGGACTTACCCGGGATTGTGGATCCCTGAGAGAATGTAACCGACTCTCAGGGTCCACAATCTCTGGTAAGTCCGGGAAAGAGGGGTTTGTCCATCTTATCAACCGTTTTTAAATTTAAAAGACGGTTTGATGTCGCGTTGTCGAAGATACCTGATAAATATAAGAGTCGCTCGTAAAATCCCCTGATATCGTATGAAATCCTTGTTACGGCCAGGCAACAGTCTAAAACGTCACCTCACGAACCACAGGTCTTACTTGTTACGGGTTCGAGACGCACTTTCGTCAAAACATTTGTGGTTATATAAAAAAAAATTAAATCAGCCTAAGATAGTTTCTTCTAATCTATGCTTTCACATCATCCTCTTAGGAAACATATCAGGGTTTACAATCATTGTAATTCCTCCAAATAGGGTTTACAATTGTGTCTGTAAACCCTCCTGGAGAGACTTACAACGTAAGTAAGTCCCTCGTACCGGGTGTTACAGAAATTTATTAGATAAATTTGTTGAAATCTGATTGGTCAAGAGTCAAGGTATACGAAACCGAGTTGGTTGATTTGCCGGGGTGTACCAACCGAAAGACCCGTCAAGACAGGTCATGTGACTAACTAAACGGGTCTTACTGATGACCTTGACCTTGGATGGAATGCGTAAACGGTTGCTAGACTCGGAATATCAGAATAGAAATTTACTATAACTAACATAAGTTCGGTGATTTCAACCTATAAACATTTTGTTTTATTTTGCTTGCTTCAATACACTCATTGTAAACTAATGTGTCTCACTATTATTGTTCAACTAATAAAACATTTAAAATCGATTATTTTTAAGCTGCAGAGTTATCTATCTTGATATAAAGCGGTAAACTCTTTACAGCGTTTTCGCTGTTTCACATGCACAGTGTGAGGAGTTTTTTTTTTACAAATAATAGATCTAAAGAGTAATAAATACTTTACATGGTGTTTTGACAGAGTGTACGGGATTGTAAAAGCCTTGAATATTACGCATTTTCGTCGGCTGCGCCTCAGGAAAATACGAAATATACAAGGGTCTTACAGTCCAATACACCCTGTCAAAACACCGTGTAACTACTAGTAACCAATTCTAACCACATGATGCGATCTTAAAGCTTAAAGACTGTCCGAAATGAACAATTATACGGAGGTAGGTTGATTATACAGCATATGCGATATGTGACTTGTTTTGACAGTATGAACATTTATAATATCCTTGTGAACTTACAAACTGGAAGCCAGCCGCCTGAGGGGAGAGGTGGTAGTCAGAGAGCATAGCTGAGGCCAGAACTATTCCGAATGTGTAGGGACCAATTTGAGAGTATGTACTCCATACTTCTCCATCCGGACCTGATCCGTCTTGGAATGTTCTCTGAATCAAAGAATTGTTAAATAAGTATGTTCCAAGATTTCTTAAACTGAAATATTGTATGTATGATAGTATATGGATAACCCATGATACCGAGGATATGGTACGGTTGTGGACCCTGGTTGGAAGGAAAAACCCGACGATGCGAAGCATCCGAGGGTTTTTCCTGACTATCAGGGTCTACAACCGTACCGTATTCGAGGTAGAATGGGTTATCAATATTATCAATCATTTTTAAGTGTAAAACAGGCTTTTTACGTGTTATCGCGTTATATTGAGGATCCCTGGCGTTATATTGAGGATCCCTTGGTGATGTCAGCCGCGCTATATGAGTTTCTTTTGTACCGTGATATCTCGTCTGCCCCCTTAGCGCAGTAGTCAGAGGCGCTGACTCAGTAACTGCAGGTGATAGTGGATACGAGTTCGAGACGCACTTTCTGCAAAACATTTGCTGTACAAATTCTGTCGTAAACTTAGAATTAGAACTCAAAATTAGTCTAAGTTAGTTTCTTCCGATCTTTACTTTCAAGCCGTCATCTTAACAAATATATCAGGGTTTACAATCATTATAATTCCTTCTAACAGGGTTTACAAGTGTATGTGTAAACCCTCCTGGAGGGAATTACAAGGTTGTAAGTCCCTCGTACCGGGTGATACGGATTAGAAAGGTCGTTTCAAGTATCAAGTTATATGGCTGGTAGGTTGATAATATGTCTAAAATGTAAACTACCGGGGAAAAGAAAGTAATCACCTCATTTAGTTTTGATTAATATATATTTAAAATAAATCAGATGCATTTGACTATGGCACGATACAATAATACTTATCTGCATTAATGTGAATTAATTAATTGGCGACTATGGTTAAATTTTAGTTAAAATATCTTTGTTTAATGAAAACAGGGGAAGATAGATATCATAATATGATAAAATCAACAATTTATTATACAATGCATAGGCAGGATAGATTGGTCGATAAGATACTTAAAGAAACATTAGTTTTAAAGAAAATGAAAGGGTATTGAAAGGTGTGTCCATTGCCTGGTGAATTTGGGAGTCGATGGGCGTGGCTGGTTTGGACGGTTTAAGGATAAGACCGTATTTGTTACAGCATCTGAAACAGAGGCGAGATAAACATAAAGCTGTTTTCAGATTAAATCGACTTATTGGCGCATTTTTCATGAAAAGTAAGTATTTTATCTTAATAATTAGTCCAATTAGCATGAAGCTAATACAGGATCGGCGGTAGGTGTTTTGAGACATCGGCGGTAAGTGTTTTGAGACATAAACCACACATGTTGTCGAGGCGGAGTTTGATAACAGTCCAACATGGCGACTGACACTCCTTTAGACTATTGGTATTGTGGGTTGTGGATACATAGAGAATACTAAACGACGTCCCGTTTAATTACATATTTGTAAAAGGAGTGAGTGGTTTGGTATTTAACGAGCGTAAGCGAGTTAGATACCGATACCATTCACAAGTTTCATAAATATTTGATTAAATGGGACCGATTTTAGTATTTTATTTATTACGCGCTGATTAAGTTGCACGAACTCGTCAATAAATGGGACAAACTTCATTGCGACCGCGGAGCTGATATTGTGACGTCATGTTTTAACCATTATGACGTCACGTCAATCGGCAGTACGCGATATTATTACACAATGTGTAATAACATTTATATTTTAATGAACTGCGATATCCTGAACGGGCGAGTAATAATTTTATATACATTGTTCACAGTAAGATATTGGATACTCTCAAGTTCCTATGGATACCAGATAATTAAGCAAACTAGCGTGATTCTTGAGCACCAGAAATCTAACATGTCATCAATGCAGAAACTTGAGTAAATACAATGGATCCTTACTAGAAACATATCTTAAATAACCTATTCTACACAAGGTTATTTTATAGGGAATCTTAAATCTTTGTCAGACACTGTTGTCAATGACATCACACACAAATGTGTGAATAGCTAGGGGAAGAATGGTTTTACTGACGTCATTAATAATGTGACGTTTGTTCCATTGATGACGTCACCAGGTCCCACTGGTCCTGTACTGAGTGTAGACACGATGACTTGAAGTTCACTGTGAGGCTCTTTCCTGTCTTTGAAACAGAACCATCGAGAGAGAAATAATTGATAATATAAATGAAAGATATTTTATCAAAATATATTTATATCATATCGAGGCATATCATATGCATGATATCGTTTGATGTAACCCTCCCTCGCTTTAATACCCGGCATAGGGCCCCTTTCAAGTAAACATAACAATACCTGCATGTACAACAACAGTGCTTAAAGGTCTCAATTCTCTTGGCATATAGATTGTTCATTATCATTATCATAAATCTGTGAAATGATTTCAATAAGTCAAACCCGTTATTGAGGACACTTCAAATTGGAAATCATTAAACCAAAAAATAGTGTTGGTCATATTTGTTTTGGGACAACATTTCATTCATAAACTATTCCAGAACAGGTATATATTATGTGTCAAACAGTTAATACGTATTTAGTAACTAAGTGTGTTGTTTTGGGGTCACAAACGATGTGATAAGGATCACCTTGGTTTGAACTCTCACTCCAGAGAAAGAACTAAAAATCAGCACATTCATCTTGGGGTTGACTCACTTTTGTCCAGAACAGTCAGTGTGTGAGTGGAATATTCCAGACTATGTTATTTTATTCAAGATCCAGTTTTAAATATAAACATTAATCTCGTGGGACGCTTTCCAGTTGGATTCTTTATTAATGTCCTATAAACTTTTGTCTGCATCTGTTGCATTTCGTTGCATTCTACAATTCATCACTTCATTCAACAACATTCCTTATTCAAGGTTAAGGTTTTTGTAGTATATCTAGTTACCCTATATTATATTGCTAATCTGTGTATTTTATTCCGTATAATAGAATAATATAGCGCTTGTTTGTTTTCATTTTCTGGTTCATTGGTTTCTTCTTAGTTTCTAATCGAGCGAAAATATTCCAAACAGGTGCTCGGGTATGATTGCTGTATGTTTTATACCTGGATATCTTGGGTTTCCTGGTTGGTATTCTGTTGACCAAAAAGTGTCTTTAAAGGGAGCCAACCCCATGGCATCAACAAATATTGACGTCACCCCGATCTTCCAGTTATCTGATCCGGCTCTGTAGTCCTCGCTAACTCTCGCCTGGTTGGATAAAAGAGGTTATTGAGTTGTTAAAATGGCTATAGTTTGCCTACTTAACATTAATCGTAACAATAGGACAATACATGTCACGTTAAGAGAAAGCCCATGAGAATGTGGATTTATACATCCAAAAATGTTTTCTAGACACGTTCTGTTGATGTCAAGGTCACCGGATAGAAACATACTGAAAAGGAGGCTAGGTAAAAGGCGAAGTAAATAAGTAAATAAGTAAATAGTAAAGGCTGAAAGTTGAACTTGGCTTCTTATAGATTCAGGCGTATTGTTTATCCATTGGAACCACTTATTTACCTTTTCATGAAAGCAATTTATCTCAGAAGAACGGCGTGCTACAGAGCCTTTTGACTACTTTGTTTCAAATTTCAAATTTCCACGAATTCGGGGAGATGAAAATGTACATATGACAATATAAAACCGACATAAAGCCAAGCTCTAATCACAAATTGTTCAAAACTTCGATTCTACTGAGTGACCACTGGTATATATTGAGTTCACCTGAGTGACCACTGGTATATATTGAGTTCACCTGAGTGACCACTGGTATATATTGAGTTCACCTGAGTGACTACTGGTATATATTGAGTTCACCTGAGTGACCACTGGTATATGTTGAGTTCACCTGAGTGACCACTGGTATATATTGAGTTCACCTGAGTGACCACTGGTATATATTGAGTTCACCTGAGTGACCACTGGTATATATTGAGTTCACCTAAGTGACCACTGGTATATATTGAGTTCACCTGAGTGACCACTGGTATATATTGAGTTCACCTGAGTGACCACTGATATCTAATGAGTTTACCTGAGTGACCACTGGCATCTTTTGAGTTTACCTTAGTGACCAATGATATCTATTGAGTTCACCTGAGTGACCACTGGTATCTTTTGAGTTTACCTGAGTGACCACTGGTATCTATTGAGTTCACCTGAGTGACCACTGGTATCTATTGAGTTCACCTGAGTGACCACTGGTATATATTGAGTTCACCTGAGTGACCACTGATATCTAATGAGTTTACCTGAGTGACCACTGGTATCTTTTGAGTTTACCTTAGTGACCAATGATATCTATTGAGTTCACCTGAGTGACCACTGGTATCTTTTGAGTTTACCTGAGTGACCACTGGTATCTATTGAGTTCACCTAAGTGACCACTGGTATCTATTGAGTTCACCTGAGTGACCACTGGTATATATTGAGTTCACCTGAGTGACCACTGATATCTAATGAGTTTACCTGAGTGACCACTGGTATCTTTTGAGTTTACCTTAGTGACCAATGATATCTATTGAGTTCACCTGAGTGACCACTGGTATCTTTTGAGTTTACCTGAGTGACCCCTGGTATATATTGAGTTCACCTAAGTGACCACTGGTATATATTGAGTTCACCCTGAGTGACCACTGGTATATATTGAGTTCACCTGAGTGACCACTGATATCTAATGAGTTTACCTGAGTGACCACTGGTATCTTTTGAGTTTACCTTAGTGACCAATGATATCTATTGAGTTCACCTGAGTTACTCCTGGTATATATTGAGTTCACCTGAGTGACTACTGGTATATATTGAGTTTACCTGAGTGACCACTGGTATATATTGAGTTCACCTGAGTGACCACTGGTATATATTGAGTTCACCTGAGTGACAACTGATATCTAATGAGTTTACCTGAGTGACCACTGGTATATATTGAGTTCACCTGAGTGACCACTGGTATATATTGAGTTCACCTAAGTGACCACTGGTATATATTGAGTTCACCTGAGTGACCACTGGTATATATTGAGTTCACCTGAGTGACCACTGATATCTAATGAGTTTACCTGAGTGACCACTGGTATCTTTTGAGTTTACCTTAGTGACCAATGATATCTATTGAGTTTACCTTAGTGACCAATGATATCTATTGAGTTCACCTGAGTGACCACTGATATCTTTTGAGTTTACCTGAGTGACCACTGGTATCTGTTGAGTTCACCTAAATGACCACTGGTATCTATTGCGTTCACCTGAGTGACCACTGGTATCTATTGAGTTTACCTGAGTGACCACTGGTATCTCTAAACTCTGCATAATGTGTCTCGGGTAGGCCATACAATACTGGATTGTGACGTCATTCTTCTGTGCACCTTTCCCCATCTGTCTCAACCACGTGCTGCCCACTGTGACGTCAGAGAGGGTGATGTTCATCTCACCAAACTCAACATACAGCCAGTCCTAGCGGCATATGAAAGAAATATTCATATACATATATCTTGTAAAATAAGGAAATACGGTTGGTAGTATGTCATTCTTTTTTTTTAAATTATTGACAACTATTGACAAAAAAAAGGTCATTATCAAACGATTGTTAATGCATTTCGGATTCTTTCCAGTTCGATCCGTTAATTTAAGGAGTCTCTTTGTTTTAGAGGGATTATTATAGTTAATATTGAACAGATTTCGTCAGTTACATTTTACAAATTCGTGTACTTTTAATCTCTGACTTGAACTTAAATCAGCATATGTCTTGTTTCCGTTCGTTTGACAGCCAAATGAAATATTATCAAACACATTTAGTATCACTTTAACTGACTGACCTGCTCGTACAGTAAGAGGCCCCAGTGTCTCGCCGTCTTGAACAAGGAGTCCCAAAAGGTCTATTAAATTAAAACAAAAAATATATAATTTAATATTGTCCAACAAATACGGATTGTCAACGTTTGTCTATAAAAACTGGTATCCCAGAGAGGTACATTTCGTTTTTGGTCAATATATATCCAATTGTTGAATTTATAAACTTCAACCTCATTGTCATTTTGTTTCTTTTCAACGGTGAATTTGAACTAACAGTTAGAGTAAATTAACTTAGCAAAATCTTGTTTTGAGTCTTTCATTCATAAAACCAGTATATATTTTTCAAAAGTTAATTAATAAGTATTGAATACAAACAAGGTATATTGGTTGAAATAAATGCGACATGACTTGACGTGACGCTAATAACGTACCTGGTCTATTGGGATTGACTTCGTGTTTTCATTTTCAACGACAAAGTCGAATTTTCCTCCATTTTCCTTGGCATATGGTGTTTTGTTAGACCTAAGAAGAAACCAATGACAGCTGCTTTATAATTATCTTACCAAACATTTCAGTGTACGTATTAACATTAGTAAATAACGTAATCTCAATAGCATAGATACTATACCCAAACAAACAACAAAGGAACCTAATCAGACACATTAATAACATACATGGAAATTAATCACCGAAAATCGGTGTTTGAAAAAATGATATATAAATACAAAATCCATTGACGAATGACACTATGTCAAATCCGTTCTGGGAAAAACATGACATTATTTCAAGTTTGGCATTATTACCTGAGCATTTTCACCAGGATGTAAATGCCCACGCATATCGGTAGCGATGTGTCCATGATGTATCACACGGATAATCATACATCGTATTAAATGTTCACTTGTCTTATTTGTAACTTGTAATAAGGGCTAGGTATATTACGATGCCAAAATTGAAATGATACTTATAAGCATATGCTTGCAATTAATATCAATGCCCAGACCGCGAGCAATTTTGTTTCCAATGATCTGTTATCCAATGAGGGTAACAAACAAAACACCTCAATCTTGAAATTGTCAGTGCATAACAAAAACAAGACTTGATTGTCCAAGTATCACAATTCCTGTAAAGATACGCCCATATTTGGGAAGGAACTTTGACCAAGTGTACAAACTTATGTCTACATGTTATAAAGATTTCATTCTGAACATTTTAGTTTTCTGTATCAACTGGTTTTGGAGAAGACGTCGTTTAAAGTTTTCAAGGTGGACCCCTGCCATATCCATGTTGGAGGAGGAGTCGGGTCCAAATGAACAAAATTGAATCTCCATGTAAGAAAGATGTTTTCTGAAAATGTTCGTCCTTTAAAGGTTTTCGGAAACTGTCTGCCACGCCCTTATTTGAAGGGGGTGAGGTCAAAATAAAAAAAACTGTGATCCCCTAGGTGCAAGGTACCTTCCCACAACATTTCAGCTTTGGGGGTGTAGCGGTTCTGGAGGAGAAGTTGAACATTTCGTACGACGTGGGACGGCCCGTGCCAAACGCCCATCGGGTCTTTCAGGCCCGGTGAGATAAATATAAGGAGTGGTAAGAGGAATGTGAATAATGAACCAAAGTTCCCTACCAAAATTTGTTGTGTCCCGCAACAGGCAAACCGGTTTTGTCGTAAAGGTACCTGAAAAATAATTTTATATGGCAAACTTCGAGCCACTGCAGTAAATGTCCAGGTCATGGTGAATTTGCCCTATACTAAATGTTGTCACATAAAATGAAAATGCTTTAGATGTATCCATTTTCTCATTTGAAAAAGTTGAAAATCATTAACACAACGTAAGAAGCAATATTTATCAGAGCCAAAAACGTATCATTGTAAAAGAGCGGAAATAAGCAAATGAAATATTCATTTATTTTACTCAGAACTCACAAATCACTTTCAATAATAAATTTCAAACTTTCAACTGTCTATAGAGATTATTCATTAAACAAATAGTCAAATACCTACTGAAATCCACGAGGGAAGAGCTCTTTCATCGGCCTCCATGTCAATGTGCCACCATATGTTCCTTTCGGGTAGAAGAAGGAATCGTACTGGATGTAGCTTGGCAAACACAGGAACACAGAGATGCATTGTGTGCATATACATCCAGTATATGTCTATATATGTACGTGCTTCTCGCTCATTTCATTGAGTTTAGCCAAATAAGCAATTCAATCATATTATCATGTTAGTGTTTTAATCATAATTTTAGCATGTTCTATTCTGATATCAATACAAACATTAGTTTACCACATGCCACATTATTCATTATTTGTTCAATTAATTCACTACTTTGCATAATGAAATATGATGAATGTTTTAACAAATAATAATACCACTATAGTTGGTACAAATGTTTAAGGACGAAGTATAGTTAAATTAAAGGATATTTCTACATGGACATTCCTCTCCCCACAGAGATTTCTCCACTGTTCTTCCACCCTAACCTCTGATGCATAATGACCCACTTTCACGACTAGAAATAGTATCCTCATCCTTAAGAGTTGGTGACGTTATTTCAAACGGAGCATTCTGTAACTGTCGAAATAACTAAGAGTTGCTTCATCTGTTCGATCACAGACCATAAATTAAATTTAGTTTATGGTCCCAAGTTCGAAGAACTCAGTTTGCAAGACCTAAGTCGCAGATGTAAAAAGATATTTGTTTGGACAAACACAAGGACGTAACCAATGTTGGAAAATTCACACCACAAGGGGTTCTGACAAAATCGTGAAATATTGCCCATATGCAACAGAGGTTAGGATCGAAGCACTGAGTGAAGTAGTCTCTGTGGGAACATAATGTACAGTTCATACAACTATCAATTTTCCTAAATGATGCATATTATCTTAAATCACGGTGGATAGTTTAACCTGAAGAACTTAAATATAAATATAAATACTTAAATATTACCAAATAATCATGTTAATTCATTTGATTCTTGTTTATCTCTCTTGTTTATTTGATGCACATTAATTCTTCAATTCTCTCTCGACTGAGGATAACCAGGCCCCACCTTCCTACATTACATCTTTTGAAATACACTACCATCTCCAGGATTTGAAAGAACGGTAGCGCTGGACATTGACAACACGTATTACAGTCTCTCGTTCGTCTTTCGTTTTTCATATACCATGACGGACTTCCATGAGAATATTCAAACATCGCAGGAACTCCAGCGGATACAGGAACGGACCGGCTAATAAGTTTGTAACACCAAAAGAAAACTATTTATTCAATACAAAGCAATTTCATTTATTCAACATTATTTCAACATTATGGTATGTGGGACTTGAGAAATTTCCGTTGAAGGAGGTGATTTATGAACGTAAACAGTAAATGTCGTACCGGTATGGGATATTGGTTTCATTCGCATATCGGACTATATCCTGAATAGTGTCTTCATAATTCTTCCCCTTCACTTCGTTATAGTAATAATACGAACCTGTAAACATAACCGTGGTTTATGCATCATGTGTTTCAACTATGGTCATGTTCAATATGAATTCCACATCATTCAGGCTGCAGTTCAGGAAGGCCTATGAATATTCTTCTTTTTAAACTTTTTGCAACGAATTTTTCACACTGTGAAGGCATTGTACATGGATGTACAGATGGTAGCTTCAATTCCTATCATTATTGCGAAGCAGAGACCATACTTAATATTGCAATTGATATTTATACAGCAAACTAGAAACTGTTTAAATAGTGTATTAAAGAAAGAAGTTGTGTATTTTATACGTACATCCCGGCTAATATAGTCTAATAAACTTACCGCCATCTGTCCAATAGCCAAGATAATTGAGAGTGAGGTCAGAGTCTCTGTATGCTGTATGTTTGTCATAGTAACCTCGCATTAATGTGCCCCAGTCAGACATAGCCTGGATATAAAGTAGATATCATTCACTATGTGCGTGCTTCATCCAACACACATCAATATAACGTGCAAAGAAAGACAAGTGAAAACAGTTAAATCAAAAAAGAAATACCTAAATCACCTTGCGATTACAACATTACGCATCTGAAATATATCATCATAATTGATGAAAATGACAAGTATCAAAAGCATCTCAGTAACCAATGAAAGTTATGACCAAGGTTAAAAATGGTCATTGTCACACAAAGTAAAAGTGTATGACCTCACCTGAACGGGATTATCACAATAGATTCACATGTGAAGAATCGAAGGCCTGTCACTGACCAAATAGATATGGCCAGGTTTAAGTTTTTCGGTCGAACAGAATGACAGACGGACAGAATTACACACGTACAGACATACAGACAGACGTATAGACAGAGAGACGGACAGGTGAAAAACAATACACCCCGGGAATCTCCGATTCGGGGGCATAAAAAGAAGGTCTTGCACACACATAAATGACAGATAATCTCACAACCTCACCTTATTTATCCCCTCACTGCTGTAATATAGTATCGTCTGGTACTGAAAGTTCGCTGGAATTTTAAGAACGGAACCAAGTATTCCCCAACTAACTCGCTTCCGGTCACCATCTTGGAACATTGACGCTGCCATGAACTCGTTGAAGGGTGCCGTTATGAGCACATTGCCCGTCTTGTCAAATAGAACTAAAGGTCCGCTCACTAAACCACTCTTTAGCTCGGCTCTATCGGCGGTGAACCTGGGAATTAATATAACACAGATGTTACCAATGACACTTTTACTTCCCTCCGGAAGGTATAACTTGCACCAGTCTCCTTCGATGGATAAATTAAGCTTTGCAGCATGTCCTTTACTTTCACGTAATGTGGAATCAGAACCCACAATGCATTTCTGATGCAGCGCTCCGCTATTTTATCACGAAAAAGAAAATGGATTTAGATGCTTTTCATTTGTAGTATAGTGAAATATTAGAAATTGCTTGAGAGATTTTTCAAATTGGTACGGACGTACATGCCGTAAGTCTTCTCGTCTCCAGCCATGTTCCCACCAAACGAGAGGTAACCGAGACTTGCTCCAACTTCCGGTATAAGGAAGGAAGGAAAACCGGATATGGTATTGTCAGCGTCCCAAACGGACACACCATCTGCACCGTTGTGGTAAATCTAAAGAGAAAACGATTATTCTGTTGCTAAAGTATTTTAAAGTTTCTCTGCTATTAAGATATACAGAGAAGAGTTGTCGCATGGTTTGAAAACATCTACATCTGCATCTTTACATTTTTTATGTTTCTTTTGGTCTGTTCTGACAGCTTCCAAGGGTGTTGCCGAATGCCCGTTACAATGGTACTTGGGAGCGGAGATAAGTATATGCCATTTCATCAGGTAGAGTTTACGGGGTAATTGAAGATGTAACAGAATAGGGATTTGTTCAAGATTGTTATTACGTATGAATATAGTATCCCGTTTTGGTATTACCTTCAATCCACCTTAGAACTGAATCCTTCTTTGAGAGGCATTTTTTAAGTTGGACTGACAAGAATTAAGAAACATATATAGATTACAACTTCTTTATTCATGATTGAGCGTCCATTTGTTTGATAACGACACACGTATCTGTGTGGAAACGTCGCATATCATGAAGAACGTGCAATCTATATATTAACTCTATTCTTACCTTCTTCTTGAAGGAGTAAGCATATTCTAAAACATCGCTTATGTTCACAATAATGAAGCTGTCATCCAGGAGATAGGGGGTTATTTTATGTAAACGTATTTCACTTCTGAATGCCCTTCACAGACCTAGCGGATTAATGTTATTGGGGTCGGGGACTCAAGGTAGTGTGGTTGGGTAACTGACGAGAAGGAGGATGGAAATCGGTGTGCGAGATCCAGTCATGATCCGTATATTCTAAAGATACGACATCCCAAGCATTCAATAGTTAAGCATTTTATTACCCGTATGGTTGAAAATAACCGAGTCAATATTATTGATATGAGCACATGTGCACATATCACGTTTGCCTAGCACCGCGACTTCCGTATTTCGTCGTCTGTGACGTCATAAAATGATTCTTCGTGACGGTACTGTAGCTTGTGGTCGCAAAAGAAGAGGGCCGTTTCTTGGCTAATTATACGGGGAACACATAGAATAGAATGGGTAATAAACAAATTATTATCGAAAGTGTGTCACATATGACATATACGAAACTCGTGCAAATTTATGTAATACAAAAATTCACACTCGTTTCGTAAAAGTCATATGACAAGCTTCCTCGTGTAATAATCTCTGTATATGTACATGAATATGAACTATTTGGTATAAATGGACCTATGATGAAAATTTGGGTGGTCCTTTCATTTCGCTGTTGAGTATACGCTGTGAAAGTTTAGAAAAATGCATACATAGTTAATAAAAGGGTAACGGGTCATTTCAATTTTCTAAATATCACAGTTTTATAGTTAGAAAATGATCAATATGTTAAATAGTGAATATTGGGATAGTCCTTATATAATAGTCCACTATAATAGATAAAATGAATGGAATTATCATGAAACCTCCCTCGGGCAGTTAATTGAAGACCTCGGGCTTCTGCAAATGATAATGTCCTGAAAATCAACGTTACCCCTATATTCAAACAGTTAGTACGACGGCTAATACATTTGGAAGACGGGTTGATTCTGGCAACTACCAATACAACTTATATAAAACACACCAACCTGCTGAAAGACAACTATAGGTCTGTAAGGAGACTTATAGGTTTTAAAACATCCTGATATATTACTACTTCCGGCCAACATCCCATAACACTCCGCCTCCCACTGGCCAAGCCGGTCTGTTCCCATGGTGACGAACGTTGACTTTAGTTTGAGAGAGTTATCTTCCGTTGAGAACATCTTTCCGTCAACGTTGAAAAATATGGGAGCGCTTCTCAACCACGTGGTGCTGTCCACATGCACACTGTACGTTCCGTTTGTAGCTATGGATATGTGGAAGGGCAAGTCCTGTTTGCCTGGGGAGAGATCTGGAGTATCAACACAATAACAAAACTTATGTCTCTCAACAGAAATCTCGTTCTCGTTCATACGTTGCTTTACCGACAGCTTCATCGCTGGAAGTTATCAAAGTCTTCAATACGTAACATCTCATTTATTGAAGCAAGCAGTCCAAAATTACACGTCATTGTGATTGTTTAAAGTACTGTAAACGGGCAAGTATTTACCGCTCAATACACCTAGTTAAATTCGTAAGGAACGCTTCAACCATGACATTGAAAATGATTCGAAATTTGTCCAAAAACTAACAACTCATGTAACAAGTTTGAATACAAATGCATCATCTTACCATGATCTTGAACATGATATATATATGCTTTTATTCCTCCAAAGGAGAAATTGAGAGTAGAGATGATTATTAAGTATTTACATTGTCAGTATCACAGAATCCGTTCAGAGTCTCATTTTTGACCGTGTTGGTCAATTAATTGAGTCACACAGCTCGTACAGTCCTTGTATTGTGTGACAGGCGTATGTTACGTGGTCATCGTCATCTAGGGGAATCGGAGGTATACATGACAGTAAACAGCAAACGATGTCATGATCATTCTTCTCAAGGAGAGTTATTGTTAGCTCTATAGGGCCACAGCTAAGCAGGTTACACAAGAGTTTATCCCTCTGTCCAGTTACACTTGGGCATTCACAACATTTATACTAATTTATTTTCAAATAAATTCGTCGTGACCTTCATAAGTATTTCAATTGTTTCCTGAGATATCGCCATTGCCAGGGATAATGAATCGATAAATCTATTAATGAGGAAGTTAAAAGATTGATAAATTTCATACATAGGATACATTTCAAGAATATCAATTGTCAAGTCAAAGTGTCAGGAAATTCTACTTAATGTCAAAGTGAACAAAATCCCTAAACGTTTTCTTGAGATACAAGTTTGTGACGTGCGCATGAGTTTGGACAAGTGAATTTGTTGAACTTCAGACTGACTTACATCGGTAAAGGACAAACACATTACTATTTGGATTTAAGTAACAACCATGTAATAGTTTTGGAGTTATTTTGATAACACATAATAATTGTCAATCTGGTCCATTGTCAACTCCATCTGTCTTGGACCAATCTAATGGCTAGCAGTAAAACAACATCTTGAGTGAATGTTTTGACCATAAGTACACTTCCATTGGTTAAACATATAATAACCTATAAACCTATAAACATATAATAACCTATTTTACATCACTAGTCCAATAACATGTACATGTCATCTTGTGAAGTAGAAACCATTATGTTCCACCTCATGTGATGAGATACATGATATGCTGCACAAAGGTAGTTATACATCCTATATGTACAATGAATTTATGACAGCTAAAGGTAGGCCATTTACGACACTCACATCTTATAACAACTACAGCAGTTGAAAAGAACAGGAGGATATGAACTCCGATGTGTCTCGAGCCACCCATTGTGGGAAGGAACCATCAGTCTGAAAGTAACAACGATTGCATCATCATTGAATCTAGGTGTCGATTGCAAACAATTTAAAACGTGGACCTATGTTTAATTATCTCGGTATTCAGTCCTTTAATGTTTATATGTACAATAGCTTCACGATGAGTTGGTGACAGTTGATAGGACAGCATTCCTATGTTCAGCGATTTTTATTTGTTTGTTTTGCTGTATACAGATGACCTGTGTTTATTTTCAGACAGTGTTATTTGGTTTGCAGAGGAAGAATTCTCTCACAGATGAGGACGGGTTGTTAATTTTGATAAAAGTGTCTAATGCCTTATTTTCAGTAAACGTTTTTAGTTATAACTTATAAATATCTCTCCTTTGGTTCTCTTTTAAGCCGATACTATCATGTGCAAGGAAAACATATGGGGTTGTCAAAAGTGGTTTGTTGTTTAAATTCCAGATAAGGTTTTGCAAGTTTGTATTGGATTTAAGTAATTTAAAAGTACTAATGTTGCTGTTTTATAGCAGAATGTGACTGACGTTGTGTCTATGTTGATTCGTTGTTGGGGCTGATCACATTTTGGTAAGATTGCTTGAAATGTCATCAGATAGGTAATACAGGTTTATGTTATGTATACTTTGGATAAAGTTTTACGTTAAATGTTTGAAGGAGGGTTTTCTCTTCAATGTTGAAACAAAGACTACAAATTGTCATGTTTGATCGGTGATGCCTTACAATAATGAATATTCAATAATAACATTTATTTACCTAAATTTTAGAGGTGTTAGTATTTCCATATCGGCCAATTGACCTGTCCGATGTCGCCGATCGTATTTCGCGTACAAAATATGGCAAGATGAACGCTATTCACGTGCGTTGTAAACTGCACGAGGTTTTCAGGGTTTGACTACAGTCAATGTGATCGCATTATCCAATCAGCAAGCAATGTGCGCACACGTGTAAAAAAAAACCACTTGAGAAAGTGACTGAATTGTCAGAATGGGCTCAGCTGTGGTAAAAAAAAAAGCCAAAATGCCGAAAACATGATTGTCGGAATACGTATTATTTTCGCACGCGGAGCAGATTGTCGGCCTAACGGCCTCCAACTCGCTGCTCGTGCGAAAATAAGTAAGTATTCAATTGCCATTATGTACTACTGTATTCGAAACTATGCAAATTTATACAATTTTATGTTAGGGACGGGTTTATTTACATTATCTCTTATGAATCTAATTAAATTGTTCCCTCTTTTTGCCACTCATTCATATTTCATTCACTTAATATATCTTTCTTAAAGTAATTTCTATTTAATTTAAAATTGAACTACAAATCCTTCATGTAGTATACCTCATTAACCACATGATGGTTACAATTGTGTATGTATAGTTACATCACCGACGCAAAATGTACATTAAATGATTACACAAGGTAATGAATCGTACAACAATTAATATTCGTCCATTTTAAACACAGACTACGCATATGTAATTATATTTGTCCATACATCATAGTTTAATTGACCTTGTACATTATCGCGTATTCCCCCTTGTTACTAGCAACTATCAATAGGAGACATATCAAGAGAAAAATAATGCATTTGATTGAACTTTAGTTTTTGAATATTATGAATATCCATATTGTAAATTATGTAATGTAATACAAAAGTATGCGGTGAAAGGTCTTGCACAGATTCTGTTCAATTTTCCTCGTTGATTATTGATCAAATATGTAATCTGAATCACTATAAATTATATTAGAACACAAGTAAATGCATATGAAATAAATTGTAAGGAGTATATGTTTAATTCAATCAGCTGTCAAATCATGCTAGGGAATTAACTGATTAATGATACATCTTGGGTTTCGGCTCACTCATGTTTAGTTGAAATTGATATATTACATATGTATGGGATAAACGTTGAGGGATAAACAGTTGAATATCAAATCTAACTTTGGATGAATGCTTTAGAATGTTGTCCGTCTGAAATATATTAATGAAGTCAATACTTTGATGACTTTACATTTCACAACTTGATAAAGACAAGCGCACATTTGTTGAAAAATAAAAACAATGAGAATTGAAGCCATTCATCTGTTCATCGGCACTGCGAGTGGAGAAAACTTCGCTACGGCCTAACAGCATAGTGTTTATTAGTTTTATGATACGTCATTTGTTACTATGTGAATGTTCTATCAGTGTATATGTTTTATTGGGTACATTTATAGCGTGTTTTCATTTCAAGAAATGTCAAAAATCCAAGATGGCGGATGCTGCCCATAGATCGGTCATAGAACTTTCCCTTTAAGTACAGATTGTGTATTTAGTATCATAAAACGTGCTGAGATACACATGTGCAGTTGTTGCATAACTACTAGCGATGACAATCTCTGCGAACAAGTTAGTTTATTCAGGTTTGTAAGATATTAATTCGGAATATATAAAACTAATCATTAATGGTACCCGCTATGGTCTATGGTTATACTACAGCTTACATTTAATTCTGTTACAATTGTTGCGATTTTCGTTTGATAAGTTTTGAAATTTGGTGATTGATATTTAAAACAAAAATTCAGAAGTAAATAACACAATATTGGTAGTAGTGTGTATTTGTGGGATTTCGTCCGTGCACTGCAAGATTGTTTATGATTACCAAAATAATATATGTTTATTTTTACAATTTCCATTTTCAATTCCTCGTAGGACGGGGCGGGATAGCGCAGTGGTTAGCGCGTTCGGCTTCGGATCAAGAGGTTCGAGGTTCGAATCCCGCCAGGGGCACGGCAACTTTGTCTGATGTAGAAAACTGTTCTACACGCAGTAAGGTGTGGGTGCAATGCTACACTGAATTTCAGAGTAGTACCACCCATGGTTCGCTAGTTCCAGCCGTTGCTCGCAGGTTTCACCGCAATGCATAGCCACATGGCGTTGCGGGCTTTCTCCCTGCCGTAATACTAGCAGCCGCGATATAAGTGAAATACTCTTGAAAGCGGCGTAAAACCCCAACTCACCTCACCTCACCTCGTAGGGCTTTCGGTTTATAAACAGAAGACTATGGCTACATGTGAACACATCATATGAATGTAAAATTACATATACGTTTTGACTTTTATTTCAGTCATATGTTAAGATATCAATAAATTTTGAAATATGTTGATGAGGGGATCCGCCTGCTATTCAGACATTTGTGTATATGAAGGCGAGAAATATTCGTTAATTAACAGAATACACAACTTTGTTAATAAGGGCGCACTGTGATTGGGTGTAAACAAAACGCTTTTCGTGGCTGTCGTCGTCGCATAAAACTGCAAGGTACAGGTGTCCAATAAATAAACATACCCCGTATCTAGAAACTTTCTAGTGCGTATCTAGAAAGTTTCTAGTGCGTATCTAGAAACTTTCTAGAACGTTTCTAGAAACTTTCTAGTGCGTATCTAGAAATTTCTAGAAATTTCTAGAAATTTCGAGTTTATATTTTTTACGAGATATTCAAATATTTCTTTAATATTCTGAAACAACATGTTGACGTTGCCATAATTTGTAAATTTCAACAATGTCACTCAACTAGATTAGCAGGAAATTGATGTTTAGTTTCGTGGTATCCTCGTTATAACGCCCCTCGCTGAACTGCTCAGGGGCAGTCTAATTACATGACAACAGTCGCTGTTAAGCTTCAAACTGTACTGCCCGTGCAGTGATCTTTTGTAGCTGGCGAGTTAATCAATGAAGGATATTCAGTGACGATAAAAGGAAGTATGTGATTGTTTAAAAAATTTATAATTTTAGACATAAGATGTAGATGTAAGTTGGTTTAAGTGAGACCTCAGTGGTATCGACTTGCGACTCAAACTGATCCTGTACAACTTTCAGTGAATAAATTATGACAACATTACACTCATTGACATTCTACATTCTATATTTTGACCCATTTTACAAAACATTTACTAGTTTCATTGCTATATCATCGTCGAAACATGTTAGTCAACAAACAATCTATTATATAATATTTTAAAATATGTAATACCATAGCTCATGTCTGCTTTTGATATCTTAATAACACATTGTTGATTTAGTTTTCAATTGACTAAATCCCAATACTTCAGAAAGCACATTCACTGAACATACTCTGTAACTGTTATGTGAGTTTGTTTTTTGTGATAATGTATGTTATGTGTAATAATGTATAAATACAGTCCACGTCACGGGGAGCGATATGTATATGACCATTTATATAGGGAAATAGCAATGTTTATCAATCACTTTCCATGTACAATCTGGACACATTTTTTCAAATCACTAATAACGCTTCATCCTTGGAAACATGACACAACTATTTTTTCATCAAACCGTGGGACAACAGTAAGACCCCGGTGTAAAATCAACGTAAAATCATGGTGACACCTGAATGAAATAAAACAGTGTGTGTCATTTATAACTTTGGATGGTTCGTCACCAAAACGTGAAATACTATCACTATTGATAACAAAAACATTATAATAGGCTGTGTTTGTTGTATATTTATGCACAACACGTCACTATATAAACATGATATGTTACATCAATATCAGGTATAAAAAGGGCGTGAGTACTAAATCCTGCGTACCAATGTTCTTGGCGCTTACAATGTAATCACTGATTCACTCCGTTGTTTGTGGTTATGCTGTCCTTTTAATAATTCGTATTGAACTAAAGAAGTGTCTCTGGGATTAAGGTTATCTGCTTAGCTGAATTCGAGAAATATATTAAGTTTGCCATATTTTGAATCCTTATGTGTAAGTATATTTTTCAAATGAACAATAAATGCGTCATTTGAATGGTGATAACAGTATACATGAAAGTATAGGTAGCAGAGTATTTATAGTAAGGCGTCAACGAATATGAATGTATTTGATAGGAATACAAAATCAAGTGACTGATTTTAATTCATTAGTTGTTACTTACTACATATGGACAGAAACAATATTAATAAATCCGGAGAGACTCACTAATGCAAGACGATTTATAGAAGGAATGTATAACTGAAAGAGGGCATTTTGCAATAAGCCACTTAATGTATTTTGAAAATGAAGTATTAGATTTTCAGTAAGATGTCATCGTGCATATTAGTTAAAATGTGTATGTGTTTATTTCTAGAGGTTAAGTAATGAAGGAGTTGAGTAATGCATGTCACGACATAGGGGCAAGAATGAGCTACGAAACTTCGTATTGCAAGTGATAAAGAAACTTTAATCACACGTTGTATAACCTACCGAATTCTAAATGCCCTTCACTCATTTAATAAGAACCATTTTACAATTACCCGTTTCCCCGTTTTTCCTAGCCTAACAATATTGACACAAGTAATGAGCCTGCATAAGGTGTGTATCAAAGGTTAATTGCCTTTTTAGGTTAATAAATATAAGTTCTGATAATTACACTGAGTCACACATACATTTTCATACTTAATTATGTTATCACCTTTAAACTTGTGTTCAACATTTTGATGGTACCATTTTGATTTGTGTCCTGTAAACCAGAGATTATTAGAGCGTAAAATTAACCTTGCATAACCGACAGTTACTAATGAACTGGTTGTCGGCGGTCAGCTCGTTAAAAGAGATAAAACACAGAGGCCGCCAAAGAGTTTTACGAGACACGCGCATGAACAGCTATGGTGCAATGTATTTCATGTATACGTGTATATCTCTAATTAAACAGTCATGGCTGGTGTATATGACCAGACAGTTTCCTGTCATCCCAGGTTTTGAGGACACCTGTTCAGCAACTCAAACGTGGCTAGCTGTGGACCCGCCGTAGTGTCATTCATTCAATGGCACGATTACATCATGAAGTATACAAGACGATTGAAAGAAGGAAATGGTGTATATTTGAAAGAGGGTGTTTTGTCAGCCATTTATTTATTTATTTAGGAATGAAGTTTTGTCTTCAACATGCTGATATCTTGATTATGAATATGAATTTGAACTGAAAATCACATATTCTAAATGTCCATCAATCATCTACCATTCCCGTTTACACTTATGTCTTATTAATACCGCATGTGCTTATTGCGCTATCAAGATGAAAAATATTACTGAGGGTAATATCTGTATGACCTAAATTTGAGAACTGGATAAAGACAAGTACGCATGATTAAAACAAAAACAAAAACAATGAGAAGTTCTACATCGGCGCTACTAATGTTGAAAGCTTTGTTATGGCACATTTAAACACTGTTTATTTGGTTAATAATGAGTTGTCTGTTACTCTGTAAATATTCTGCAACTGGATGTGTTTTATAATTTAGTGAATTTATATATCAATTTGCCCTAGCGTGGCAATCTTGATACAAGTAAGGAGCCTACATACGTTGTAGTCGTTGAACCAAAGTTAATCCTGTCAGGTTTGAAAATTAAAACTTCTTATCACTGAGTAGGAATTCGTTTGTTCGACTACAATGCATTACATTGATGTAGTATATCACACGTTATAATTTTTTGGCATATCTCTTTATCAACCACAACTAACTATCAATGAACGGACGTAAATTCCCCACAAAACAATACATCCACAAATTGTATATTTGATTAAAGTTATTTGAATGAGTAGACCTTTGGTCATTTGCATTCATTTGCTCATATTAAATTGTTCTTTTATGATAAAACCCAGTAAGTATTTGATCCATTTAATGAGTAGAATTCAGTTGTTTATGAGTATTTAAGAAAGTAGTTTGATATAAATATCCAATCATGAACCCATACACTTAACCAAGGCAGTAATATTGTATTTGTGGCGGTTCTCAAGAATCATTCGACAAATAAAACGTAAGAAATGTACATTTAGTACTATACCGTAATATGTTTGAAGGGGTATACACAAAAACCCCTAAAATACCACAGTAAAAATAAACATTTTGAAATACATTTCCTTACTCAATTATTATCACTTTGAACTGTTTTCAACTCAGTTTGGTGACGCCATCGGAAACTTTTTCCTGAAACCACTAGATCAGTAGCGCGGAAAATAAGCTTGAGTAACTCACGTTCGTTCACACTGTTGTCAATTATTCTAAAGTATATGAACTGGTTGTTGATGGTATTTTGCACGAACTGATAAAATACAATCACAGAGGCCGCACAAGAGCTACATAAGAGACAGGCGTGTGTACATCAGTGTCGCAATATATTGTATATATACGTAGACGTATATACAACAACTTAAATCACCGGGGCTGCTGTACATGACTAGACAGTTTCCGGTCATTGGGAACCACTTATTTTACTCAGGTATTAATGATACCTGCACATGCGTGATTAGCGGGGTATTTAAAGCACTGTCGTGGAGCGTCTCTAACTTCATGATACTGCGTAATTAAACACTGGTTTTGATATCGTCAATTTAAAGTTATAGTTCTTTAATTGTTACAAAAATGAACAATCAAAAGTTTCGTATTCATTGCGGTATAGTATGAAAACCAGCGTGTAGATAGATAACACTTTTCAACAATCGTCATCGCACAAATAAGAAATATAAGCAAATTTGAAAACGTTATGAATACTATTTATTTCATTACATATGTTTCGTATGGATAAGTATCCACACTTATACGTTAGTGTAAATACGTCTGTGACAATGCCATTAAAAAAACTTTCCACAAAGGTGAAGATTATTGTATATAAGTGTCACACACAAACTGACTTATGGGGCACTATAAAACATAGTATACATAAGCATAAACACACATTTCAAAAGAAATACCATAGGATAATGTCAATAACCAAGTGAGACAGTGTGAAATATACATGTACGACTATAGGCTAATTCATGTAACATTACTGGAGTTGGTATAAATACTTATATATGATTACTAATAATATATATGTAACATATTATGAACATTATTATGATTCTGTTTGGTGGTTTATAGGACAGTATAATATATAGCCTTATAGAATGAAGGTAAATGTTTCTAAATCCCTATGCGTGACATCGTAGCTTTTCAAAAAGGTTGAAAACTTTCAATTGGACATCAACGTGTTATTGTTTCAAATATTTCCAAACTCATGGAAATAATTAGGCTGATGGTGATGCATTCCATGTGAGACCGAACATGTAACAACATGTTTTCTATACCCTTGACAGTTATTAACTAGTGACAGACTTTTCATGTTCATCATATGCATACTGAAATATTGAACAAACGCCACTTTTCATTCGATATAAACATATTCTAAGAAAAAGCATGCATTGATTGTGACAAATGAAGTCACAAAATTAATTTATTGCGACAATACAATGATTTATAACGGTCTTCGATGATATGTGATGTGTCTTACATAACGTGCTTGGAGCAAATTGCGTCACCCTTCAGAGGCCATGAGAATTCGCGTATTTACAGAGGACGGGGATAACCATAAACTAATTAACTGACCCTCACTTAATTGTTTGTGTATTTCAACATATCACTTCTACCAGACTATTAGGGTTGGGTAAATACTTTGACACCTTCCAATGTTCTTATAGATCTAACGCACAATTATTATAAAGCATAAAGACATTAGGAAGGCATTAATGAAACTCCAATTGTCATGTGCAGTAACAGATTGTGAATTGAAAACACTCAGTTGATATTCGTATCGATGTTTAAACGCAATCATAAACTAATAATATTATTTTGTTTCTGAATGAATCAACACAGAAAACACATACATTCGCTTTCCGAAAAACTTATGTATTAGCTCCACATTTAAGTTTTAATGTATAATATCATTTAAAACCGTTGCCGTTGAAATCCGTCAATTTCAACATGAAGCACATACATATTGATATAATGAATAGAATATATGTCAATTCTTGACAAATACCATGTTTATCTCGTGAGGTAGAAGAGTAGTATATTCTCATTTGCGCGCGCTCTCTCTCTCTCTCTCTCTCTCTCTCTCTCTCTCTCTCTCTCTCTCTCTCTCTCTCTCTCTCTCTCTCTCTCTCTCTCTCTCTCTCTCTCTCTCTCTCTCTCTCTCTCTCTCTCTCTCTCTCTCTCTCTCTCTCTCTCTCTCTCTCTCTCTCTCTCTCTCTCTCTCATTGATTAAACATCGCATTTATCATAAAATACATATTGCCTTCACACATCCAACAAAAGCCATTTTAGTTTGGGTACATTAAGATAATCATAATCTGCCATGTATATGACAAATATATGACTATTCAAAACAAAGTACATGTATTGTAAAATTTAAGAATCGACGTGATACTTAATGATCATATTCTATAAACATGAAGAGTTATTGACATGGAATTTGATTTCTCAGTATGGTATAATAAATGTAATTTGTGATGGGATATTTGAAATGAATCAAGTCAATTCAATTCTTTATTATTTATAAGTTGTATCAGTGTATACAGTACATTATTGTAGCATCTAATTGCCATCACTCATCCTGTGAGGAGCCAAGTCGCGCTATTAACGAGTTAAATAGAATATGAAAGCCTGGATATACTAGGATATGTGTGTATTGCAAGGGGGCAATCTGTGCGGCTATTACCATAAACCAATTTAAAAATACGTACGGATGTGTATTGTCGCCAATACTGTTAATTCAAACTGAATAAATGTTCACGTGTGTAGTTGACTCAGAGATATATTCAAGTGGTCACTGGAATGTTCAGGAGATACGCTTCACTGACTTCATTGATAAACCCTAAAGAATCTGAGATTTTGAAAAAGTGGTGTATATATTTATTTTTGATTTCATTTGAATGCAAACCGGAGAGTATGTTGTGAAAACGCATATTCAAAATTGACTCAACTCAGGATATTTCTTAGGGAAGGACAATTGTGTGACAAAAGGCTATTCGTAAATATTGTCCATCAAAATCGTAAGACGTCTTGTATAAAACAATGTATCGTCTAGAGAGAGCAGCCGAAATTGTAAACACATCAAATGATTAAGAACATGTTTAATGTAGATTTTGCATGCGACTCTTAACTGCTGTCAACAATCTAACAGTGAGTGGGTCATCTCAAGATCTAAATTGGAGACTAATTTCAAGAGTTCGAATTGATTAAATAAATAGTGTTCGGATAATGCAAAATATGTGACTCGGTGTTAAAATACAAGATTTAATCTTATCTTTAATATATAAATTATTGAAAATGTATTTTATATTTTTACTTGCATCCCCGACAGTAGTTTTTAGTAGTTATTGTTACAAAGGAATTGTTGTAACAGTCGCTTAAAACATATCGCTTCTCATTATCTATCCAGTGGTTCTTGAACATATATATGAACTTCTCTCAATGGCATTTAGAAGTTGGTTAGATGAAGGAGAACGAGTTCTATGGATTTACAACTTCTTTATTGCAGGAGTACGACGTTTCGATGAAGCTTGAAAACGGTGTTAGAATCTACATCGAAACGTCGCACTTCTGAAATAAAGAAGTTGTTTATCCATAGAACTCGTTTTCCTTCATTTATATATTGAAATTGATTCTTAAATTTTACAAAATTAAGAAAAACAATATGTTTTGATGACAGCATCTTAACAAACACTTTTCTTTATCTAATGTATTCCTCTTGAACGTTGTTTTAAAATGCACGGATTAAGTTGAGGATACAGTCCATTTTAGTACATTTTGTGTTACGTTTAATATTTTAGAGATATAATGAATTAGTCACCGGATATTGATTTTTTCTTACAAAACCATCATAAAGATGTTATCCACTGGACGGAACTAACTTCTGTAATAGTAATAGTTTCTTACTTGCGCACACAGCTTTTCTCCCTTATCAAGTATATCCAATTGTTAATACATACTCAATAACAATTGATAGGATATTAAAATATAAAGACAACTTTAATTGTTTCTCCTTATTTCACAATCAAATTATCTAAAAGGACATTGCAATTTCAGCATGTTGCAGTAGACACAGATTATTATGAACTTATACGTTGGGACAAATGTTAGGATTAAACCGATATTCAAATAGATATACGGTATTGACAGTACACTTCAATACAGGAATTCATTATACATTCATATACAACCTTTAGGAAAATGTAAGTCCTTTATATTATTACATGTAATAAAAGACAACTTTATCCATGTAAAATATATTTTTTTTGCGAAGACAACCGTCTGGCATACTGCAATTTTGACATTCATCTTATATCCAACAATTGAAGAGAATACAATAGAAACAATTAAGTATTTTAATTAATATTGGAATAGTATATGTCTTAACAGCAAAATAACAAAGTCTGTATTCGATATTATTATCATATGACCAAAAAGGCAATACATTCTACATGTATATACCAAGCCAATCAATTATTCTATTCACGAACACACTATTATGTAATCACTTACATATTTGTCTTTATATATAAATTAATTATGAATTAATAATAAATTAATATTGAATTAAATTAAATGTACAACAGATCGGCAAAATAATTGAATTCTAATGTAATGGAAGTTTAAATCATATTTTCTATACGCAGTTGAATGCCCTTGTAATTTATCGGGCTTTATTGTTGACCAAATGAATGGATGTTCATATCGAGGAAACAATATGTCAGGTAAACATTTCAATAGAGCATATACCAGGGGAAAAGAAAGTATGATTAATGCACAATGGCGTAAATGAAATAACGACATACATGAATAAGTAAATGCATAGTTCCTAATCAGCTTATTTCTTCATTACTCATTCGTTAATTAGCGTGTCAGCCATGCATGACTGAAGGCACACAAGGGGCGTTATAATGAGGAAGCATGGTAGAGTAGGAAAACTTCAACATCAAATATCCGCTTTTCTAATTAAGTTATAAAGTTGATTTTAAAAATGTGTGTTAAAGTCAATACGCAGTTTCAGAATATACCAAAATAGTTAAGATATCTCGTAAAAAATAAAAACTCGAAATTTCTAGAAATTTCTAGAAATTTCTAGAAACTTTCTAGAACCTTTCTAGAAACTTTCTAGATACTCACTAGAAACTTTCTAGATACGCACTAGAAACTTTCTAGAAATTTCTAGAAAGGGGGTACTTTGTTTCTTGCTTAACTGTACACACGCATAAGTTCCAAAGTTAAAATTGGTAAGGAAAGGCTTCAACAGAGTGCCTGTAGAAAACTGTAAATAATGTAAGTAATTTTATATATAGAATTAGCAATACAATAATAACGGACATCATACGATTTAATATTAAATTTAATAATGACTAGTTTTAACTGGTTAAATATACTTTACACTTTTACGCCGATAAAGAATCGTATACAAATAAACAATATCTCAGAGAGATAAGAAACGCAATATTTAAGATAATTATCATTATTTATGTAAGGTAAAAATACCAAGCGATTTTCTAATTACGAAATTATTCAAAGTTAAGCTAGGCTTGTAGGGATGAGGAATGGCGTGTATTCGCGATAATCTGTGGGTGTGTTTTCGGACGTATATTCGTCAACTCTGATAAGAGGGTTATCTTTAGATACCAATACACATACACAAAGAGTTGACATTCACATAACTAGAGGAAATTGTAATATCTAGATATCTAGCGTAGGTATTCGAGTCTACAATAATGAACATGTATATATAAATCGCCATCCATGAATTTATTTGAGAAGGACTAATATGACAAATAACGCACCCAAACTATGCTTAACAGAACCATGTGTCTGTGTTGAAATGATGTGTGCTTATTTTATGTTTTCATTTTATGATTTTATGATTTGTAGTAATACATGTCAATATGTTTTATTTATAATTTTAATTGTAGTTTAAGAAATAAGCCATACCTTTCACATCTATAACATGTGAATGTCATTGCAATTCTACAATTTGACATTCAAATATTGTTTCAACGGATAATGAACATTCATGGGCTATTGTATAGCAATAAATTACCATATCAAGTCAAATTGCAAAGCTATTTGATGTTCAAACACTGGATGTTGAAGCAAAGGCACAAACTGGTACCTCTTTGACATCATAACAGTTAGATTAGTTTAGGAATTTACACATGACGCTTGTTCCTGTATATAGCCAGGGACTCCGTCTTATTACAGAGTCCCTGGTTGACCACCGTCAGTGAAGTTCAGCAAAAATGAGATTGACACAAAGAGTCATTGCAAAATAAAATACAGACGTCATGTCAGTATCCCTACCTTCCATCCACTCCTGTCGGAGCAAATTATCCGAGGAGTCCCCACCAATCAACGCCTATCAGCGCCTAACAGCTCCAAACACCATGCAACAACTTCAAAGCCACCCACATTAACAATTGGCCTCTCTTCAAATCAACTATAATTACTATTTGCTTAACAATTTCAATAAAGCCAATTGGCCTCCCTCGTTTCATCATGTGTGTTTATTTACATCTTCAATAAAGCCTACAGGCCTTTGTTTGTCTACTTACTCCCATTCATGTTTGTATTGCAAATCCTTCATCTACTTACTCCCATTCATGTTTGTATTGCAAATCTTCATCTCCATCATGTTTGTATTACAAATCCCCATTGTATACCATTCTCATGCATGTTAATCTCCCTGATTGACTTTCCTCATCATTGTTTTGTTTGCTTTATAAATGTACCATATTTTGTTATTTCCTCACATTCCACCTGATGAAGGAGTGAGTATGTACTCCGAAACGTCGTGTATTTTCACATTAAAGAAGTTGTTATCCAGAAAATCTTCCTGTTCTTGGGTGAAGCATGCACTGAATAATTTGATAATAGGCCTTTAATCAAATAAAATCCAAAAATTGATAAAATGGATAATTTGTTTGAGCTTGTATATCCATTTAATGTTATAAATGTTGGTGAGCATTCAGAGTTTTCTGGATATAAATTAGACGATATGAATGAAAATGGCAATCTCTCATTCATTCACGCTTTCGTTCCATCGTTCAATCAATTACTGTATATATTGATGTGTTTAAAACGAAAGCTATAATGTTCTTATTAAACTTATGAAATAGATTATGGAATAACAGTTCAACATTTTCTTTAAAAACGTTGAGATTTCAACTTCATATTCATGTAGCTGTAGACCTTCTGGAGAAGATTTTCTAGACTGTATACAAGACCATGATAACATACATTATGGGTGCACCAATATACCCTAGCAATGTGAATCCAAGGTTCATTGTCTTTGTAATTCTAAAACAAAAACCAGTGAGGAATGTTTTATGTCTCCTTGTTAACTTTCAATTTCAAATACAGATTAATTTGATACGAATAACTGCAGGTAAAATATTGTTTGATATATATTTTCTTTTAACACTTTAATTTGTAGAAGTGTAATGGACAGGTGAAAACAATATACCCCCCCCCCCCCCCCCCCCCCCGGAATTTCCGATTCGGGGGCATAATATTGTTTGATATATATTTTCTTTTAACACTTTAATTTGTAGAAGTGTAATGGTTTTTATGCCCCCGAATCGGAGATTCCGGGGGTATATTGTTTTTCACCTGTCCGTCCGTCCGTCTGTCCGCAAAAACTTTAACCTTGGCCATAACTTTGGATTGCTCAGAGCTAGGGCTTTCATACTTGGCATGTGCATACCTTGTGATGAGACTTTTGAGATGAGGTCATCATATTTGACCTTGTGACCTTGACCTTGACGCAGTGGACAATATTTAGAAAACGTTAACCTTGGCCATAACTTTGGATTGCTCAGAGCTAGGGCTTTTATACTTGGCATGTGCATACCTAATGATGACCCCTTCATATGAGGTCATCATATTTGACCTTGTGACCTTGACCTTGCCGCAATGAACATTTTCAGAAAACTTTAACCTTGGCCATAACTTTTGATTGTTAAGAGTTATGACTTTCATACTTGGCATGTTCATACCTTGTGATGAGACCTTTGAGATGAGGTCATCATATTTGACCTTGTGACTTTGACCTTGACCTTGCCGCAGTGGACAACTTCAGTAAACTTTAACCTTGGCCATAACTTTTGATTGTTAAGAGTTATGGCTTTCATACTTAGCACGTGCATACCTTGTGATGAGACCTTTCAGATGAGGTCATCATATTTGACCTTGTGACCTTGACCTTGCCGCAGTGGACAATATTTAGAAAACGTTAATCTTGGCCATAACTTTGGATTGCTCAGAGCTAGGGCTTTCATACTTGGCATGTGCATACCTAATGATGAGACCTTCATATGAGGTCATCATATTTGACCATGTGACCTTGACCTTGACCTTGCCGCAGTGGACATCTTCAGTAAACATTAACCTTGGTCATAACTTTACATTGCTCAGAGCTAGGGCTTTCATACTTGGCATGTGCATACCTTGTGATGAGACCTTTCAGATGAGGTCATCATATTTGACCTTGTGACCTTGACCTTGACCTTGCCGCAGTGGACAATATTCAGAAAACTTTAACCTTGGCCTGACTTTGGTATATCCGGGGGCATCCATGCTTAACAAACACATCTTGTTTCATACACGAGAATCACAAACATTGGTAAAACTAAATATATCGAAATACATATAACTATTGCTGTGTACAATACATACAAAACGTATATCTTATCGACAGTAAACATCCTGAACACTTTAATCGTTGAATAACATGTGTTATTGATCTAGTCTTTTTATTTCAACGTGGCAGAAAGGTTTTCAGAAACTCATTTGAAACTTTAGAGTCGTTCCAATAACGTTTTCAAAAACGTTTGTGTGAGCTTCGGAGGTTTCTCAAATCTCATAATACCTTTTCAAATTTGAATAAATAATACTCAATACAGAACTTTTATTATGAACGAACCTCACGTTTAAGAAATCAGTGATCCATTTCGCGTTTGCATGTGGCAACTTGCCATTATCTTGCACACAGCGTTGTGTCAATTTTGTGTCATGTGATATCTTAACACACACAATTGTTGATAATGCAAGTACAACCAACAGTCAGTTTAGGATTCATTTGACCTAGCAATATTTAAATTCAGTTGAAGATAGCGTTGCGTTCTCGTCGAGTCTAATGTCAATGCCTGATTGAATGTGTACAAGAATCTTTTGGTAAGTATTACTTTAACAGTTACTATGAAAATCATTTTGTAACATTATCGATTAACATATACATGTATTTTTATCCTTGTTCATGTATAACAAGGTTACATTTGGGATAACACTACCTTCAATAGTACAAATTCTTGTACTTTTTCGGGCCGAGTCCCATTGAGGACTCGAAACATTCCTGCATGGGACTCGGCCCGAAAAAGTACAATAATGTGTACTTTTGAAGGTAGTGTTATCCCAAATGTAACCTTGTTATATTTGTTCACTATCAAAATGGAATATAGATTTTGCAACACTACCTTCAATAGTACACATTCTTGTACTTTGTCGGACCGAGTCTCATGCGGGATTCGACCCCACACCCTCCAAGTAAGGCAAGACTCGCTAGCACTGACCGTACCAGCAGATTACAAAACAAAACACATTCGCATTGGTATTGTCACTTCTAAATGCTCTTTGTAGACCCTAGTATACATGTTCAAGAATGATCAGTATCTGGTAGGACCGCCACGTACCCGGATGACACACTGCACCCTACGTATCATGCCTCCAGTCAGACGTCAGATCTGTTCTTGTGTCAATAACATTCACTCAGCGTGCAGAGCTGCCTCCAACTCATGTAAATTCTGTACTGGAGGGTTCCGAGACTAGAGTCGCCGCCGTAGAATATCCCACAAAAGCCCCAGAGGGTTCAGATCTGGGCTTACTGCTGGCCAGGGTAAAGTTGTCACTGCGTTGGCTCGCATGTAATTGACAACGGTATGTGATCAGTGAGGCCGGACGTTGTCGTATGTATTGTTGTCGTGTATCAAGTGCATGGCTATCGAAATGAGGAACAACGACCGGCTGAAGCACGTCCCAGATATATTGAGCTCCCGTTAAGTTGCCCCTGATGGTGACTAAATCCAGCTTGCAGTCATGAAACGGGTATCCCCATACCATAACGGAGCCACCTCCATGCGCAACAGCTGGCTGGATGTTCCTTGGAGTAAAGGCTGTATTCTTCTGTCTCCAAACACGTGCACGCCCATCAGTAACATGAATTATCGACTCTCGTCAGACCAATGGATTTTCCGCCAGGTCCTCATAATCAAGTGTTGTCTGTCCAAACACCATGCCAAACGTGCACGTTTATGATGGTCTTTCAACAAGGGACGTTTAATTACCCTTCCCGATTTCTGACTGTTCTGGTGCTGATGTTTCGATTTGGTTACCACAGACGTTTCAGCTGAGGACTTGTCAGGAAGGGTTCTCTGCGTACATGTCGAAGAAGGTGTCGATCCTATCGAGGTGTAGTGACAGTAGGTCTTCCAGACCTTGGACGGTCCATTGCACTTCCTGTCTACAACAGTGTAATGGTAGCCAAGATTTCGTCCTATCGCCTTAAAGAGCATTCCTGCCGAGTGCATACCAATAATTTGATTTCCGAGATCCATTGACAATCGTCTTCGTGCCATGTTCAATAGATATCCTTGAATGGCTATGGAAAGCAACGTTACATACCACCAAATGCAGTTGGGCCATACTGCTCTTTGTGATCCTCGAGCGTAGCAGTGCATGCCTCGAACGTGTGTCTGTCTGACTGTCACGCATCACTGGTTGGAACTATCACACAAACACTACTCTTCTCATAAATGAACCTTGTTTAACTATTTGTAATATTTTCGAAAACAAAATCATCATAACTTTTTTCTTTGTGTATATATATGTAGGACCTGGTTTTTAACTTATTAACTACTGATTAGCAAAACCATCTTTTCACTCTCCTCTGTTCTATCAGTGATTAGTTTCATTAAAAAGATAAGCACATTATGCCGGGGAGTATTTTTCTCGCCCAGTTGGATTATGTATTGTTTAGACATGGTCATAGTATTAATATAAAATGCTGGCATCAGGCTTATTGGTTATTTGTTTTATCTCAGAACACATATGCGATTCTTTTGTACATGGAAATAGGTCCACAATATAATATGTCAAGAAACGAAAATTACCTGTAAAGGTGTTCACATGCAAAGGTATTATTTTAAAGATGCACGATCAGTTTTTGCATGATTTTATTTGGTTCTAAAATGTACATATTTCAGTAGGTTCAGGTTTAAGTTATATCTTCTTACTCGACTTTCATATTCACCCCCAAAAGCTTAATATATCAATGCTTAATACATAGACCTATAAAACGCTATAGAAGCAAATCTGTCTTCCCATCTACTTTATGAAAGGTTCCTCAATTACGTTTGGCTTAATGGCTGCAGCATGCCAAGGTTCATTGTCCGGTTTTCGATCATAACCACGATTTTAAATGGTTGTATTTTCGTTATAATGAACTGACTGACATTAAATTGGCTCTTTTCTGTTAATTTGATCATTCTCAAATAAATAACCCAAATTATAGCATTGGACATACATGTAACATGTTTATGTCCCTTTAACATGAAATGTAATCAAATTTGAGACCAAGTTTTAGTAAAGGAGCGTTTGTGACTTTGAAATACATAATATATATTTGCGCGAACTGCATGACAACTAAGTAAGCAAACTGGATTACTGACAGGAAGAAATAAATAGTTAAATTTTTCAATGGTAATTTTTCTTGGTATTATGCAGGCCATCTATGTTTAACAGGTCACAAGGTGCATGATGAGGGATGTCTAGTCGAACAGCATAATATAGAAATGCTTATTAAGAAGAATTTCCAGAACAACACACCTCTGATGCATTTTACATACACGTATGTCTTGAACGTTGAATGTTGAACGGGATATAAAATAGCACAATATTAATAAATCAGTCAATGTCAAATCAACCTTTTACGTTCAGTTTTTTCACCTAAAGTAGGATTTGTTAAAAGTTCTAGCAAGCCTGTTTCTGGTGTTTGTTTGTAGACTGATCACATTCCATTTCAAGTCATACTTGCGAATTAAATCAAAATAGAAAATTAATGGGTTTTTTAAAGATCATTCAACCAAAATGTATTTTAAAAAATATTATTAATTTTATCTAATTATTATGAAAACCTTGTACATCTTTGTTTTAAAACTAAAATATAACATTTACTTTTCAACATGATGATTTTTTTTATCAAAATATATTTTATAATATTTTTTTATTATTATTTTCATCATTTTAACAAAGTCAATATATTCTGCTGTCTCATTTTATTTCAAAGTCACTCTCTTGTTGGAATATATCTAAAAACAGAGTTCGAATTTAGTATTCAAATATTATTTAATCAAATCAAAATAATGTATAATGAAAATGATATTTATCATCTTATTCTTTTAATGTCAAAATAGTTACCAAAGTCTAAAACTGTCCTAAATCAATATGACATTAATATGATACACAAATCAAAGGACAATCTAGCTATTTCTAAACACATTGTTGACAGGTCGCGCTTCACAAGGCGAGATTGCTGTGGAAAGGCCGTCTTTCAGTCGGTATTTCTGGAAAGGTCGTTCTTTCCGTCTTTGGATGGCGTGGAAAGCTGCCTCTTTCCACGGGTGGAAAGATTGGTAAGGTCGCTCTTTTCTCTCCGAAAGAACGCCTTTCCACTGGTGGAAAGAACGGTCGTTCCTCCAGTGTTAATTCCAATTTTGACCATGACTCAAATGAATTCTCTGACTCTGATTCAGCATTAATCGAAGAGTCAGAAAGTAGAAATAGAACTTTACTCTAAAACCATATCTAAACAGAGAGATTTCAAAATAAAGGAAACAAACTCCCGCGATGAAGACTCGAGGTTTGGTGCACCTCTGTCACCTTCAGAAAAACTTTGCAACTCTGCATATTCCGTCAACACGGAAAACAAAAGTCAATGGGCGTGTCGTCTTTACAAGGCATGGATTGAGGAGAGGAGCAGAAAAAAGTATGTTTGTAATTTCGAATTAAATGTTGATATTTTGACACTAGCAAGGGACGAGGCAAAATTAAATAAAACTTTGGTTTCCTTCATCGCGGAGGTGAGAAATCAAAAGGGGTGGAATATCGCGGTAACACACTGTACGAGATAGTGAGCTCTCTCCAGTATCACATCAGGCGAAACGGCATTCTAATAAATGTCTTCGAGTCTCCAATTTCGCCGAATTAAGGAATACCCTCGATGCTAGAATGAAGATTCTAGCACAGCAAGGAATAGGCATCGACAAACGTCAGGCGTGCGTCATCAGTGTCAGTCAGGAGGATCAGCTGTGGGAGAAGAGGCTGCTTGGTGAGGACACACCCCAGCAGCTGATAGACACTCGTCTACCTCATAGGTTATACACATTCCTCTATCATACACTATTTACAAATATATTAAACATTTTTATTTGAATTAGTCAACGTTTCCAACTTTAATAAATTTCAACTTACCTTTGAAATCATACTTTCTCTGTAAAAATACATATCAGTTAACTATATACAATTACTGTATAATGATGTTATACGTACAGCACACGTCATTTCAACGGGAAAATGTTTAGAATAATTTTACAATGCCAGTGTATAAAATGTATATAGTGTGTATTTAATGTATTTAACCCTTCGAGTTCATATATTTTAACTTGTCATATGTCTGTAAACAATTTTATTTATTTAATATAGAGAACTGTAATTGTATGTGAAACAAATTTCCTTCGGGATAATAAAGACGCATCTTATCTTATCTTACACTTGACTTTGTAATAAAACTATTTGTGTTCAACCTGATAGGACTCAACTGTGTCCTGAGAGCTGGCGATGAAGACCGCAACCTGAGGGTAGGCCCCAATTCTCAGTTTAAACTGGTCGACACCCAACACGGCAAGAAACAATTGCAATACACAGAGGATGTCTCCAAGACGAACAGAGAGATACTCGAGCATCGCAAATTGGACAGAAAAACGTTAACTATTCATCCAAACGAAGAACGCCCTAAACGATGTCTTGTCAGACTGTACCAGAAGTACATGTCATTGCGGTGAGTGAACGAAATGAAATAGTAAGAATTTAAATTTGAATAATAGATTACTCATCATTATCTTATAAAATTATGATGGTGGTGTGCTGACAATTAATACTTGCATTATTAAAGTATATATGGCTAGGCATTTTTAATGTTTAATGTACTAGTTTGTATCATGGTATCAGAAAATTGCCTTTGATTTACTAAAATAATTATTTCTATGTTTGTTAATGAAAAGCATATTTTTGACTGAACTTCATTTTGAAAGAATGTCATTTCTTACTCCAGACCGAAGAATGGTAAATGTAGCGCATTTTACCTCCGGCCTATGAGATACGTCAGTGCCGACAAGTGGTTTTCTGACTGTGCTATCGGCACCCGTCCACTGAGGGGTACTATCGGACGTCTGTGTAAGCAAGCCATCTTCCCCGGCTTCTTCAGCAGCCACTCACTCCGCGCTACCACAGCTACCCGGCTCTACGACAGTGGAATAGATGAACAGCTCATCGCAGAGAGGACGTGACACAAGTCTGTAGCAATCAGAGGCAAGGTGAGTTTGAAGAGACTGTTTAGTGTTTATATCTACTAATTGATCCAGTAGGCTTACAGTATGAAGATGTTGTTAACGATCGAAAACCGGACAATGAGCCCCAACAGGAGCGCATCAGATTGATAAAGCATAAATTTGTAAACAAATACATAAATGAGCAGATGAATATCAGTGCACATAGTATTTCTAGACTTATTTTTGATTAGGGACCTCTCCCAATCGTTCAAAATTCTCAAACTTGGATCCTCACTTCGTCTAACTAATATTCAGTTTTAAATATAGTAAAGTTAATTACGTAGGTTATATTTGCATAATTATTGTACCTACAATCGTGTTCTGAAATCCGAGATCTATATATTAAATCGTATCTCGACTCATTACATACTGTGTAAATTTAGATTACAGTCTCAGATTTACATCGCATCTCATTTATGTTAACAGAATACTATTTGAGTTGATTGAAGTTCACTCGACAATCATTGTCATCCCTATTCATCCCCGAGTGTCAACTATATGCAATTTACATGTACATTTTCAAAGAAAACCGATTAAAGTTCATATTTGTGGGACCAAGCCAAGGTTTTGCATTAGAATTAAGTATCATCAGGGACATAACACCTATTGAATGATATTAAACTGAATTTATCTCCCTAACTGCTTTAGTAAAAATTCTAAAATTACGTTTTTTCTCGATTGGCGCGCGCCAATCAAAGCACATTGTCCGGTTTTCGATAATAATATGACGCATATACTTCTGCTACATTGAATCTGTTGACCCCAAAATTGTTATTTTCTGTTTCAGTTAGTCTTTTTCGGTGAAATAGCACAAATTATGAAATTTGACTCATGTGACCCTAACACAAATCTTTAAGATAAAACAATACCGTTAAGAAAAATGTATAAATCTTGTCAACTGAATTAACTAGTATACAAAGTCTAGTTATAATTTTGTGCAAGATGAATTCCATTTTTACTTGTCTGAAAACGTGAATGTAGAAACTTGTTTTATGTTACCAAGATAGTTTATGTCCATACGATACGTGAGAACTCGAAATTATTAAAGGCTACACAGAATATTGAATACTAGCAAAAATAACCAGCAATATTTTAAAAAAAGAAATCTATCCATGTGATATCTTCAATCATTATGAGTATTACATTTTGTATACAATATTATAATTTTGGCCATGTTTCTTTCAAATTCGGAAGTTGATTTGAATGACACCCAACACATCTCCTAGATAAGCCTATGAGCTCTAAGTAGTAATAAAGGTAGTCACTCTATTCCCTAAAACTTTCTACGGTTATTGTCACCTTATTGTTGCTTATTGTCTCATATTTTCTGTATTCATTACAGAGAACATCAGCTGAAATGGAAGCAACAGTTGATGCGATTATCCAAAGAAAGGCGCCATCCGCATCGACCTTTGCGGCATCGACATCTACGTCATCGACAGAATCTACATCGACAAAAGAACAACTGCCTCCTGCTGATCCCCGAGATTTGAAAGATGGCGTGGCGCTGCCTCTTGAATTCTGAACTAAACAATAAAGTGTGAATTTGATTTTGTTGTGTTCTTTTTCTTGCCACAGTATAATGAAAACATTGCTTTTATGTTCAATGAAAGTTGTTTTTCATGTTTAATCTGATTAAAATCATTTCTTTGATTGGCTTTCATAGCTGGACCTATTCAAATATTTCAAAGTCAAGCACAATGTTAAACTTTAGTCTCTGGAACGAATCAAATATATGATTTAATGAGATTGATTTACGACACATGGTTGCGTTCTGTTGACATCCCTGGAGATTTTAGCTAACCATGAGTCATACCCAAAAGGTTATAACTATGGGAGGATACCATGAACTATGGGAGGATGAACATTAGTTGAAAACTATGGTACACCTAATTTGATTTCGTAAAAATATAGATCATTTCCAATATCATCATACTTCTAAGAGTAAAACTAATGTTCACAAAACTTTGTTTTAATCTAACTTACAACGTAGACTAGTAAACAACGTTACGAACATATGGATAATAATTGTGGGCCAAGTTTATGGTGATGTAACAGAGATTTGTTAATTTCCAAGGAGAAAGAGTGAAATTATATTCCAAAACCATTTAAAATTGCTTCTGGAAAGATTTTTTAATGTGTTACACCTGCGCCCCGTTCAATAGCAGCGAGCGCTTCAATTGCTCAATGTAGCGCTCAATGTAGCGCTCAATGAGCGCTTCTTCTCTCTTGAACGACACAGTGCAAATTCCTCAAAGTTTGCTCGCCTTGCTACGTAGCGCTACATTGAGCAATCGCGTTCAAGATAGGTTTCAAAGTAATCGCTCTTTGAGCGATAACTTTGAAACCTATCTTTTAACACGGCACTGTAGTTTTCAGTATCCAGGCGATAATACATTCTTACAGCTATGACGTCATGGGAGGTTGGCAATTTTATAACTCCCAAAAGTTCGATATTTTTTCTCACCATGTGTATATGGTTATTTTACGTACGCTTTAGTATTCCATATTCGTTCATTCTGAAAACGCGGTTCCAAGATCCATTATACATTAACTAAATAGTTACTTGTAACATTGTAGCCTATTTCTTACCGCAATGCATAACCACATTGCGTTGCGGGCGTTCTCCCTGCCGTAATACTAGCAGCCGCGATATTAGTGAAATACTCTTAAAAGCGGCGTTAAACCCCAACTCACTATTTTTGATCCATGGAATACGTTCTTTCATTTTTTACAAGTAGCAGCTACATTAGTTTATAAGCAAAAGGTTATAGAGCTATTGTGTTATACCGTCTTTCTCAAATGTGTCAATTACTTGTATTCATTAAAGGATTCTCCGAGTAAATTTCATATGTATGTTTATCAATAAAATACTTCCCAGATCACTGTTTAAAAGACTTATTAACAAAGATTGTTGTAGGCCTATCAGTAGTTTACATGTAATTGACGATATCACACATATGGGTAATTTGATACGCAAGAAATTCCCTGGGAATATATTGAAGCTATACAATCGATTGATTGTACATTCATTCAAAACGCCATAGGCCTACATGTATCTGTCACTTTCTGATTGGAAACATTTGCATGATAATGATTTTTACATAAAATTATTTAGAGGATTGAAGTGTATTATATTCATTGGTATATAGCCTATACATCACATCTGATGAAATCAATTTTTGTATATATCCATGTATTTATGTGTCCATTACTATAGATCTTGCTTACCATATCATGCTTTGAAGACATGAAACACAATTAAAACATTTCAACCGAACTTCTACATGAAATAACCGCGGCTATAAATAAACGAGCGCTTCGGAATGCCCGATGGGGTCGAGAGGTCAATCGTGACGTCACTTTTTCATTCGGATAACATCGGCCATGTAACATTCGCGCTGTTCATCGAGGTAAACAAATTTGCTTTTACAGGTGATCATCTAACCTGTTGACTTCGCTGTAGCAGCTGGTGTAGGCCTCTCCCACGGTGCGTATAAATGTATATTAAACCCATAGATGAATATACAGTTGTTAAAACCTTTCATGTGCAACGTTTACTTGTTAGCTTCAGCGATCCAGGTAAATCTAGATCACGAAAACAAAACTACGGACAGCAATTTGGCTAAGGATAAGAAAGTAAGATATAATGTGTCGTTGTCTATGGCACTGTCAGTAGGCCAATACGAAGAATGTTTAGTTTATTTAAGCGATGTTGTGGAAGGACTGCATCTAGGACATAGCTTTGGATGTAACTTACCTTTCTAGTTTCTAACGCTCGATCCCTTGTGTAACTGAAAGTCAAGGCTGCATACTCTGTCCTGTGGTTATAAATTCGAGGTACAGAAGTTAACTCTGACACGTCAAGCAGCAGTAGGCTAGACAGCAGACCATCTGTCAAACTGTGCGTGATATCCCTACTGAGTTACTGAGCGTGTCTTTCTGTTTATATTTAATGTATTTATCTATAATTTTTGTTGTATTAATTTTATATGGAAATACGTTTTTCATCAAACAGTATTTTCCTTTGATTATACAAATATTATCAACATAATGGATATGATGTCAAGTACAGACTGCAGTATTTTAATTGAGTAGTTATGCATTATGATATTAAAAAAGTGAAGTACTGTATTTCCTCTAATAGGGGCCAGGCCTCTTAGTATAGGAGCCGGGTTTATATCGCATCAATTCTTTCTACCTTCTATACATTTCTACTAATCTACCCAGGCACTAAGAGGGTTAAAGTACCTGAATAAAATCTGGGTTACAATGACGAAGAATTTGTGTTAATTCTTAGAAATTTGAGTCAGTTATCTGAGGTTATCATGTGTATCAATGGTCAAATCTAAAAATAACATAAAAGCCAGGCCTCCAAAAAGCGCCGAGGAGTAAAGGCCCTAAATCTTACTAAGGGCCCCGGGCTTCTATTGCAGGAAATAATGTACTGTTATATCCCGAATGTAATGTACATTATAACTGTTTGTAGCAATTTGTAATAATTTTTAATAATTATGTGGTAGCAGATGGGCTGCATACATGTGTATATTACATAATTATACCCCCACCTTACAGCGTAAGCAGGGTATATAGCGTTGATTCTGTCTGTCTGTCTGTCCTTCTGTCTGTCCGTCAGTCACAAAACTTTGTGCAGAGCATATTTCTCAAACTATACATGCTAGCTTCCCCAAACCTGCTACACATTCTAGCCATGATCTCTAGTTGTGCCTTGTGAGGCTTTAATAGAATGATTTCTGAATTTTATTTTTTGCGGTTTCCATGGAAACATGAAACATGAAACAGTGACTCTGTAAGGAAGTCATTTTGTGCGGAGTATATGTCCCAAACTATACATGCTAGCTTCATGAAACTTGCTACACATGTGAGCCATGAACTCTAGTTGTGTCTTTTCAGGTTTAGACAGATTTCTGAATTTTCCTTTTGGCGGTTTCCATGAATACTAGCTACACCAATCTTCATACACATGTCAACCACGGTGTTAATTAAAGATGCAATTTTGAGGGTTAGACCTATTTCTGAATTTTATTTTTGGCGGTTTCCATGGAAACATGACTTAAAGGTACATCCATTGTGTTGTTGGGGGTCAAATATGCCAAACATTATAAATGGTCTTACTTTATCGAGAAGTACCAACTGTTACCGAAAACTACCATTTTGATGATACTTGACTTAGTATATTGACTATATGAAGGTAAAAGTGTCGATTTCTGATCGAAATCCGGACAATGCACCGCGTGTGGCGCGCGCCAATGAGTCAAACGATATTTTGGATTCTTATCTCATTTAAACCAGATAAAATAAAACATTTGGGTTGATAATGTTTAATAGGTCATATAACTACTGTGCGTGTAAATAGGACATGCACTTTCGGTTTCTGCACATGCATAATGATGTTACTCGATTTTAATTGGAAACTAGTAATTATGATATATTAGGCGATTGGGGATGAATATGCAAGCTTAGTGAATGTGTTTGTATTGTAAAAAGCACATATGGTGTGTAAGAACGTATTAAAGCCAAATCAAATTTTATGAAACACAATGGATGCACCTTTAACAGTTATCTCTGGAACTGTACATTCCATATTCATTCATCTTTACACACAGGTTACAGTCATTCCCATAAAGGTGCCTTTCCTATTTTCAATCATGTCAAACTATATTTGGAAGCGGGGGTATGTGAGCTGTGCTTGCTTCTACACTTGTTTCAACATTTGTTACACATTGTATTACTTATTTATGAAATGGAATATTTTGAGACAACTGTTCACTTTATAATTGTAGAGCAACTCTATTAACCAAACTTGTACCCAACTTATGTATTCTCTCAAATACAACTGGCTTTTTAAAATACCCTCACTCTGAATATTCCTAACCTAAGAATTCAGGATGCATATTTTGGGGGCTGGATACAGAGGGGGGTAATGAAGTGCGCACTCCCCCTTTTTATTGTTACAATTCATGAGATTCCAGTCAGAACAATGGTGCAACAACCCCCCCCCCCCCCCCACCCCCCACCAACTCTCTCTCCTTTTCTGAGTTGCGTCCCTTGCTGCTGGCCAATCCTCTATTTGCAGTTTATCTGAAATACAGAATGGGCATCATGCAGGTTTGTGAAGGAGAATCTATGTGACATGTGATGCCTTGCCTGGCAAATTTCTCAGTATCAGTATTTTACATATTTCATTTCAGGATAATAGCCAGTTGCTGAAAATGTCAATTCCAGATTCTGTAAGTATGCATGAAATGTATCACATTATATACACCGGTAGTTTACAGTTCCATATCTCTGATATTGATATATATATTTGGTTTGTCTGATTATTGTATTGAAAAATTCCCTTGCTTCACAGATGTTTCCACTGTGTTGGTTTAGGCAGGGTTTACACTATGTCCGAAAATATGACATCATATAGGGAATTCCAATGCGATTTTGAATGCGATGCGAATAAAATAGAACAGGTTCTATTTTCTTCGCATCGCATCGCATCACAACGCATGAAAAAAACGGACGTAGTGTATGACAACTCATTGAAAATAACATGTTGCATTCTTGTGCGATTATATTTAACGCATCGCATCCAAAAAAACGGTCGTAGTGTAAACCCTGCCTTATTTGTATGCAGTGACATTGTCATCAACTGAATGATGTGGTATGTTTAGAATTGATTAAAAACATCATTGAATGATGAGTCAAATATACATCAGATATGAAAAAGAAATAACAATCCGATATTATGGCTTAATAATATGGATTTTCAATTTTATTCTTTTAATGCAAACTGCAGTCTCATTGAAATCAGACCTAATTAAAGGGTCAAAGGGGCCATCCCTAAAATCCAGTGCAGATGCCTTGTTTTGGCCTTGATGGATTATAAATTGTACATTTTCAACTTACATGTATAATGTATTATTTAAATCTTGAGCTACGGAGCCAATGGCTCTATTTTTTTCTATGCAGAAGGGGTTATTCACCCCCTGGAACCCTGTACTGCAGGGCTCCAGTGATAGTGATTTTGTACAGCGAGAGATGCAGTGATAGTGATAGGATTAGCGAGGATAATTGCTATATGTGTGTACAAAATGCAGCTGTAAAGCAACATATGAGTAATACACAGTACATGATTATGACTGAATCTATGGCCCATTTAATAGTGTATTTACTTTAACCTTTTAATGATGCATATGTTTGTGGTCATGTGGTTTATTAGTCGGGGCCGTCAAAATAAAACCTTATTGGAATACGTATGCAAATACTACGCACCATATCGACCAAATTATAGAATTAACACAAACTTTAGCCTTCAGAAACCACATTGTATCAATTTGGGAGATATTTGCTTATTCTGTGAAAAGTTATTGTTAAAATATTATACTGTACATACCTCGCAGTGATCGTGATCAGTACAGTGGTTTGGATAAATGTGCAGTGATCGTGATTTTCTGTACGTAAACTACTATGAAAGTAGAGGCAGATACCTAAATCTTCCTTCACTGACAATGTGCCATGAAACCCTGAAACATCTGAGATGGCATTAAGTTTTTTATTGCCCAAAATGACCAATAAAAGTACATGTATCACGTCAAATTGGCGATGTCTTTCTTTGATTTGAAAGAACCCGAAATAGTATAAACCGAACCAAATTGAACTTATTCCATGCTTTGATCAAAATCAATAATTTATTTTCTCATACTCCTTCTTCTAGTTGCTCAAAGTAAAATTTTAGAAAAAAATCATATTTAATAGGTTTAATGGTCTGTTGGTCAGTGTCAGCAAAACTATTTACTGAGAGATGTTGAAATTTTATCGTATAGACATGTTATAAGTACTAGTTCATTGAATGAACAAGTGTGATTTCATGTCATGCCTAATTTGTCAACTCCTAGCATCTTATCTGATGTCATTGCATAGGGGCACATGGTGGGTAGAACTGTTAATAATGTTTCTTATAACTTTCAATCTTTCAGCAGCAATTATGTCCACCGGTTATGTTGTCAAAATCATAATAAATGTCCTTTCTTCTCAACATGTCCAGAATAAACATCGCATTATTATTACCACATTTACCAAAACTAAATTTGATACACTTAAATGCATTATAAAGGTTTGATAATTGCAACTGAATTTGGTAATACACAATTTAAAGAGCCATCACGGATGTTGATGAAAATATCAAAAATTTTCCAAAAATCCATCTCCGTGAAATAAATAAACTTAATTTTTCCCTAATTTTTCCAACTTAAAATAAGCCGAGAAATTGCATTAATTAGTAAAGGTGTTTTCCAGTCTAAATATAGATCCAGTCTATTATTTTCAAGCGCAAAGCATTATGGTCTAGCTCACACACAGTAAACAAAGACACGAAAGAATAACAAAAAATATGAGCAATGAAAGATATAGAAATATATTTTTTTTGCGGTGATTTATTTACTATTTCATTTAATTATGTATTTGCTACATATATTGGAATAATTCTTTTACCCAACTAGGTATTTTTCTTGAATTTTATAATTAATGAGAGTAAAAAAAATTCATAATTTGCTGGTCTTATCTCAATAAAAAGAACATTAAACAGAAAATAATGTGTATATTCTCAGGACATTTAGAAACATTGTTTGTAAAGCAATCGTCACATTCAGTAATGTGTGACAAGGGTAACTTGCAAGAGAGACACGTGAAGCACGTGCAGCATATGGGTTGTTATGGCGACTTGCGCTAGAGACGAGCCTTCACACTTCGGATGCGCTTGCTGTTTGTGTAGTACGTATTACGCAAAAAAGGGGATTCTGTTTATATACGTCAGATACCCTTAGCGCGCGCTAGTCGAAGTGGTACTTCTCTTTGAAACCAAATTGCAATACATTGTCGTGATATGAAAATTATTTAACATATGCCATGTTGTAGATAAAAGATTTCTCTGGCGAATGGCGTTATAAGTTTATTTTCCAAAAAATTGAAATACTAACATCCGTGATGGCTCTTTAAGCCTTTAAGATATTGATTTGTGAATAAATTGCTGTATATCATTTTGGACACTACTGTGGGAATAATTTCATTAGGCACTTTAGTTTAGTTTTGTTGTGTTGTTGGTATAAGTGTTTCGTGACAGTATACTAAGCAGCTTGAAGTTGAATATTGTGCCACACAAACGTCAAATAGACAAATCTCAAATAGAAGCGGTGTTGATATCCAATAGTAGTAATTTAGTTAACAGGATGGCAAAATGGTGACAGCACTAGGATGGTATTAGTACAAATGGTATTTGAGAAGTCACGCATGGTGTGACTTCTCAAATGCACTTTCATGTTACATGTTTGTAATATATGGTTACAGATTGTACTTCATGCTTGTTCTTTTCAATGGAATCAACTACTTTTTCGCTTTCTTTGCTGACGAAGCTCATATGCAGGAGTTCAGTGCCAGTTATTTTCATTATATTGAAGCCCTTGACGCATATAATTATATATGATATAGTATTCGGCTGCGTCTGTCCGTACGTCCGTACGAAATGGAATAACTCAAATACTATTCACTGAATTCTTTTCATATTTTGCATATGGGTTCATCATAGGAAGAGTAATGTTCCTACAGAGGTTTGTGACCTTGACGTTCATTTCAAGGTCACAACGAGACTTTGTCATTTTACCCTTGTCAGCGGGATATCTCAATAACCATTCGCTGGATTATCTTCATGTTTTACACATAGCATCTCCAAGGAAAGACGACGGGCTGATTAGATTTTGGTGACTTTGACATTATTTTTAAGGTCACAGCGGAACTTTGACTTTTTCGACATGTTTGACAGTCGATATTGCTGATCTTGACATTATTTTTAAATTTAGAAGTATTAATTTGCGGCGGGGGATCATGTCACCTTAGTGACAATTACTTGTTGTGAACCTAATTTCGACCACAGCAACAAAAAACCACGATCACTGGAGGCCTGTACAGAACATGTACAGTCGGACGATCACGATCACTTCATCAACTATTTTTCACAAATTCTCTAAAAGTATCGAGGTAAACAACTAAAGACTTTTCCCAAATGATCAATTCACTTTAACAATTACGATTTAATTTTCCATTGCTTTTTTAATCAATTATTATTTACATACTGGCTAAATTTCTCTGTTTAACATAATGCTACAAAAGTAACTTGCCGATAACTTTCTAAATTTTTAACTTACCAACATTAGAAAAAATATAGGGATACACTGATGCCTCCACATGCATGAACTATGCTTACATGGAAGTAATGATTTGTTTGTGTCGATGGATTTACCTATTTTCATCAACCGATGCACTAACGTCTTTAATCTCCGATCACTATCACTGCATCTCCCGCTGTACAAAATCACTATCACTGGAGCCCTGCAGTACAGGGTTTCAGGGGGTGTATTGGTTGAAGGTGCAGACATCTCCAACCTGTATACACAGTTGAAATTTCACCCTATATTACAGTTGGAGTATTCAAAATAAACTTTCAACCAATCATGCTTGGCCTCTTCATATTTTGGAAATGACCTATGGACACGGCTGTTGCAAATTATTAACCATGTCACCATTTGGGTAATTATCCTAAATAATTAACCCCTTTACTGCGATTAGAGATTTTGTTTAAACATCTCAAATTGTTACGACCGTTGTGTTTTATTTTGAATCTGAACGTTAGTAAAAATAATATTTTTCAATTTTACACCTGAATGAGCAGACCTGTAACAACTCAGTGCATAATTTCACACTGCAGTTTTTCGGAAAATCCAAGAAACTTTCCACGCAAATGTTATCTGTGTGACATAAGCATCTACTAATCGATAACATTAGCGTTCAATCAACACGCCAACCTTCCACTCAGTTATCAATTTTTTCAATGCCAATAAGACTTGCATATGTATTTTACTCGGGGTACTGATAGTGTATTCATTACAGTGAAGCATGTACATGTATTAACAAATATTGGATAGAACCGTATTTATGTCCAAACTGAAGTCACCAAGCATGGGGATACCGGGTCATTGTCCTTGGACTAAAAATAGATCCATATGCCTTCCTTCTACAGATTAACCGAAATATGCTTCATAATCAATCGAATACGTTTATTGTAAATTAACAAAGTTTGAACAAATGGTTAATTGCTTGTTTCAGAGAAAATAGGCCTACATATTCTTATTGCTGGAATCTAACAATGACAAAACTTTAAACGTTTTGATTAATTCATAATATAGGGCTAATATAGGGCTACTTCAAAATATGTTAAAATAAATCAAATTACGTAGCATGGGCATTTTAGCTTTTAAGCTTAAAGCTTGCTTTTAATCATTTAAGCCATTGAGTGTTTCGAAGTTTCTAGTACAAATTATATTTTCATGTTATTTCATGTTAATCACTATTTAAAAATTTCAATGTTGACAAATATCTTCTTTCATTCATTTGACCAGTTTGTATGATTGGTACAAATATCCTTTGAATTATATCTCTTAATTTCATAGTAAACACAATCCTTCTTATATCAGTTTTACATTCTTTTTAATTCTCAGGAGTTGGATTACCACTACAGCCCCAGCAAATGGTCACACAGGTACAGTCCGGGGGAAGTCATAGAGAAACATGTCTCGCTAGCAACAGAAGGTAACTTGCTTTTTATCATTCTCATTACATCATATCTCGTCTATTCCACGTACCTCCTAGGGGTCATGTCTCATGATATCTCACTCTCACTATTCAGCTGATGAGGTCAGGTAGTTACAAACTAGGAGTAAGGGCCTGGCTTGTTTGAATGCATTGAAGTGAAAATCTTTGAAATAAGCAGGAAACATGAACCCTCCAGAGCTATGTGGTTGGTAAAATCTGATTTTATTGGGAATGTTTTCATCAAAGTTCATGCTTAGTAATGAGTTCTGAGATATTAGGCAACAATTGTAACAGTTTATCATTGACAGTTTTCATGACTTAGTGATTTGAGGAATTAAGGATGTCCGCTCCTTCCGGTTGAACTTCAAAAATGAAATATGATTAAGTAAAGATTTTTTCTCATCATTATTTACTTCATGATATTCTACATCATCTACATACTTTTAAAAAACATATGAAATAATGAAAATGTGACTTTAGAACCTCTAAAAAGTGTTTAAACAGCATAAATAGCCTAAATTTGACTAAAAAAGGGGGTTTTCAGGTACATTTTGTGTCAAAGCTAAAAAAACCCCATACTACCATATATATTTTTTCATTGATTTCGGTAGGGTAAAATGAACTTTGTAACAAATCAAAAAAGGAATAAAAGTTTAATTCTAGAAATGTAGTATTTGAAAGTTTCTAGCAGCTTTTTTCTCATTTTCCCATAGACTCCCATGTTAAAATTGTACTTCTTACAGGCGTCATATCTCGAAAAAACCCACACTACCCCCTAGTTTTTAATGCTGATTTTCCAATCATATACCTTGATCTTTTAAAAAATATAAGTTAGAAAAAAAGTTTAATTCTATAAATTTGAGGAGCGAACATCCTTAAAGGTCCATCCATTGTGTTGTTAGGGGTCACATATTCCAAACGTTATAAATGGTGTTACTTTATCGGGAAGTGCCGACTGTTACCGAAAACTACCATTTTGATCTTAGTCAACTTAGTATATTGACGATATGAAGGTAAAAGTAGGGATTTCTGATCGAAAATCGGACAATGTACCGCGTGTGGCGCGCGCCAATGAGTCAAACGTAATTTTGGAATCTTATTTATAACAGTCAAACTCATATATTTGGGTTGATCATGTTTAATGGGTTTTGTGCGCCTTGAGCATGCACTGCGCATGGAAAGGCGCCTTATAAATAGACTATTATTATTATATAACTACTGTGCATGTACATGGGACGTGTAGTTTCGGTTTCTGCACATGCAAAATGATGTTACTCGATTTTAATTGGAAACTAGTAATTATGATATATTTGGCAATTGGGAATGAATATACAAGCTGAGATAATTTATTTGCACTGTAGACAGCACATATATTGAGTTGGAACGTATTAAAGACAAATCAAATTTTATCAAACTCAATGGATGCACCTTTAAAGGATTTATTTTTTTATAGTCTCCTATAAAAGAACTACAGCTAAGTATAAAGAGTTCTGTCTAATCCAGGGACAAGAGAGGCACACTGGGTGTTGGACTGTGAGAACGTCACCTACGGAACCGGAAGAAGACAACAGATGGATATCTTCAATGCCAAAAATGCCAAAACTATGGGTGAGTTTAAGTCTTTGATAGGCAATTAAATGTCTTCTCTCCATGGCATTTAGAAGTTGGTTAGATGAAGGAGAACGAGTTCTATGGATATACAACTTCTTTATTGCATGAGTGCGACGTTCTGGTGTAGATTCAGCATTTGCTTGATAACGGTGTTAGAATCTACACCGAAACGTTGTACTCCCGCAATAAAGAAGTTGTATATCCATAGAACTCGTTCTCCTTCAATTAAATGTCTCCTACGGAACCGGAAGAAGACAACAAATGGATATCTTCAATGCCAAAAATGCCAAAACTATGGGTGAGTTTAAATCTTTGAAGGGCAATTTAATGTAAATACATATAAGAAAAGCAAGTTTCCTGGTTAACAACATGTTATTGTGAACACGGCTACACAAGATATCTGGATAAAAACTTGTTATTGTGAACACAGCTATACAAGATATGAATGTAGTTGAATTTTGGACAAAATGTTAAGTTGCTGACTGATTTTAGACTATAAGATACCCATTGCAATAAACCAAAGGCGGTCAATGGGACCGTCAGCGTGCTTCATGAGACAATTAAACATGCTCATTATTTTACACATCAGTCAGAGCGTCACTTAGCAAATGATGTCATACTTTACGTCACCTTGATCGCTCAATGCTGTTGAATGTGTTCAACGATGGGAGGCATTAATATTTTAAAAATATAGTTTATACAAACAGATTATATCTTCACAGTTTTTATACAAAGGCGAGTAACTCTTTAAGGGCATCTCATATAAGAAATTGAAGACGAGTTGGCTTGCTTAAAGGCGCACTCGGGAGCTAATTTACACGATCCACGATTAATTACCATCACAGCGTGCCGAGCCGGAAATCTCAATTAGTGTTCTGTCTACTCAGCGTAGTTTTGTCTGCGCAATCTAACGCGCTCCTAATCTTCTCGCGTCTGATTTCTCTCTCTCGCTTTACTCAACCGGGGAAATGGAGTGTCTATAATTCGAGCTTGTAATAATGGCGTTATTTCCCTTTTTCGTTGTATTCATAATAATAATGATTAGCCCATAACGAACCAAGTTTCAATGTGGATATAGTGATATACTAACGCAAAATAAAGGAATTATATCAAAATGGTTCGCTTATCTGATATTTAACTACATTAAACCTATTTCACCCCAAGACATAAAATGTTAGAGTAGGGCAAACTGACCGAAGCTTGGACACTGATCCGATTCAAATATTATGAAAGATTGTATAATAAATAATATCTTTAAAATGTCAATTTCAGCAAATAAAAATATTGGATATAAAGTATTTTACTCAATTTTACATAGATATTTCAGAATTGCTTTAGATTAACTGAAAAAAACGGTTTTAGTTGCGTACATCAGTTCGGACAAGATTGACATAACTTCGGACCCTAGAACCCAAATGCTCTGGCATGCGTCAGTGGTTTAAACTATTCACCAAACTGATTCTTTATATTCATGGATAATAGTCCAGGAACAATAAAATATCCCTAGTTAAACTGCTTGAAGTAATTTGTCATTTATTGAGAGTATGCTTTCCTATATTTAAATTCTTAGCAACTGCCGCATGCTTTGTTAGAATAAATGACGTCACAATCATTTTCGCAGGTATGCTGCTGCATAAACGATGTGAGCGCTAAACTTTTAAATAATTAACTTAATGTTGTTGTCATATGTGATAATGTAATATTTCTACATATTTCCATAGTTTTTCCGCAGTCATTTAAAACTTTACAAGTGGTTACAAAGAAAATGTAATAGTGTCCGAACCAAGGTAATTTTGAAATAATATCGAAATATCAATACTGAATCACATTATCGCATTTAAAGTACGAATATTCAATTTAATTGTAATGAATAGATGTTTCTACTGGTATATATTCATATAATTTAATACATAATGGAGCTTCCTGTATGTTCTAAACTGTGCGTAAACATTTACATGAAAACAAACATTTCGCAAATTTCTTTCATGAAACAACTCACGCAATGGCTAGTTTTGATAAAACAAAAATATATCAAACTATCAATAATTCATAAAAAGAAAATACAAATAAAACATATTAAAAAGGAACATTTGGAAACAAACAGATTGCATTTATTGCAGATATTTTTGCGTCAGCTGAAAGTGAAAAGTCTCCGAAGTTCGGGCGACTTCTACAGCTGGTGACTTCTGCTAGTTTGCTTATAAAAAAATCAAATATTTCAAAATGTGGTAGAAATGAAAATATCACCAAAAGACTTCATTACAGGGACATACAGTTAAGCAAGAAACAAAGTACCCTAGAAATTTCGAGTTTTTATTTTTTGCGAGATATCTAGACAATTTTGGTATATTATGAAACTGCTTATTGAATTCAACACACATTTAAAAAATCAACTTTATAACTTTATTAGAAAAGCAGTTATTAAACGTTGAAGTTTTCCTACTCTACAATGCTTCCTCATTATAACGCCTCTTGTCTGGCTCCGGCCGTGCATGGTTGACGCGCTAATTAACGAATGATCTGGGAAAGAATAAGCTATTTAGCAACTATGCATTTATTTATATATCGTCAATTTCATTTACATTATTGTGCTTTTATCATATGTTATCTTTGTCTGGTATATGCTCTATTAACAGTTGTATCTGACATATTGTTTCCTCAATTTGAACATCAATTCATTTCTTCAACAATTAAGTCCGATAAATTACAAGGCATTCAGCTGCTTATAGAAGATATGATTTAAAGTTCCAGCGCATTAGATTTTGATTACGTGTGTATATACATAGAGAGGAGGGAGTCCTTCCCCGGTCTGTTGTATATTAAAGTGAATACAATATTGATTACACAATGTTGAGTCCGAGTATATAATAATTGATTGGTTTGGTATATAGGATTTATTACCGTTTTGTTCATATTCAACAATATTGATTTTGTTATGTGGATTTTAAGAGTTATACTATTCCAATATTAGTACAAAACTATTTCGTTTGTATGCTTGACATATGGTGGATATGAAATATATGCCAAGCAATTGTCAACAACTGTAGTTTCACAGACAGACGTCGTCACAGAGAGTTATATTTCACATGGTTAGAGTTGTCTTGCATGGCATTTAATGATATCACATCTTTACATAATTTATTTTTGTATAAAGAAAAGCTGTCAAATTTGTGTTAATATTTTTATCATCATATCAATTTGTAAATTGTTATTGCGGCATATGTTAATAATATATAACACATACTTGATATGAGAGACAAGCTGTGTTCTCAGGTTAAAAACTATTATTAATGCAGAACTTATTTCTGCCCGTTCGATAACATGTTTGGAAAGATTTTGTGAGAATAAGAATTAATATCCGATGGCCGATTCATTACATCTGTACAATAATTAAACGTACAACAAAAATGTAGTCAAACGTGTACTTTATCCTTAACTTGATCCCTGCATTTTGAAAAGACGCTCATTTCCCAACAGATAATAAAACAAAATCGTATACCGATATGTTTATATGCTATTAAAAAAATATTGTTTTCTTACTCCTTACATTTTAAAATCAATTTCAATGGTTATTAAACAAGTTGTAGATTAAAATGTTGTAGGATAAAAGTATTCATGTACTGTTTTTTTCCAGTTCCCTCTCTTTTGCTGAGTAATGGTAAACATAACAAAAACTTTAGACACAAACTGCGAGAATCAATGAACGTTACCACTTTATAATTTGACAACAATGTAGTTCCTGATATCGGATATATGAGAAGAGTTAAGTTCAATGCCTCTATGACAATAACTACTTAAAACTACTGTCGGAGATGCTGGTCAACGGGTTTTTCGATAATTTAGATATCAAAGTCAAGATTAAATCTTGTCTATAGACATCCCGTCACCTATTTTGAATTATTCAAACACAATTTAATCAGTTAATTAAGTTAAACGGGTAGCCGTTTCACATAATTGCCCTTCCCCTTGGTAATATCTTGAGTTTATAAATATGTACCGGTAGTCATTTTTTAAAATATCTAAGTGTTGAGCAGTTTCACAGTGGTGTAGTGGTTAGCATCCTTGCCTCTCATGGCAGCGGGCCGGGTTCGAATCCCGGTGGAGACACAAACAAATTCAGATCAAGTTATATGTTCCATAACTCTCTCATTTCAATAATGTGTCTTCATGTTTATAGAATATGATAATTAAGTATTGCGTCAACTCACATAATATATTATACAATACCTGTACTTTATTTTCAATATTCATTCATGCATATCACAGTACAGATTGTAGACAGACAGAAAGACAGACAGACAGATAATTTATTTGAGTCTCACCTCAACATAATAAATACAGGTAAAGTACAATATAATATATGCATAAAACGACGAATTAAAATGTTGAGCCAATCTATACAGATTTATGAGAGACTAATAAACGTATAAGATAAGAAACAAAAGGAATACAGGATATATAATACAACTATTGTATTTATATTGCAGAAAACTAATATGGCTTATTCGATTTGTGAAGGCAGGATATATTTTTTGATAATTACTGTATGTAATCAATGTTTTATGGTTAAATTGCTATTGTTTACATCAATCGCACTAATTGATCAATACTAACAGCTGAGAACAAATATCCGAAGTGTCTATATACAGTGTACAGTACAATACAATTAAATATCTATGTAAATAAAATATACAGCGGATATCTGGTTTTCGTAACTAATACCATGATTATCTCATCAAATGAGGTTGAAAGATTATATTTTCGCAGCCACGAGTAAGAATATATTACTTTTCTATCTCATGAGTCATGAGACAGACAGACAGACAGACAGATTGTTTATTAAAAGTCTCGCCTCATATACAAGTATAAAAACATTAAAAATTAAGACATAAAATGAGCCATCCTTCAAGGATTATCATTTATGAGAGACTATTTACAGATATATATATATACAGAATTGATATAAATAAATACATAAAACTTTAGATAAAATGTACACATATTAACCTAATGATAAAGTTGCAGCCGTCAAGAGTACATGTGAAAGGAAGAAAAGACAGTTAGAAGTTGTAGATATCTGTGAAAATAACGACTCTGTGAAAGACACTTGGAAGAAGATGAAACAGTTACTGAGAAAGTCTCATCATCCACCTGATATAGCTCCAACACGATGGGTTGATCATTTTACTGATGTGTTAGATAACAGCAGAGTACAAATAGAGGAGGAATTTGCAAACATTGTAAATAATGAAATGGAATATTCAGATAAAAATGAAGAATATATCGATGAGCTGGATGGGACTATAACGGAACAAGATATATTAGGTGCGCTTCACGAGTTCAAAAACCCAAAAGCTCCTGGACCAGATGGTATCGTGGAAATGCTTAAACATTCAATTCATTATATATTACCTATTTTACTGTCAGTATATAATATAGTACTTGACACTGGACATTACCCACAAGTATGGAGTGACGGCATAGTATATCCTTTATACAAAAATGGTGATAAAAGTGAACCCAATAATTATCGAGGAATATGTTTACTGAATGTAATTGGAAAACTATTTACCAAGATACTAAATAAAAGAATCACAACATGCGCCTAGAACAACAGCAAACTACATGAAGAGCAGGCTGGTTATCGTAGAGGATGTTCAACAATAGATAACATTTTCATTTTACAAGCTATCATCCAGAAGTACTCATCAAAGAGAAAAGGCAGAATGTATGCAGTGTTTATTGACTTCTCAAAAGCTTTTGATTCGGTGCAACACTTTCTGTTAATGAATGTACTCAAGAAGAACGGACTATAAGGAAAGACGTTTAATACTCTTAAAACAATGTACTCCAAGCTGAGATCGTGTTTGAATACCTACAACGGATTGAGTGAATATTTTAACTGTACAATTGGAACTCGTCAAGGCTGTATGGTCAGACCAACATTATTCGTTCTAAATGAGCATATTGATATGATGAAACTTTCAGAATGCAAAGGAATATTTGTTAATGAAGTTTTACAGAACTTGATAGCATTATTATTTGCGGACGACATCGTGAATGCAGCGGATACGATTTTCAGACTACAGCAGCAGATCAATCTTCTCAGCGACTTCTGCAATAAGTTTGGAATGACAGTCAATAAGGGACAAGACAAGACTAATGGTGTTTAGAAGAGGTGGTATCGTCAAAAGTACTGAGAGTGGTTCTACAGAGACTGTAAACTTCAAGTTGTTTCTTAACAAAAATATCTTGGAGTGTATTTTACAACAAAACTGTCATGGGGTGCTACCCACACACATTTAACGCAGCAAGCCAGGAAAGCATGTTCTGGACTAATGAGATTTATACATAAATATAAAATAAGTATTTCCAGATCACTGTTTCTGTTTGACAGAATGATTCTACCAATATTAACTTACGGATCTGACATTTGGGGGTTCAAGTACGTGGAACGCATAGAACAAATTCATAATGATTTTTGTTAACAGATTCTGGAAATGGGAAGTAAAACTTGTAACTCATCTGTAATTGGCGAACTTGGAAGATTGCCACTAGCCGTACACTACATGAAGAAATGCATCAGTTTTTGGTTGAAATTACTTCACATGCCGGACGACCGTCACCCTAAAAACTGCTATAAAATGCTTACTACTCTGGATAATGCTGGCAGGAAAACGTGGGCTGGTAACATAAGAACTTTATTATTTTCCATGGGATTTGGATATGTCTGGTTTGCTCAGAGCGTTGGATGTAAAAAGACATTTTTGCTAACCTTCTCTCAAAGTCTCAAGGATATTAACCTACAAAATTTTAACACTCACATCAAGGAATCGTCAAGATGTGTAAACCATAATCTATGCATTGAAACTGGAAGATGAGAAAATAAACCTAGAGAAGAGCGCTTCTGTGAATACTGTTCTACTAATAACATTTATGTCATTGAAGATGAAAAACATTTTATAATTACCTGCCCATTATATGACGTTTACAGACGTCTACAAGGATAAAACTACTATAATAATAATAACAATACAATAATCAACATTTGTTACAGCGAAAAGGATGCATGGAAATTTGCAGCGTATATCTATTACAGTTTTATCCACAGAAGAGATTGGAAGAATAAGAAATTATAATATTTAGACTATATTTAGTATATTGAGTATCGAAGTTAACATCAAACAGTTTGCATTCTAAGACTAATGTTTAAAAAATATTATCATGTACATGTATATCACACTGGGATGATGTATTAAAAATAGATATTTATGTTGTATATAAGCAACACAGTGTTTGATAATGTTGTCAGACGTTATGATTCATGTTGTATATAATGTGAAATATTGCCTGGAAGGCCTACAATTCCGAAATAAATATTATTATTATTATGATCTATATGTTTATGGGACACTCCTTTTACAACATGCCTTGAAACAATATGTTACTCTCATGTTATTTCAGGTAAAGTGTACATTGTCTCACAAATAAAAGCTTGACAGTGGTGAAATACTCATTTGTTTTCATGTTATTTTACTCCTTAATTTAAAATTGGATAAGTGAATTACTCCTGAATCAAAATAACTATCTGGATCCCTGTTAAGGGTCACAAGGGCCACACCAGACAAACCTGAAATCTGAAATCTTGTGTGCATGCTCCTGGGTTATATGTGGATAAGTTGTACATAGGTTTGTTAACCTTCCGACAACTGCTTGTAGAAACTTCAGGTTTTCAATCTTATAAAATGTATTTTAAAAAATCTTGAGGAGCTACAGAGCCAAAAGCATTGTGGGCTGATTATGATCTTTTTCATTTTCAGGGTTACCTGTATTTGTTTTCATTCATGGAGGATATTGGCAAGCGATGGAGTATGTATTTCATGAAACATGCATTTTAACTTTAATTAGAATCTTTGCTTAACATAATTATATTATTTGTCTGTTAGGATTACACTGTTGGTATTTCTTTACCTCAGTTCATTATGTTAATTTTCTTCCATGAACATTGATTCAAAACATGCTTTAAAGTAAATGTACGTTCTCATTCCTTTAACAATGTTGATAGAGGTTATTCTGAATATCCTTGACTCGATGTTCCGATAATTTATGCTATATCAATAATGAACGAAAATGTTTACTCTGAAAAGAGATATTGCGACACACTGCTGTCTTACACTGAATAGAAAGGCTGTCAAGTTTAACTCTCAACTCACACTCTTGTTTTATCATTTAATGGTGGTTTACTTTTGAAGTCTGATTGATATCGACTGTTTTCAGCGGAATATTAGTTTTAAAAGAGTGCATCGACCGGGATGCAAAGGTTCAGAGGTTTCCTCAGCAAACCGTCTCATAACAGCCCTTAGGCTCGCATGTTCTGATACTATTCAGGTAGCTAATCACAGAGCTTCCAACAAAATCTTTACATAAGAGAAGCTAGGGGCAAGTAACTCCCAACAGCCATACTTTTGTTGGTTTCCGTAACATGACGAACATGTTAACAAATGATTCCGATTGCTTTCAAAACGATGACCGTGAAAAACCATGATATGATTGGTCAGAAATATTTATGGTGGGATCAAAATAATGTACACCTATCCAATACTTTCACCTGTTTCAGATTATCTGAATCGGGATACCTTGCAGTTCCACTGTGCCAGGCAGGAGCGACTGTTATCTCCGTTGGTTATGATCTCGCTCCAGAAGGTAAGAGAAGAATGTCACTAAGTAACCCAGCAAACATGACTGTACATGGCCAGTACTGGTAAAGTTGATAAAGGCATACTGACTAACGGTAAAGAACCAGTACTGGCCCAGAACCGTTTTAACTGAATTGGCACAGTTAAGGTAAAATTGTACTGGCCCAGTGCTGGCAATACGGTACTGAAGTATTGGTACTGGCCCTATTCTGGCCCAGTTAAGGCATATCATTTCCTGTCTAAATGTATTATGGGATATTTTCAAAGAGCCAGCACTGGGCTGGTACAGGCCCAGTACAGATTATATTAGGTTAATATACTGGATCAGTATTGGCCCATTTCAGGTATGACACTTCCTGTTAGGGAATTATGGGTGGTATTTCAAATTGTCGTCTGCTTTAGAGAGACAAGAGCAGAAGGCAACGATTTTGTATCCTTTGAATGTGAGTTCAATTCATGAGTTAACTTTAGTTGTATTTATAAAAGTTTGATACATTCCATATTACTATCTATCTCTGGTGTGTTTTACATAAACAATTGCTACTGTATGCAGGGGTTACTCTGGAAAAATAACCATGTGGGCCATTGGCCCACAGAGTTCAACTGTAGTGGGCCCTGTGTCCCAGGTCCGCAGACCCGCCCGACAACGTATAGTTGTCGGGGGGAGGGCATTGGAGGGTGGGCCCTCCCATAGGTGGGGGTTTGGGGGGCCTCCCCCTAGAAAATTTTGAATTCTTAAGCTGAAATGGTGACATCTGAGGGGTTTCCCAAGCCAAATAATCACTCTTAATAGTTTAAAAAAAAAAATCAATTTCATGAGATTGTTTATATTATATTCAGTTGAGATTTATCAAAGTAACATATATTGAATGACATATGTCAGTTCAATACATGACATGACGTAAAAACCCATCAAACTGCTTTTTAAAAAAATTATCCAGTTGTCTGTAAAAAGAACTAATTTGACTATAATATTCAACTTTTAAACAATAATATTTGTTTCATATGTGTGGCAGTGAAGTGTAGTACATGTCATGTCGTACTGTTGAAAAGATCCTGTTCCAGACGACAACGTTCATGTTTTCTGTCTTGAATTAATAGTAAAATATTCAATGGATGTTATTTACTTTTCAATTTTGAATGTTCCACGAACAAATTGACATTAAATAAATACCCGTAAAACAGCCAATTCATCACAGATCGATCGGCGTATGTAGTCAAAATGTAAGTCCACAATCACTGGTGAAACTCTTGATTTTCAGATATAATATGAGTCATGATAGCTCCCAAATAGTTATTATGAAACAATTTACACTGTAACATAACTAACGATTCCGTGAATCTGATTGGTCGAATATGACAGAGGTTGCAAGGGGCCGTATACCATTTATTATGGAGTTTATTTTGCAGTGAGCGTAAATACATTTGAATGACCTCTTCGTATTCATATTAGATTTTACATTATTTCATCTTACACGTTATATAAGTACAGAATTCTAACAATAATCAAAGCAAGGGAAATAACTGAAAACACATGAAAATATTGTTTTACTGCACTAGAGATTTAATTTGTAACAAAAATCTTTGAAACGACCCCTTCATCGATGCTCAATAATGACAGCAAGTTACGCACACGAGAGCAAGCTTGTAATAACTTTTGTAATAAAACTTCATGATGTTAAGCAGATGACATTTTCTATTTTCACCGTGATGTACTAAATATATAGAACATCATACTTGTGCATTTGGATCGTTTGTATTGAACGAGAAGATGTCATGGAAGCGGAGGAACAACGAGTTCGAAGTATTATTAAAACATAAATTCCGGAGATTTAATTGGGTAAACATTGAAAAATACGGACAATTCCGAGAAGTGCCGAAGTTTAGAGAAAGTAGAACCGTCAGCCGTGCAATACGGAATTCACCCTGCAATACGGAAATCGACCACAGGAACCGTATTGCACCCTTATATTACTATCTTAAGTTTATATTGGTATATAATAAAAACTTTGCTACCACGTGAGAATTCGTTTAATCGTTTACCGTTTACATGATTTACTCATCAAAAAACGATACCGTGCCCTAGTATTCAGTAATACTTGAATGATGTTTACTACGGTTGCGGGTACAAAAAACAAATCGTTCCAAATGACAAACTCGATTACGCATTAGGCTTAATGAATGCATAAACGAACACTTCCGGGTTTACGTTATCGATTCAGAAATGAATGCAATGAACGAGTTGAACATATTTTTTTGACAGAAAATTTTCACTTACGACTGGGAAAGCCCAGAGTAATTTTAGATGTGCGCCATTTCGTATTTAACTGCGCCAGACAGGCGCAGGGTATATTTTTTACTGCGCCATTTCGTTTTAGGTAGCGCAAATGGCGCAATGGCGCGGTCCAAAGTAACCCCTGTGTATGTATTAATATCAATAGGAAATCTAAGTATGAAAATAATCACAAGTTGCTTTTTTATCATTTTCATTGTAAGTAGGCCATATATTTGACTACATATTTGACAATATTGACATTATGAAAAAAATACAAACAATTGAATATTTAAGTTTCATTATAAATATACACATTCAAAATTTAAAAAAGTTGGAAGATTACAAACTGATATGATTAATATTGTTTACTTTAAGAAAAGTAACAATTAATGTAGAAAATAAAAGAGAAAATGATAATAGCTAAATCAACCTTCTTTTATCAGTTAATTTGGATATTGAAATTTACGGTATACCCAATTAATATATTTAATGTATTGGAACGGTGAAGGCTGACCTGAATTGGGCCAGTACAGGGAATGGTATCATTTTAGTAATGGCGTGATACTGGCCCAGTACCGGCCCAGTACCACGCCAGTGTGCAAGTTGGTACAGGGCCAGTAGTGGAGGCCTGTATCAGCCACTATTGGCCCAGTACAGTCAGTTTGCTGGGAGTAGATCCTCACTGGTGGATCCAGAAATTTTCAAAGGGAGGGGTTCACTTATTTAAAAGAGAGGTTTTCAACTTTGGTGTCCATCATACATGTTTTCAAAAGGGGAATCTAACCCCCTGAACCCTGGATCTTCCACTGAGATAATTTTTCATCTAAAACTGTGTTCCACAGGAGATATCGCCTGTGTGAGATCAAGCGGTGTCTCCTAGGAGATTCATTTTTATACCCCCGACCAACGGTTGGGGGTATATAGTTATACCAACGATTCCGTCCGTCCGTCCGTCCTTCCGTCCGTCCGTCCGTCCGTCTGTCCTTCCGTCCGAAGACAATTTTTGTCCGATCGATTACAGAAAAACTATTCGTCTCATCCTTTTTAAATTTGGTACATGTCTTCTTCACCACTAGGAGAGGTGCAGTGCGAAGTTTAAACCGAATTGGTGAATTTTTGAATTTTTGGCGATTTTTTTTATTTTTTAACTTAGTCAAATTCTGAGCATTTTTTGTCCGATCGATTACAAAAAAACTATTCATCTCATCCTTTTCAAATTTGGTACATGTCTTCTTCACCACTATGAAAGGTGCAGTGCGAAGTTTAAAACGAATTGGTGAATTTTTTAATTTTTGGCGAATTTTTTTATTTTTTAACTTAGTCAAATTCTGAGCATTTTTTGTCCGATCCATTACAGAAAAACTATTCATCTCATCCATTTAAAATTTGGCAGATGTCTCCTTCACCACTAGGAGAGATGCAGTGCGAAGTTTAAACCGAATTGGTGAATTTTTGAATTTTTGGCCAATTTTTTTATTTTTTAACTTAGTCAAATTCTGAGCATTTTTTGTCCGATCGATAACAGAAAAACTATTCATCTCATCCTTTTCAAATTTGGCACATGTCTCCTTCACCACTAGGAGAGGTGCATTGCAAAATGTAACACGATTTGGTGAATTTTTGAATTTTTGGCGATTTTTTATATTCTTTTACTTTATCATAGCTAGAATGAATGAAGCTACTTCTGTATTGTGATTTGTTGACTTCATCATTTTCTTTTTCATGTAACTTTCATCAAAAGCTACTTCTGTGTTCTCGTTGATTTTACTATTTTATATTTCCACTGGTTATATTTTGGGAAAAGTTAAATTTTCTTTCCTTTCAGCCATAAACTGCTGTATATCTCTCACTGTGCCTTCAGGGGTGTGCTTCCATGTACCTGTTGTTTAAAGTCACTCGAATGAATCATTATGATGGATTAATTTCCAAAATAAAGTTGAAATCAGTGGTAATAGCAGTAGTGTATTATATTACCAATACCTTTTCAAGTTACTTTTATTTCTATTTTGACTTTAACCACCTTTTTCACATGAAGATCGAGACTTGTCCTACCATTTTCACAAACAGTTTAATCTTAGCAATTACATTTCAAAGCTTATCAATCCTTAGGTGTGCAGACACCTCTCTCTTTAAGTAAAATAAAAATGTCAAACTTAAACAGTCGGGGGTATTAGTGAGCCACGCTCACTTTTTTGCTTGTTGCAGTAGATTTTGAACAATGCCCTGTCACAGTCATTCCTCATGACATCACAATGCTTTTACATCATCAAATAATGACATCACTATGCTATGACATCATAAACATGATGACGTCACAATACTATGACATCACGACACTGGAAATCAAATGGCAGTGATGTGCTCAGAGATGTACAATTTCATTGCAACGAAATGAATAATGATTTTGGATGATAAATAGAATCTCATCATCGTGTCTTCTGATATCAAATATATCAACTCCCGTGTTGATATATATTTGATATTAGAAGACACTTGAGTGAGATTCTCTATGTATTCTAACCCAGTGATCCTGGGACATTTGTCCACACTATGGGCTCCGTGTCCGTGGAGTTAAGAGGATTAAAATCCCCTCCCTTTCCTTTTGAAAATTGTGCATGTAAATTTTGTTTATGAACCCCTGGGATGAACTTTCCTTTAAAATTTATGACCCCTTACTCCCTTGAAATTGTCTGTATCCTTCTGTGAGTCAACTATTCTCATTGGAACAAACCTGTGCTGTCTGTGGCATAAAGTCTGTACATGAGAGTTAACGCATCAGAGGTGGATTATGTAATTTTGAAAATCAGGATTCACATATAAAAAGGGGGTTTAACCCATCAGGGGTCCATCAAATTTACATTCAAAGCTTTTCAAAAGGGGGTGGGGCAGAGGGGGATTGTTCCAACCCCCTGAACCCATCCCCCCTCTCTGAATCTGCCACTGGTGTTCACAGCAAGTGAACCATTCTGCCACTGCACCAACTTCCCCCTACAAGTTGTAACTCTTGCCATCACTGGCTGATCTAAATCTTGCTTTTCCGTGCTAAGATAGTGGATCGCAGGACCTTAAATGCATAGTGGACTCTAATTTCCAAGCACCGAAAGCTTAAGGAAATGCAGCAAGACTTAAATCAGCCAGCAATGAAAACTGGCAAGAGTTGAGCCTTGTGAAGGGAAGTTGTCACTGCATGTGAAAGATGAACATCATGATAAGTGTACATAATGAATTAGATATGTTATAAGGCCATCATATATATAATGAATAAGATATAAATTCTATGTGTTTGTAACAGATGTTACTTTGTCTTTATTTATATTCAGCTTCTATATTACACTATCAATGGTACAATGTAGATCCTTTAGTCTAAATGCGATGTTTATTTATTATTATTCCTGATGAAAATAAAGCAGGGGTCAAAAACATTTTTAAATCTTAACTTGCCCATGGGCAAGTAAAAAGTGTTTATACTTGCCCTGACATTTTTCATACTTGCCCACTATTTCCATCGAAATAAAGCAAATAAGAAAAGAATTATCGTAGAGTTTATGTGTCTGTTTTGTTTAAATCTAGCATTGTTTTGATATTTTGTTCCCACATCAAAGTCTAGACATTCCAGTATTTCAAGATTTGCTTCAAAGTCTGTAAGTGGTTTACCTCTATATGCAACCTGGAAAGCAGTTATAAATAACCTGTCAAGTCTTTTAAAAGTGTTAGTGAATGCCTTTTACTTACAAAATGGAACAGATATTTTACTATTTGCATAACAATCCTCCTCAATAAAAAAAAGTTCTAAAATGAATGGTTTTAGTTCAGTTAAGCAACGCAGATCCATTTGCCATACTTGAATTATTTATTAGGTCTTCAAGACATAGTCTGGAAGACGTATTGTTATTATGCGAATCCTTATTATTATTATTATGATTTCCACAAATTTTGTCCGCCGATTCCTGAACTAACGGCTGAACCGATCTTCACGAAACTTTCAGGGATGGTAGAATTCAATGGGACTTAGAAATGTGTCGAACGGATTTTTGATTACTTGATCCATTAAAGGTCCAGTTCGATTCTAAATTTAAATTTTTAACATTGGAAATTTTTTTTAAATGCACCTAGAGACTTGAAACTTTTTTCAAAACATGCGCAATGACATTGCAAGCAAAAAAAATAAATCATGGCGAATTCGTAGGTCACGTGGTTTAGCCGCCATTTTGATTTTTGTCACTTTTTAAAAGTGTCCGACCCCATGTATCTTTGACAATCTTCTTCTCTGAAGATACTTGCACCACGAATCTGACATTTATTTTTGTATGTAGCTGAAGCATTTGTGAATACATGGTGTTGTTTTTCAGGATCGAACTCTTAATACTTTTCGCACAGTGACCTTTCAAAGTTGGGCGACTTGATAAACTGGACCTACTTCAAGGGGAAATTACTCCAACTTCCCGATCTCACAATTGCATGAAATTTTCAGGGCTTCTAGATCAATATAGTGTCTTTAGGAATCAATAATAAAATCGCTCGCGAACAGTCATTTCCGGTCACGATTAAGGCTGAAAAATGACAGGAAATCTTAACATGAATTTTAACATGGGGAATATTTTCAAAATTGACATAGAGACTTGAAACTTTTTTTGAAAGATGGGGAATAACAATGCAAGCAAAAAGGTAAATCATGACGAATTCGTAGGTCATGTGGTTTTCCCGCCATTTTAATTTAAAATGAAATTTATGATTTTTTGAGGTTTTCTCAGTAGATTATGAGATGTTACACATAAAAATTTTGTTAGAAAAATTATTGGTGACATTCTTCGATCAAACAAGGAGCTGAAGGTCAAGCAGAAGTCTTGAAGACCTAAGTATTGACGCGTCAATCCTAGTTATTATTATTTTTATTATTTTACATGTGTCACTGTTTTCTACGACTTCGGGTAATCAAGTCGTGTAATGGGCTGTTTTACCCTCTAAGTAAGGATACTGCATAAACTTTTTTTATAAATGGCAAATTTGAACATATAAAAAATGCCAAAAACGTGCAACAGCAGATGACTAATAGATTATGTTTTGTTAATTCCAGTGTCTCTGGACAAGATTGTAAGTGAAATCAAGCAAGCCATGAGGTACATTCTCCGATATTCAAAGGAGAGACAATCTGGGTATGTCTTTCTCTTATCTTTCTGTATAAGCATACTGAGAACACCAAAGTTTGAATCCCGGTCAAAACAACAACAATTTGTAATCTTGTTCTCATACTGTGTTGTCCCTTGGCAAGGCACTTTATTCACTTTGCACTCAGTCCACCCAACTGTTTAAATAGGTACCTGAACATGGGAAGTACAGATTTATACAATGGCTCAGTATCAGTACCGAGATACAATTCCTTAAGGTTATAAACCTAGGTCGGATTCTGTCTGTTGTTTTGTAGGTATCCTCTTTTCTTGGAATAACCTCTAATGAGGTCTTACTTCCGATAATAACCCGGTATGAGGTTTTACTTTTGAAAGTAAGACCTGAACCTAAGGTTTTTTTTAAAGTAAGACCTGGAAATGCACTTAGAATAATTTTTCAGACTTGCAACGCAATAGCCAACAAGCAGCAATTATTATCGAAAATTATACAAAGTTAAAAATTTCCAAGTTGAAATAGCCAGATTCGAACCTGGCACCCTTCGCTCTCTAAACTGGCACCTTAGACCGCTCGGCTATGCAGACCGAGATGATGAGTGGAGTTGAATTACTCCATTTATAGTCATACCTTCTTTGCCTCGATATAACGCAACCGAGGGCGACATACCCTTTATAAAAACACGATTTGGGAATAAAAAATTATAAAATGTAAATTTTTACATTTGACGTTTATAAATAGGAAGAAAACATTCCTCCTTCGTCTTCTGCTTTTAAAATGGTCTAAGCGGAGGAATTAGGCCCTTTGAGCGTCCGAAATTATAACTCGTAAATTTTGATAGTTGACGGTTTATAAGCTGGAGAAAACACTCCTCCTCGGTCTTCTGCTCTGAGAATAACCTCAAGGTCGGGATAGCCCCTCGGGCTAACGCCCTCGTGGCTTTATCCCTCCCTTCAGGTTATTCTCAGAGCAGAAGACCTCGGAGTCATGTTTTCTTCTTAACGTAATTATTGCAGCATCTTGAGATTAGGCCTGCCACTTTAAATTTCTGAAGTTTGTTCTGAACGTCTGATACATGTAGGAAGTGAAAGAAGTGTCTCCGATCAAAATTTTAATTTCAAGGCGCTATCACCATTTTAACCTTGGTCTAACCCAAGCTGACACACTTGTTGCTAGGAGATCACCTCTAATATACGATCAACTTCCTCAGCAAGGAATGTCTCATGCCAGTCTCGATCACCCACTAATTAAGCCTTGCTCCATATTGTAAATTGTGTTGTGCCGGTGTAGTAGCATGGTGCACCTAGACTTGGTAGTTCAATGAGAAATCTCTGGGATAGAATGAAATGAAATACTATTAGTATTAACTTGCCAGTGTTAGAGACTTGTGCAAATTATGAATTGCAAGGGTACCCATTTATATTGCGGGTTGATTGGAACCACATTTTGACACTATAAGTCTCAATAAGTTACATTGATTAAATGCAATCTCCATCAAGTCAGAATTACACCTTCTTATGCCAAAATCTGACCTTTGTTCAACACTGGTCATATCCTTTCACTCCAGCCAACCAGTGATGAGGCAACAAGTTCATTAGCAGCTCCGACTAAGTCGGAGCTGCTATCAGTTTTTGCGCAGTTTCCATCGCCGCCGCCGTGTTTTGTATTGGCTATAACTTTTTTCCTAGAAGGTTTTGAGAACTCATATACATAACTTCTTACTTATGCCCCTAGGGAATTATTTTGACATGTTCACATTCAAGGTCAAAGGTCAAGGTCACGAGTTCTGAAATCGCTAAAAAAATCCTTGTAAACACGTTTACTTGAAAAATATTTGTGCTATCAGGCTCTTCTTGGGTGTATATCAACTTTGGAGAAAGGCCAAGATTTGAAAAGGTTTTCGCTAACATCCGTCAAAGGTCAAGGTCATAGCGAGGTCACAACTTAAGCATGCTTTTGCGAAAATGTCTTATTTCAACTTTTAACACTTTGAATCACTACATGATTTTGATACACAATGAAAAGTGATCACTGATTGTGTGACCTTCAATTTTAAAGGTCATGGTCATGCTGACCAGTTCTGAAATCACTAAGTAACTTTTTTCCATGGAGATATTAACACTTCATATAGATAGCTTAATTGTTTTCTTATACACCTGGTGAATGATTTTGACATGTTCACATTCAAGGTCAAAGGTCAAGGTCATGAGTTCACTACAACAATCCTTGTAAACATGATAACTTCAAACTTTTTTTGTGCTATTAGGCTCCTATTTGGTATATATGAACTATGGAGAAAGACAAAGATTTGAAAAATTTTCGCTAAAATCTGTCAATGGTCAAGGTCACAGTTAGGTCAAAACTTGCGCATGCTTTTGTGAATGTGCCGTATTTTAACTATGAACACTTTGAGTCATTGCATGATTGTTATACGTGATGAAAAGTGATCATTGATGGTGTGACCTTGAAGGTCAAAGGTCAAGGTCATGAGATATTAGTTAAGGCCACGTTCATCCTTTGATCAAATTTTGAAAGAAGAAATAGGTTTTAAGAACAAACTTGTGAAAAGTGACCCCAGTGATGATTAATAATCACTCGAATAATGAACAAATGTTTGTTAAAAAATAATTCCCATTTTATTGATGCTGACGAGAAGGCGGAACAGGGAAAGGCGAAACCTTAAGTTTAGGAGCTGCTCTGCTTTTGCGGTATCCCGCAAACGCTAATCTAGTTGGTATAAAGTGATTGTATGCCTGTGATTGGTTGAAAATTTGAAGATGGAGGTCATAGTGAATGGCACATGATTATGATCTTGATAAGTAATGGTCAGACATGATTTTATTGTAGTCAGACATTATTAGCAGCTCCGACTTAGTCGGAGCTGCTATCAGTTTTTGCGCAGTTTCCGTCGCCACTGCCGGCGCGTTTTGTATTCGCTACAACTTTTTTCCTAGAATGTTTTGAGAACTCATATACATAACTTCTTACTTATGCCCCTGGGGAATTTTTTTGACATGTTCATATTCAAGGTCAAAGGTCAAGGTCACGAGTTCTGAAATCGCTAAAAAAATCCTTGTAAACACGATAACTTGAAAAATATTTGTACTATCAGGCTCTTATTTGGTGTACATCAACTATGGAGTAAGGCCAAGATTTGAAAAGGTTTTCGCTAACATCCGTCAAAGGTCAAGGTCACAGCGAGGGCACGACTTAAGCATGCTTTTGCAAAAATGTCTGATTTCAACTGTTAACACTTTGAATCATTACATGATTGTTATACACAATGAAAAGTGATCAATGATTGTGTGACCTTGAATTTAAAAGGTCAAGGTCACGAAATATGGTCAAGGTCACCAGTTCTGAAATCACTAAATAACCTTTTCCCAATAAGGTATTAACACCTCATATACATAGCTTCTTTGTTATAAACCTGGTGGATGATTTTGACATGTTCACATTCAAGGTCAAAGGTCAAGGTCACGAGTTCTGAAATCACTACAAAAATCCTTGTAAACACGATAACTTGAAAAATATTTGTGCTATCAGGCTCTTATTTGTGTACATCAACTATGGAGAAAGGCCAAGATTTGAAAAGGTTTTCGCTAACATCCGTCAAAGGTAAAGGTCACAGCGAGGGCACGACTTAAGCATGCTTTTGCAAAAATGTCTGATTTCAACTGTTAACACTTTGAATTATTAAATGATTGTTATACACAATGAAAAGTGATCATTGACTGTGTGACCTTGAAGATCAAAGGTCAAGGTCATGAGATATGGTCATGGTGACCAGTTCTGAAATCTCTAAGTAACTTTTTTCCAAAAAGGTGTTAACACCTCATATGTACATAGCTTCTTTCTTATAAATCTGGTGAATGATTTTGACATGTTCACATTCAAGGTCAAAGGTCAAGGTCACGAGTTCTTAAATCACTACAATAATCCTTGTAAACACGATAACTTCTAACATTGTTGTGCTGTCAGGCTCTTATTTGGTATATATCAACTATTGAGAAAGACCAAGATTTGAAAACGTTTTTGCTAAAATCTGTCAACGGTCAAGGTCACAGCAAGGTCACAACTTAAGCGTGCTATTGTGAATATGCCTTATGTTAACAATGAACACTTTGAGTCATTGCATGATTGTTCTACACAATGAAAAGTAATCATTGATGGTGTGACCTTGAAGGTCAAAGTTCAAGGTCATGAGATATTGGTTAAAGCCATGTTAATCTTTTGATCCAATTTTGAAATCAGAAATAGGTTTTAAGAACAAAGTTGTGAAAAGTGACCCCAGTGATGATTCAACTTGTTAGAATAACTTGAATAATGAACAAATTTTTGTCCAAAAAAACTCCCATTTTATTTATGCTGAGGAGAAGGCGGAACAGGGAAAGGCGAGACCAAAACCTTCGGAGCTGCTCTGCTTTTGCGGTGTCCCGCAAACGCTCTTCTAGTTGTAGTCAGATGTTATCAAGTCATAGTCGGACATCTAAGTCAGATAATAATTTAGTCAGATGTTTTTGTAGTCAGATGTTATCATAGTCAGATGTTATTGTAGTCAGATGGTATTGTAGTCAGATGTTATCATAGTCAGATGGTAATGTAGTCAGAAGTTATTGTTTGTGGATATCCTGGTTTTAATGGTTCATTAGCACTCATAAACAACTAATATTTACAGAAAAAAATTATTTACATTAAAATGATGGATATTTACTTTTGGTTGCCATGGTAACAGAGGTATCTACCTGTGCGGACACTCAGCAGGTGCCCAGTTGGTGGCGCTCATGTTGTCCTGTGAGTTCGCGGAGGACGACGCATTCGACAGTGATATTATCAAAGGTACATTTTGTAATTATCTCACTTGCTCATATAGTATCAGATTCTGAACCTGAAATGATTATCTGCTGGAGCTAGTAGCAGTAGTATGTCTTTGACTTTCTTCAAGTTTACTGCGCTGCAAGGCATCTCTTCACTCAGTCTCTGTTGAACATCTATGCTCATCAGTTTTTTGCTCATTTGGCCTGAAAAGGCCTATGGGATGGTGTCCGTCTGTCCGTCTGTCTGTAAACTTTTCACTTTTTCAACTTCTCCTCCAAAACCAGTCACTCTAAAGAGCTGAAATTGTATGTACAGACTCCCTGGCCAATGGGAATTCTAAGTTGTTTATTTGGTGATCCTGGGACCTTAAAATGGGTCACAGGGGTCATGATCTATAAATCTATTTTCATCTTCTCCAGTACAACAGACTCTAGAAAGCTGAGATTGTATGTACAGACTCCTTTGCCAATGGGGATTCTAACTTGTAGACTATGTGATCCTGTGAGCCCAAATATAGGTGGCAGGGGCAACAAATTAAAGACCTATATATTTGAAACTTAAGAAGTTCATTGTTTAAAGCCTGGTAGCCTGATGAGCTACAGAGCCAGTGGCAATATTGTTTGTAAGTTAATTTTAAAATAGATATGTCTTTTGTTTGAGTGTTATATTATCATTATTAAGGAAATTGAGTAAACTGTAGTCTATCTTACTTTGATTTTTTTTCTCTATTTTAGGTGCCTTTCTCATCAGCGGTGTCTATGACCTTCGACCCCTTGTCAAAACATCTGTCAACGATCCACTCAAACTGACAGAGTATGATATTTTTGTTACCAATTTCCGATATTTATTCATAAAAATATAGCAATTGTGTATTCATGTTGACATGAAATAAAGATAATTATGTATAACCTTTGGTAGAATCATGAATATATCCATAGCTTCATTTCTGTAAAGTCATTCTTCATTTTCAGGAGTTATTTAAATTTGAATGTAATTTTGTTATTATTCAGTCAATCATTGCAGTAAAGTAATGTGAAAAATACTTCAGAGATTATATATACCAAAGGTTCTTGCATTTGACCTCTGATCAAAAGTTTCACGGTTCTAATTGACCAGGCAGTCTCCATCTCTGACCAATATAGGTTTTGCTGCATTTCCTTAACTTTCATGTGCTAGTATAGAGGTACCTGAACATACATTCTATTATACTAGCACAGGAAAGTTGATGAATTGGGACAAGGCTTAAATTAGCCAGTGATGGAGTTAGGGACTTATGTTGTGCGAGGGGAAGTTTGTAACCTAAATCTCTGCTGTGTGGCAATGCCAGTTTGAGTTCTTTTTAAATGAAAGGCATAACCACAATGGTGTTTTGAGCTTTGTCACAGCTATTAAGTTTTTCAACATAATTTGGAGCAGTGGGAAAGTTTTCTTTGCATGACCAGATAATACTTTGTGCCTTGATATAAAACTCTTGGCAGATCTAGAGGGAGGTCCAGGGAGTCCCCTGTTTAAATTGTTTGCATTTTCCATGGATGAACCCATCCCTTTGTTAATTTGGTCTGCCTATGGTGTACTCCATTCTCTTCCCACTGAGGTTTCTCCCTTCAGATTACCGATCCTAACCTCTGTCCTACATGGCCTGAAGCTGAGGGCAGAAATGGAGTGTCCTGATTGGTTACAATTGAATCTAGTTGTGCAATCAGCGCCGCTGTTGTGAGGGAGGCATTTGCCAATGACACGTCATCACCATAATATAAACATAAGATAAACGTTTTCTCGTTTAATGTGTTTTCCTTGAAATATGCTATTGGAAAACAATTTAATATAAACATACTGATAAATAAAGAAGACCAAATCAGAGACAAATACCAAAATAGTTCATTTGTGTTATTTACATCAGACATATTCAAAGGACATACACTAATTAACAGGACCCTTTAGAGTTAACTGCCTAGATCTTTGAAGTCACTCGGTTTGACATGGCCACTGAAAGGGATTTTGCTGGAGCCTTTAAATTCAGGCAATGTAGAACAGAGGTTAGGATCGGATATCTGAAGGGAGTAACCTGTGTGTGAAGAGAATCAGTGTATTCATACTTCTAGAGATCAAGGTCTATATTCATTATGTGTGTTTCAACAGAACTTTTTGTCCAGGGGTGGAATTTATCTTGAGTCCTGATGCCACATTTTGTGTTTTAGAGATGACGCATGGAGGTACAGCCCAGCCAACTTCCTGTCTGAGATCGCCGGGATCAGCCGTCACCGGGACATCCTCTTCGCTGTGGGGGAGTACGACCCTCCAGAGTTCAGGAGACAGTCTGCAGAGATGGAGAAGGTTACTTTTGAGTCTTTGTTAATTTGTCATACATAAACTAATATATATCTCTTATATAAATCACCCTGGGATATTTAAAAACAAAAACTCGCACTCATTGTCCTTTTAAAAAAAAAAAAAAATTAAACTGCAAGCGCTGAAATCTTCAATTCTCTTTCCTAAGAGGTTACTCCCTTCAGTTTTTATCTTAACCTCTGTTTCATATCGAGTACTTTCTAAGATATAGAGAATCCTGATTGAAGTACTGTGTGTAAATGACTGTAGTTTCGGTTTTTGCTTGATTTAATTGGAAACTAGTAATTATGATTTTAGAGATTATATTTAGAGATTGGGAATGATCGGAATGAATATGCAAGTTGAGTGAACTTAATTGAACTGAAATTAGCGTATTTGTCTGTTGGCACGTAATAAAGCCAAATAAAATTTTATGAAACACAATGGATGCACCTTTAAATGCTCACCTGTGTTGTGTTTTCTCCAATTCCTTCAATGTTCTGCTGTTTGTGGTAGGAGTTGAACAGGCTGAAGATCCGGACCCGTTACATGGACATCGGGGACACAGACCATTTCAGTGTGATGGAGAAACTACAGAAGCCAGACTACAAACTCACTAAGGTAAGCTTACATAAACAAAGTATGAAAAAGGTGCTCCCTGACTACCTCAGGTTGATTAATACAGTAGATACAACTTTGTCTTGTGTCACTCTTCATCATTGGCTCATTTAAACCTTGCTGCATTCACTACCTTTTCTGTGCTAGCATAGCAGCATGTACTATGTAGTTCAGGTGCAGCAGTGCTATGCTGGCACATAAAAGTTAACAAAATGCAGCAAGGCTTAAATTTGGATGTATTTTGTTTTGGTTTTATTTAATTGCTTTTTTTTGTTATCTGAACTTAACATAAAATATGATGAACCGAGGGTTTGGCAATAATACAGAACCAAAGCTCAAATATACCATTTCCCCCACAAGTTATTACTAACGCCACTCTCACTTGATAATTTAAAACCTGCTGCATTTCATAACCTTTTCTGTGGTAGCGTAGCAGCGCTCACTATGTAGCTCAGGTGCTTTGAGCGGTGTTAATCTTCTGTATGGATTCACCACTAGTGCTCCACCATTTGGATATTTTTCAGCTCTGTGCGTGGAGGCTTTTTACTTTTTATTTTCACAAAATTAAGTTTTCAATGGCTGAAAGAGGAGGAAGGATTGAGTAGAAAGATGTTTATAGTTGTATTATACTATGTGACAGGCCTTGTCAATATATTTAAGAAATCTTGAAAGTTTTTTGAAGTAGGGAAAGTGAAAGCAAAAAGGCATTCTCTTTAATTGGTTGTATTCATTGTATGTGTCCATCTTCTGACAACAATCACTAAACATTTTAGTTTTAATGGAATTATTGTTGTATTTCTTCACAAGGTATATCACATTTTGTTTCATCTTGTATTAATATATATATTAATAGTATGACTTAATCACAAATATATTTTAATTTCAGGAATTTCTGCGGCTAATGAAGCTAACGTGACATATGGAAATATTTATGGACAGAATATTTTAACATTTTTGCCAACAAACTATGTCTGTGTATTTTTGAACATCATCAATGTAGTCAAAGGAAATAATATCCAAGTCTATCAGTGCCAAGTGGAAGTAGTTCTTCCATTTGTTTTACACAGACATTTTAAGGTTTGTTATGTATATGTATATACACACTGGTGCATGTGGTCATATTTATCTGATTAGTGTTATTTTAATATTTTGTTCAAACAAGAGTCAATGCACTTCTACATGTGGCATATCTTTACATTTTAATGTGCTTGGTTGATTTTGCAATTGTTTGATATTATTCTGTTTTGAATATATATATATATATATATTGTTATGTTAAGAGGCATATCATGAACTGGATTAGTTTTGCAAAGATGTATTTACAAACTTTAAAGGAAAAAGCACGTCTGGGATATTTTCTTTGGCTTGAAATTCAAGGTAATTTTCTTGTTTTAATGTATATTCTTGTGAATGTTATTTGTTGATTTTTACTTCAAAGGAACAAGAAACTTTCTCAGATTAATGTTAATCAAGATTTTCTTATTTATTAGTAACATTTGTGCTGGTGCTATGTTTAACATTTGAGATATTCTACCTGCTTTCAATGTAATAAGTGAGGCCTTTACTTTAGTTGCATAAAACTGCACCGGACTGTTGGGGATTTTTCTTGTTTGTAAATTTGATTGACAACGTCACTTATTTTGGCTGCCAATTTTGTTATGGAGGTTTTTGTCAAACTCTTTAACTCATAACTTTTACTTGATTTAAATACAAAATGATTAGTTTTCTATGTATGACTTGTAGTTTTACTATATCATTTACAGTTTCATTTTCTTTTTAAAATACATGTCTTTTTTAGATTGTTTTGCAAACAAAAGGTTTTATGACTACATGAACTTTAATGCTCAAAGAGCAAGAGAAATATTTTATCTTTGAAAAGACTTTTTACATCAATATTTTTTTTTTGCCTTTTATATTTGATTACTTTTAATATCTGATTTTTAAATCATGTTTTTGCATCATCTGGACATTCTTCTCAGATCAACTATAGATGGACAATATTTCATATTACTTTGTTATTATCTCTTAAGATACTGATTTGTACCATTTTATCAATTAATTTTGAATATAAAATATGTGTTGCATATTTGTTCACTGTGAGTATTTCACTACTTTTATGTGTGATATAGAGCATTCATACCTCGTGGTAGTTAACAGAGACTACTTAAATATGGCTCCTATTTACTATATATTCATCATAAGTTGACTCATTGTAGACCAGGTGACATCAGGTAAAAAACCATGAACAACTCATGCCATTCACGCACAATGTAGGGTACAATCTCACTCCATCTAAAATATACCATATAGGTACTATGGCTGGGACAGGTAGATATTTTCTACCCGGCTACCTCACCCCTGTTACCCCATCCATGTTACCACATCCCTGTTACCCCACCCTTATTACCCTACCATACCCTACCCTACCCATATACCCGTATACCCATTCAGTTTTTCCCAAAAATCAAGTTTGTAAGATTTTGTATCAATTGATTCAATTGGTAGACTAAAGTAAGGAGCTAGAACTCTAAATCATAAATATTTATATAAATCTCCATCAACTTTTCTTATAAACACAGTTGACTTTTAATATTGTGTTGGTTTTTTCAACTACATTGCAATTTTTAATGAATGAATTACAAATTAGATTGTTTATATTCAGTCACATGATAATAACGGGTCTGGGTAATATGATGGGTACCTGAGTCGAACACAATACCTACTCATCCGATGTATCCGGTTACCCATCCCAGCCCTAAAAGCTACGTGTATTGTAGTGTCAGCATAATTTGATACATATGTATATTTTATACATGCGAGACATGAATCGATGGTTACAAACAATGCTTTACGCATGTGTAGCAATTACAAATTTAACAGGTAAATGTTTTTCCCTTCCTATAAACTTTCCCTCCATGCTCAATATTACCTAGGAAAAACTTTTCTCATGCCTTATTAAACTGTGTATCGTCTACTTCTTCCCCTCCAGCGTTACGTTGTCTACAAGGAGAAGATTTTGGTTTTGTTATTCTACTAATTCTCTACTCATTATAGCTATTGTTTTCTCTACCGGGGGATGTTCTAGCTTTGATCACTTCTTTATCCTATAAAATAAAATTCATATTACAGATATATGCCACTAAAGACACATCTAAGGATCATGGTTGAGATGCATGTCAAGTTTGGTGAAAATAACATGTACAGTTTGGGAGATAAGCTCTAGACAGAAGGGCGGGATAGAACTCTTGACAGAATTCACTTTTCATAGATGAACTTTTAATTTATATTTTATGAGAGCTTCATTAAGAAGATTATAAAATGTGCTTATATGTTCAGTGTCCACGTGAAGCACACAAAAGGCAGATATACAAATAGTATTTACACTTAACTAACATTTGAACATTATGAGTGGAACTTTAAGATCTTTGATAGGCAACCCTACTACTTTTGATAGCAAGTGAGGGGGAAAAGTATCTTATGTTATACATAATCTCTTTTATTTACAGCGTGTAATAATAAGGGTGTTAAAGAAATGACCTAGGAAAGCAAGAATCTCCTCTTGTACATACCGTAAATCCTTGAATAATCCTTGAATAATCATCTATTAATTTCAAACACTGATTTGACCTAGTGATTATTCAAATCAGGTGGTTATTTTTTTCATATACATAATATATATTTAATATTTTAATAAATCATAACAAATACATCATTGCAGTATGTTTTAATTTATGAATATTTTAAACGATGTGCATGTTGTGAGGGTAAACTTCGCATAAATATACTTATGCCAAAATTATTTTTGAAAAGGAGATGGTCATTAGTTTATGTACATTTGCTAAATTTAACCAGACGATTATTCAAGGCAGGCGATTATTTATTTCAAAGAGTAGTTAGACCCGGATATACGGTAACCTGAATGGGGGGAGCACTACTGGACCAAATTTCCTGCCTACCCGGGGTATATGTATGCCAAACCTCTCCCCTTTGAGAGTTCCAGAGAGGAAGAAATGGCTTGTAACACCAGCAGAAGTCCAATTGTGTGAATGCATATGATATGTTGATGCTGTTAAATAAATACATACATGTATATATATATATATTATGATTATATCAATATTAACTAGTCTGATGTTGTTTTTATTTGTGAATTCATCTGACACATTGTTATTAGCAAATGTTAACCAATTTGTGAAGCACATAATTTGTTTGCATATGAAATTTAGATATCACTTGTTTACAGTTTTTATACCCAAGTGTTTTTACCTTCGAGTCGATATGCTGTGCCTTAAAAATCTGTGATTAGGACTTATATTTGATCATATATATAATTGAATTATTTAATGAAATGTTTTTATTAATTTCATATTTCGTTTATACATCTTGCCACTGACACTTGAGGTTTCCACCTGTACTGATTTCTAAACATATTCTTATCACAAGATTGAACATTTGATTGCTTAAGATGATTGTAGGATTGAGGAAATAATTTATACCCCAGGCATATTTATTAATTAAATACAACAATCTTTCCTCTAACTTTTGCAATAGTAAATTTTTGGCACACATAAGAATAGGAAAATTTTCTGGATAACGTCTTTAGTGTGAATATACACAACGTTTCGGAGTATGTATTCTCTCCTTCATCGAGTGAAACATAACTACTATACCACCTGAAGGAGTGAGTAGGTTCCGAAAAGTCCTGTATTTTCAAATTAAAGAAGTTCTTATCCTGGAAATTATCCTCTCCTCATTTGTTTTGTCCTCAAGTTTTTCATAAAATTTAGGTTGTATAAATTTGACTGTTGAATATCAAACAGCAGCATTCCCTTTTCACTTTTGTTCAACCTGCCTCATCACTTTTTAATTTGTGAAGTAAAGCCAATGGAATGCCTCATGCTGATATGAATGGATAGGTCAGTTTGAATCTATAATTGAATCGTAACTTAAAAAAAAAAAAAAAAAGCGTAAGGAAAATAATGGCTTTTTGCCCAGGACAGTATTTAGTCTTGCACACAGATTCTAAAAAAAGTATTTATTCTGAAACTATCACCATTTCATTTATAGTCATCACTCTGTCGGTCCGTCTGTCGGTCCGTAATTATTTCATTCCGGAGCAGAACTCGAAAACCATTCATGATATCTTTCTGAAACTTCCTTTGTGTATTACCCATCTACTGAAGTGGTGCCTTTTGACATTTTGAGATTTCTGAAAAATGGGTTTTTTTTTCGTTTCCATAGAAACAAATTATGTGGGACCAGTGGGATATGTAATCTTCTGATGACTCTTGTTAAATATTGAAAAGGAGACTGTAAGAAATGGAATTTTCAGAAAAAAAGTGAAAAGAGGCTCCTTTCCAATATTTGTCTCATTTTTTATCAGAGTCTATGTGTTAGACTAGACAGTATTGTATTCATACATCTACACATCTCATTTGGTAACTTTATAGGGCAACATTCCTTGCCAAAGAGTCACACTTTTGAACTTTCAGATATGTTGTCAAAAGTACTTCATCTAGTGTTATTTGCTTCCCATTTTATCTTCCTAGCTAGCCAAAGACAACACTGGGGGTTTAAATTTCATCTTTACTTTGAGGTTGTGTTTCTTTTTATAATGCCAGTGACATTCCTTTTTGATTCCTTTTTACTTAAAACTGTATACCAATATAACTATGCAATAAATGATTTTTAATGTATTTCTGTCATTTGTTTTATGAATAAATAGAGAAAATCAGCTGTTCATCGGGTATTTTTATATGTTGTTACTTGCCTTATTTAGTGTTCATAAGGTTTGATGATTTTGTGACTAAATAAGGGCCACAGATCACTTTATGCATCTTCGTCTCCAGATCAAAACAACCTAGACAGGTTAAATCGGTACAAATGTGTACAAAGATGTTGCCAATAGGGATGTTAGCATGTAGGTTTGGTGGCTAATTTGCCACCCAATATGAAAACAATTGCGTCTTCTCAGACACTTTTCACTAGAAAGGTGAAATCTATGGTACAGATCCTTTGGCAGATCAGGATTCAACCTTGAAAAATATGTTCATCTTCTTTCCCCCTACGCAAGGCATAATGCCAGTTTCCATCACTGGCTAAATTAACTCTTGTAGCTTTTCCTTTCCTTTTTGCGTGCTTGGGTGCCCATTTTGCATTTCTTGAGCAGCTCCAGAAAAGTGAAGGAAATGCTGTAAGGCTCAAATCAGCCAGTGATGGAGACTGGCGCAAGGCATATGTTGTGTTGGGAAGTTGCTTCTTTTGAAGAACTAAAGATTTAAAAAGCTAAAATAATGTTTACACTACTTCGCCAATATTGATTTTGCATTGTTTATGTGTTTACCCTTGCAACCTGACTTAATATGCATGAAATCAAACTTCTTGAAACAATATGAAAGGCACACTGCAATCACATGGTGGTCGTCGCCTGTATGTTCATCCCTATTAAGCTTTTCGCTGTATCAAGAGGAGAGCCCTTGTTTTGTGTGTGGACACCGTGGCTAACGATGATTATGAATTCTACCATAATGACTGTGTAATAGTCGTATCTGACTGGTTACTGTGGAAACAGTTGAAGAAAATACACTCGAAAAGTGAATTATAATGTTTTGTATGGACTCCTCAGCAGATGGATATTATTAATTGTAGACTTTGTTATTCGGACCCCAATTCGGACCACAGTCTACACATTCATAACCTGTACCATATTGATACTAAACAATTACATTATGTTAAATTGATCTTATAAAATCAAACGACCTCAGGAAGCTTAAATTCTGTCGCCTTTACTAATGTGGATTAAAACTTGCACATTTCTTGACCCTCTGACAACTACTTATACTATGTCCATCTGGCATTCTCAGAATGTGGAATTGTAGTTTTGAAATGAGTGTATTGGTGTATTTTTCCCTTCTTGTGTATGTCATATGTCAGATGGTATATATATCAGAAGTCCGTTATCATGACCATTGGACTAGCCAACGCCTCGCACAATGTCCCTTTAAATTTCGTTTTCATGATGCCCTGTTGTCGAGTGACCGTAGAATTCCCGGTATGTCAGGAAGCCGATGGTTATACAACGAGGTCGGACATGCCTCATCAAATTGACTTCGTGTTTACGGAAACAACGGAATATAATCAAATGACCGAGTAAAAACTCCGATTTCTATGCTTTGTGTATGATTTATGGCTCGATCTTTTGCAGTTAAATTTAAAACGTTTGGAAAATAAGTTATCATCATTATTACTGTCGTTATCGGAATTAATTAAAATATTTTTTAAATATTTAATTATGTTTCTGTTATGTTTATTATGTTTAGCAGTTATGAATATAGCATACGTTGATGATGCTCGAATAGGCACAAAACACGGAAAGAAAGTACACACCTCATTTGGTTTCGAATTATTCAATATTTTCAAAGAAATGAGATTCATTTGATTATGACAGGATACAACACCACTTATCTGCAGCTGTTTGAATGAATTAATTGGTGATTGTTTTTTTAGTTTAAATATCTCTGTTTAATCTAGACAGGGGTAATAAATGAAATGTACAACAACATGGCCCCTACCATATTTAATATGTTGTTAATGTGCACAGGTGTTTGTATTGCTGAAACAAAACCCTTCCTAGGTCCAATACTTCGATACGATACATCATATAGTGTGTATCGTATCGAAGTATTGGACCTAGGAACTGTTTTGTTTCAGCAATACAAACCCCCGTCTTAATGTGTACAGAATATAGCACATTTATTGATTTTCACATAGAATGTGTGTCGTGTATGTCGATAAAAAGCAAATTAATTTTCGAAGAATTTTTAAATTTAAAAATTTTAAAAAATTAAAAACGACGTAGAAGTATTCTTTGACTGATGAAGTCCTACACTATTCAGTTTTAGAGTACGACATCGAATACTCAATGCAATATAACTGTAATTGAAAATCCTACATATGATAAAACCAACTATGGTGTATACATGTACTTTCTTTTTAATTGGTAGTTTAAATTCTGAAAAATAACGTCTATGTCCCAACTGGTATAAGAATCCCACTGTCAAGTGCAGGGTCGTAGCTGTCACTTACTCCCTCTTACTCCCTCTTGCTCCCGCTCTTATTATCCGGGTTTAAATGTTGCAACACAGAGAGATAACATCACTTGGTGAGGCTGGAATTCCGGGCTGTCAATAATGGATGAAGGTAGGAGAGTGTCTATACTTACTTCATTACTTATGGCACGTTCAAGTTTGATATTGGTTAATATCCGTAAAAAGGAACGTGTATGTATACCTTGTCTATTTCCTTCAACATTTTACCTTCAGATATTGCAATTCCTCCATTCATCCGTGAATGAAACTTGTTTAAGCCAAAGAATCTGCAAAACGAATAGTGTCCGTTTACATGTTTTATTCCGCATGCAGACACACACTCATACTCTGAGGATGGTGTTTACTGACCAATGGAATTCTTACAAATTTAATAGAGGTATCATAATAATTTTCGAAATTCACTTTTACCAGCTTGGACCTACAGAGGTGGATCACTCCAACAATATGTAAAAGTAAAACATTGAGCGAGGTCTGAAGTATCAAGGTATCCCTACCAACAGGTAATAGTGGTTTATCAAAAAAGTGGTTTATCAAAGTAGTGGTTTATCAGAATAGTGGTTTATCAAAGAAGTGGTTTATCAAAATAGTGGTTTATCAAAGTAGTGGTTTATCAAAATAATGGTTTATCAAAATAGTGGTTTATCGAAATAGTGGTTTATCAAAGAAGTGGTTTATCAAAGAAGTGGTTTATCAGAATAGTGGTTTATCAAAATAGTGGTTTATCGAAATAGTGGTTTATCAAAGAAGTGGTTTATCAGAATAGTGGTTTATCAAAATAGTGGTTTATCAAAATAGTGATTTATCAAAGAAGTGGTTTATTAGAAAAGTGGTTTATCAAAGAAGTCTTTTATCAAATTAGTGGTTTATCCAAATAGTGGTTTATCAAAGTAGTTAGCCAACAAGCCAAAATGTTTGATTTAAAGTTAATAATTTAGCTTTGTATTGGACATGCAGTTTATGATGATATCACAGGGTCATGCACACAGTGTTGTTATTGATATCATACACTAGACTAGATAGTCGTACCAATTAATTCATAATTGAACGGAGTAGTTCACTACAGCGAAGTTTATGACTGGGGATAACGTAAATAGGTCGACGGTATGGTATAATCAGCATAAAACATCAGCTATATACATAAATTGAATTGGGTAATTTATTTGCAGAATAACAACTTTAATTATAATTCATAAAATAAAGTATCTAATCTACATAGAACGTACATACAGATACATACATGTAGAAGAAATTATTATTTGAATTAATTTTCATAGAATATATTTGGTAAAAAATAAATAAAATAACATATTTTCACTGAGTGAAATAACGCTTTCCACCAAATGCCGTCATCGTAACAATAGGATGACGCCATTCAATGCCGTGGTAAACTAAGGATATCATGATTGCGCCATTCATATAATTAACGTCATTTAAGAACCGTTAAAACCTTTGACATTGCTCGTCGAGTACTGTCTCTTTTTTTATGTGTGTCTCATTTTGATAAGTAAAACTGTGCCACTCTTGAAAGTAAACATTTCACTCGACGAGATATACATGGCTTTGGAGGAGAAAAATCAAATATATTAACTTCCACCCACTTTTGTTTCATGCAATTGTTTCTATAGAACTATCTCTCATACTGTCCATTACTTCTTGACGCGCCACTACAGGCGAAAAAATTGTATATTTAAAATTGTCTTTTAAAGTAACCCACAGTGGCTTGTATATCATTAGATACAAGACCGGCTTTATGTCAACACAAACCGTATTGATTATTCCCAAAAGTAGATACAAAATATAACTGATATGGACAATGCCACGTGGAAAGAATACAGGCACATAGTACAGCGTGAACGCTATAACATATGAAACTGAAAGTTTGAACACAAACAGCGCAATGTCAATACGTTCTTGAGTCTGAGTGGAAGTATCATGCTCAATTGTATACCACCTGATTTTGATAACAAAGAAGACATTTGCCACTAACATTGTCACGCAGTATCCGAAGCTGATGATAGGAATCCATATGGTTGTTAATTGCATATTGAGAAATGCCAGAGGAAATTCACAATCCATGACGAATACTCCCGGCTGAATTATGACACTTACAGAGAATACAGCACTGAAGGACCAACATGAGATTATGGTCTTCTTGCATCTCGATCTGGTGACAATGGTGCTGTAGGACGCAGGTGTACAGACAGCAAGGTAGAGGTTAGCGTTGACAGCAAGCAGCAGCAGGAGTGACGTCAGCTTGACCGTGTGGTTGGTACACAAGATGAACACATGTACTGATATGATTCTTACCGTAGGAAGCATTGGAATAACTAGTGATAGAAGATTCTCAATAAGGGTTGCGACCAGTTCGTTGAGCAGCAGAAGACACGGTATCCCGTTGAGAGTTTCAGTTCTTCTGATGAGTACCAGAAGAAGAGCAGTACCAACAGTACCAACTATGTTAAGGATAATGACAGGCAGTATTATCCATTTTCCTTCTTGTTTGTATTCATATGTGCAGTTTCCTTCCATTCCTGATATGAAGTTGATACCATTGAAAGACTGGCACCACAGAAACGGTTGACGATGGGAGAGAACAGTTTACAGAACTTGGATACACCGATATTAGAAGATTCCTCTTCAGAGGTGGATTGGTAATATCCGAACTCTGTTTCCTCTCTGAAGAATGATGCTCAATATATGGTCAAGCCAGCAGTAGTGAGACGCTTGTAGTGCGGCATCATAATGACAATTAGTGAATTCCAATTAGTGAATGTGTGACGCAGGCATATCCTATTATACATTTGTGTAGCTCCCTTGTTAGAGAATAATAACCTCATCCGTCATCAATCAGTCACATTTGTCATATTTGTTCTGTTATATCGGGTCTTTCGTTTCAGAGGCGGATACAGTTTTAGCTCATCAGGCCTGAAAGGCCCGATGGGCTTATGGCATGGCATGGTGTCCGGCGTCCGTCCGTCCATCCGTCCATCCGTCCGTAAACTTTTCGCATTTTCGACTTCTTCTCCAGAACCAATGACTCTAGTGAGCTGAAATTGTATGTGCATACTCCTTGGCTAATGGGGATTCTAAATTGTAGATTTGGTGACCCCCCGACATCAAATGAGGTCACAGGGATCACATCCTTAAAAATCTATTTTCATCTTCTTCTCCAGTTCCAAAAGGTCTAGAGAGCTGAAAGTTGTAGATTTGGTGACCCTGGCCTGGGACCCCAAATAAAGGCCTCTCAGGCCATGAAATAAAAATCTATTTTCATCTTCCTCAGAACAAATGTACCTAGAAGGCTGTAATATTGTGTGCAGACTCTTTAGCTAATGGGGATTCTAAATTGTAGATTTAGAGACCCTGGGGCCCCAAATAAAGGCCTCACAAGCCATGACCAAAAAATATATGTTCTTCTTCTCCTCCAAAACAAAGAGACCTAGAAGGCTGTAATATTGTGTGCATACTCTTTAGCCAATGGGGATTCTAAATTGTAGATATGGTGATCGTGTGGTGCCCCAAATAAGGGCCTCAAACCATGACCTAAAAATCTATTTCAGTCTTCATTATTAAACAATATAAACCCTGATGAGCTACAGAGCCCATGGCTCTATTTTTTTCATGATTCTAATGGGCTGAAATTTTTGTTTCACTTAGAAAACACAATTATTAATATTTTAGAAATTATTTAATTTTACATCTAAAAAATCATGTACACGATTATTTTGCCTGGTAGTATGATGTTTCACTATTAAAAGTCCAAGTGTCCAAATTATACATTTTAAGAATGGAGAAACGCGCCTTGTGATTGTATATTTATTTTAACAAGTTTTCCACGCAGACATCAATACCTAAACTGTTTGAGGGGCATCCTAGAATTTGGTGTAATGGAAAGACAAGCAATCTATTGATGTTCAACTTCTTTATTACACAATGGCGACGTTTCGGTATAGATCCTTATACCGTTATCAAGTATCATGGAAGAGATGGTGAAACAGCAGGTTATATACAGGATATATGTTGGTATGATAAATAGATAACAAATACGACAAGATGAGATAATAATAACATAAACGGTTGAACAAATGAAGTTGTAATTTCAGCACTAAGTAATTGTTTGTCAAACACACATTGTTTCACATAATGTCAGCACTAAGTAATTGTTTGTCAAACACACCTTTGTTTTTCATATAGCATAGCAACTTGACAAGTTTCAGGAGGTGGCCGACAGCATCAAGGAACTCCATTGGTGTTTTTTGCCTGGTGAGCAAGCTTGTCCACCAGTCTCATCAGGCGGTCTCTCTTGTAGACCCGTTTTATTGCGGGTGGGGCGGCTCCAAGTTCAAGTTGTGCTATCTTCGCCTTGTCTGCAACTTCTATCTTCTTGATAACTTGATAACTTGATAACTTGATGTTCGGGTGCCGATGGGGCACGGTTCGGTTCAGTCACTGGTGAAACCCCTCCAAGTTATTGTTTGTGCGTGGTCCGACTGTCAGGTGATCATTCCAGAGGTGGATGGGGAATCTAGCATCGTCGCTGACCCACGTGGAGACAATGTAGTCATTGAAGGCTGTAGCTCGCGGCACCTCTGGGGCTGACTCCATGGCATCAACTCAAGTGTCCTGGACGACGTCGACGGGTAGAAGGGCAAGGCCGGCAGCTCTTCTGATCCAGGTCTGGACAGTAGGGTCTTCTTTGTACGGAACGGCCAGTCTGAGGATCTGGGTCTTGCGCCAAATGGCCTGGCAATAGCGGAAAAAAACATCCCTTCACTTCAACACCAGGAAACTATCTTTCTACTGCACGGATGGCGCCGATCTCAAAGTCAATTTGAGTCCTGATGGGTGCTAGGGAGCAAATCAGTCTTTGTTGCACTCCAGTCTTCAAAAGTAGGAGCAGTCTACTGTAGGTCGTGGACAGGCGACCAGGGAAAAGTCGAACACTAAAGGGTAAGTTGTAGATCCAGATCTGGCATGAATGATGAATTCTTGGTTCCAAAGTTCAGGGCAAGAGGTGAATGTTCCATCCATGTACAGAGTTTCGGCTGACTGAAGGGCCTGGAGCTGCTCACTGGTTGCGAAGACTAGCATATTGTCGTCATCCCCATCGCCCAGGAGAAGGAATGGTCTCCCATCAGTTGTCTCAGTCCAGGAGTCTGTGAGTTCAACTTCAGATCTCGTCTGCGGCAGTGCTGGGATGTTCTTTCTCCTATGTCTGTACAGGGCGCTGCTCATGGAGGGGAAGGATGGCAGTAATCGAACGTCTTCGTGATGGCCAACCTCCTCGTTGTACAGTGTGGACATCCCGAGAGTCTCTTCTCTGGCTCATACTGGAGATTTTACGAGCGGTTTCCAGCGGAGCTGATTTCCCTGGCTCATACTGCCGACTGACATGGGTTATACACTATAGATTTAATTTTAATCTCTTATAAAGTGAGTAGACTCAATTTGAAATATCAACTACAGTTTTCATTGAAGTTTCATGAAAGATCATGTTGTAACTGTATACACAAACAAACTTTGTCTTCTTCTTTAGTAAGTAATAAGCTGGACCTGTTTTAATCCTCTACTTCGGTAATCCTCTACCGCAATGACTTCCTCAATCAGCTGTAGAAGTTTTGGCAAATTACACTAAAATCACATCCTGGGCTGTTCCATTATAACATAGGTAATGACAAAATTCTTATTTGAGTTTTTGTAGGAGTTTTGTTTGTAGAAGTTATGGGATGTAGAAGTTTTGGGAGGTAACCAAACCAGAGAGTACTGTAGTAAGTAAATTAGACAGGGAGCGGATGAGAGGACCAAGGCGGGGTGAGGATACTAATTAGTGGGAGGAGGTGAAAACCAGAGTGAGTAGATTGGATTAATCATGATCATTTGTGGATTAAGCGATTGTCAGCTGATGGGATGAAATAGCCTTGATCCCTATCCATAGAGGGCTTGATGTAGACAAAACAAGGTCGTAAGACGTTAAGTTGTTTTTTATATTCAGTACCCCTCTGGTAAATTTGAAGTGGCACAGCCCCCAAAGTTTAGTGTATCAGATAACGGCTGCGTGGATACTAAAACTTGCCAGTCAGTTGAGGTGTCTTATCATTTTGAAAAAAATTTACACACACACACATTTTAGGGTGTGACGGGACTTAACGTCATTATGCACAAATAACTAAAATTTAACAAATACATAATATTAATAATAAATAAAACTTATAAGCATTGATCATACATGTTCTCACTGCTTTTAATTTTGTTCAAACATCTAAACATTTAACACGAGTTACCGGTGATATTGTGTCCTGACCGTTAGCGGGTATCACTTCTCAGTGTATCCACCCTGTATGTACATGTATTCTGTTTAACCATATCAGTGGAATTATGAGAAAACAGTGACCTGACGGACTTAGAGGACGTATAACATTACAGCTAGTTTTAACTAGATTGAATGACTGGTGTAAGTTGTTCAAGCCCTACCCAAGAAAACCACGAACATTCTCATACGTATACGGTATTTTATAGAGACCAACAATGCATCATATTATTAACATTTAATATCTATGCAGTTGCGTATGTTGTGTGTAAAAATGTGCATAGTTGTGTAGTCCCTCTTGTCGAAATAATGTTTATTTATTTATTTATTTATTTATTTATTTAATTATTTGCACGATTGCACATTTCCTTCAATAATAAGTAATTTATAATCAGGATAGGTTTAATTTTCCTTAAAAGTTACAATTTATCTTCATTTATTTGATATTCGCCGTTGCCAAGAATGTCACAAACGTTACTACATATATTTTATGAAGTGCCAATTGCACCTTTCTTCAAATAATATATTTTAATCAAGACATTTTGTTTTATATTCTTTATAGAAGTTATACTTTTATTTTTATTAGAAACCGAAATTTATTGACAAGTTTTATATTGATTTCATGTTAAATGCCATAATCGTTAACAGAGAATCGAAGAAAAGATGTCATATTTGTTATGCTATCTCAAACAATTTCATTTTCTATTCAAATTAATGAACAGTAAAGAATTATACTGTTTTATTATTATTTCATTTTCTATTTTACTTTAAATTGTTGAAGATGTATCTCCTACATGTTGCCATTCCTGTCGCGACAGCAGTATTCAGATTATGTAACCGTTACTAGTAACATTATTCGATACTATTTGGTAACATATGTTTAAAGGAACACCGCGTCGAGGATAAAAGTGAGATCAGATTTATCTACCTATGCTGAAAATGGCTGCTAACGAACGATCTTACGACTCTTATTATTTTGACAATTTTCTTGAAATAATGTTTACAACTTATTTTAGGACTTTCAATTCTTTTCTGGGAGGTAAAGCGTATTCTGTATGAATGATGTTTTGTAACATGTACTTGGTAGAAGGTTGTTTCTTGAGGATTCTAACGATGTCCAATGAAATATACACTGTAATTCATTTGCAATAGCAGTTACAGGTTCTATTTCCTTTAGTGTATTGATCCAACGATCTTTTCCATTCAATTGGTAGTTTGTGATTTGTGGTTCGGAATTTAAGTAAGGGAAATATCTTGATATCGATAAACTTACTTCACCTGTGTTTTTAGCATAAGTTGTTAAAACTGATTTGCAATGAGATAAACCATCAATAAACCATTCAGTTCAGTACCATTCTTTATTCCTTGAAATATTGCATTTCGTGAGATTTTTCAACATATATAATATATTGACAGAATGGTAAGGTGGAAGTAGAATTACCAAACAGGAGCAATGAGGAATTATAACAGACGGAAGAAGCCTATATCCTGATTATTCTAATAATTATAAATCACATATTTCTAGTTTTATGAGTGTCAACACGATATTTGCCTATGTTACGTTATTGAATTTGGAATCGTAAATAATTTTCAAAATGGTTTTAAATAAGTTTAGAATATTAGATATTAAATATCAAAATTTAAACTTTGTTTAATATAATTATCACACATATATAGTATGTATGTAGTATTCCTATTTAACACGGGTCGCAAAAGAACGCTGTTAAGATCCATCACTTCTGTGTGATATTTTACGTGTGCTTCAACTGGATTCTAGCTTTTTAGACAGAATAAGAATGTATTTTGTACCCTGGGCCTAGGGCCCCAAATACTGAAATACCAAATTTAGATTGAAACGAACATCGACTAAAACAGAGTCTTTTATTCCTGTGTTGTGATATTTGATTAAAAAAATTAATATAATACTAACGTACTACCCCCACCCCCCCCCCCCCCCCCACCAATCTAACAATTCGTTTTGAAGAGGACATCGTTTAAAGGTTTTAAGAATACGCCACTCCCATATAAGAGGGTGTGGGGGAGGGATTTAAATTGCAAGTTGCATGATATCTCCGTTCAAGATTTGAGGTTGCACAGCGGCTATTGAATCGAAAGATCGACGATAAGCCCGTCTGGTCTTACAGGTCTAAACATGTAACACGCATTTGTGTGTGAAGATAGCGTATTCAATTTCATTTACAATACCTGGTCATATAACTACATATTTTCATTGTTTCTTCATTATTCATTTTAATTAAGCCTAAACATACATTCCACATATAAATATCCCCAATATAAATCTGCGTTCATGAACTAATAAACACAATAACACATACAACAGTATGTTCTTTATGATTCAAGAAAGCTTTTACTCATTATCACATGTGATAACATCGACTTGACACAAACCAATCTGCCGGAAATCATCGTCAGGAAATACTTACCATCTTCGGCAATTTCCCACAATCACTAGGACCATTTGGCAGCAGAAAGTAGCTACAGTGTGATTGAACGGGATATTGCCAAGAACGGTTTGTGAATTCAAACGAGTTGTCGTGGTGTGAATTGCCTCTATAATGGAAGCGAGAAACCCATAAATTCCGCATTCATTTAAGGACAGGGCATTTTGACCTTCAGTCGGCGTTGGTATTAATGTCTTGAACTCTTTGATAGTGCCAAAAATGATTAGTGCTAGAATAATCCCATTGGAGCATCGACATTGGTTTCACATTCTTTTGATCCAAGGTCTAAAGCCGTTGGGTACACTGGCTGTGATGAAAGACTGTTTTAGAATATGTTGCTGTGATGTTGAGGTTGAAGTGACTATGCCGACATCACGTCTCTCAAATAATGACAGTTTTAGGGAAAACGTTGGTTTTCTATTGAAAATAATCTAATCACTAAAATATGTTACTTTGAATGTTTTCCTCTTCCTCTTCTTTTCTGTTTCCTTCCTTCTGAAATGTAAATGTTGAAGTGGTCGGTAAATGTTCAAGTTTAGCTGTTCAACAGATTGAGTTACTTGTATCTTATGTAAAATAATATATTTAGACAATGAACGATATTTGAAAAGGTAAGAAAATGGACAAGGCAATTTCGACGTTGGTTATGTTTCAAATATACTCTTTGTTGGATCAATATTACAAATGCAATGTCCAAAGAGTGTTTATGGTGATACACATATTAAAGGCGCTGTAGCACGTTTTTTCGCTCAAATAAGTTGATGAAATGTATTTGAAAAATAATTTCACCAATAGTAAAACATCCTTTTCTCCTCGGAAAATAAAGTTTAAAATGAGTGTACATGTTTTGGTTAAGCCATGGGAATCGTTTTTGTAATACAAAATAATAAATTGTGTTCACAATAAAATGGCCGCCATGCAATTTTTGCTTTATACGCAACATAGTTTTTACCACTACAGATACTTTGTTTGTGTAATAAGATGTTTTACCCTCTAAAGTTAATTTAAATGACATAAACTATCATTATATAAATGGGAAATTTGAAAAAATAAATTTTGCAAAAAACGTGCTACAGCGCCTTTAACTGTTCAGGTTCTGAACAAACAATACTGACATTGATTATGACTTCATTTAGCCGTGTACTAAGGTTTATCCTAGCTTAAATACCCATGACAGACATATTAAACACGACTGACATGTCGAAGGTAGTGAGTTATTGATGGTGTACCTTTGGTGCGCTATCTTCTCATCAGTATCCCATTATTCACGCTAATGTTGAATCAAGACAATTACATGTACATGCAATATTCGTTTTCAATAAACAAAAAAAAAAGTTTTCTTGACTTTGAAAAATGAACACTACCTTTCATGGTATTCTAGACTTAAATTAGTCTATGATTTTTTTTTTTATAATTACTGTACCATCATCCTTTTGATTATATATGTGTAACACTTTCAGACTTGCTGAATACAGATCTAGACTGTATTAAAGGCTCTTATATTTTACACAGTCATGTGGCTGGATTAATGGTATTCAAGAAAATTATTATAGTTTACTCTTGACGTACGTGAACATATATTTGGCACTTTGTGCGACGCATTTCGCAAGAAAGTCTCAAAGGATTCCTGCAATGCAGCAACGACAGGATAGATTGCAACGCAAACAGAAAGATTTGGCTCGCTACAACGTAATAGAAACAGACAGAATTTGATAGATTCCTACAATGCGTTTCAGCATGGTTCAAGGCAGTGGAAAGTCACACATGTTGCTGGTGTTTTGGTCAATACTAAAGAAATAGTCATCTCAACTCACCTCTCTTCCTCAGAAATAAACAAATCACGAATGTCAATGTTACCAGAGCGAACTTTCATGTTCTGATTCTTAACAACCTTACACGCAATGGCATTATTTGGAACTGGTTGAAATCGAGAGTTGACACGGCGTGGCAAGTTGATCACTATATATCGTGATCTAATCAAACAAACACTACTGTCAATGGAGTTCATAACTTTATGAGTACAATAATTGATTTATATTTAACACTTTGATAATTCATTCATTCCAAAATAAAAATAGTATTAAGTGAAGGAGTTTATCAGTTGACAGCTTCGCTATGGCATAACAAGTCATTGATAGTATATCTCAAGAAAAGCAATGGTTACTTTGCGGATATCTATCATTTTACATATTTTACTGTCACAAAGTTGTAAATTAGTATAAAATATCTCGTTTTTCTCATTTTACGTAATCCAGAAAACAAAATGGCGGATATCGTTTCTAACCCTCAACTATCAATAATTAAGCATGGTGAGCGCATACCACCGGCACCGGATGTAGTTTTAACACATTCACATAACATCACTTTATATGTAAACATATTCAAACATAGTCGACCATGTCATTGGATGACGATAGCTTTCAGTGGCTATTCTGGAATTATAACCCATGACCGGAAGTCTGCAAGTGATACAGTGTTCCAGTTACTGTTCAAATATCAAAACGTTTGGCACCCTGCAATTGTCGCAGTAAAAGAACATCGCCGATACAAATATAACTTCCATATATAATGTACTGTTTTCAAGTCATTTAGTTCATTTCACATTGTTCAGATTAAGATGGCCGTTCGAAGGTAGTTCAAGTGATCTCATTGGTGTAGCGATACCTTAACATTCAGTTTTAATTATGGCACCACGGTGGAATAGTCATTCATTTTGCTGTCTGAACTCTCAAATTCGCATCCGACCTTTATATCTACCTCTCTCTGTGAAGACTTCAACACTAGTGTCGCTTTATACGTTTTCCAGTACGGATAACCATTTTCTATTAATACGGTTTATCTGGTCGTGTAATGAGATGTTTTACGCTCTATCGTAACAATATATTGTATAAATTTAAGAAAACAAATTTGCCAAAAAAACGTTCTATAGCGCCTTTAAATATATAAGTTTTGCGTAGATTAACCGAGTTCTTCTGATGTCCATGTGCTTCTGTCTTTCGTCATTCATGGGAATTGAATTTACGAAATTACGAACATTTCTACAATAATTATTAAATCTAAAATCAAATTTAACAGATATAATCCGTTTAAACAACATATTTACAAATTCGTCGTTAATCAATCGATTCCGATTTTTTTTAATTGACGGGTAATTATTATAACTACTCGAAGCTTCCTTTGACCCAGGTCTAACGGCTTGCTTGTCTCAGGCTGTCAGATGACATTTGGCTCAGAACTACGGACCCTCTGGTCTTGGAGGATCCAATGGCGCGGTTCAATTATAGCTATATGGCTAACCCCAGTACACTAGACCCCTGCCGCCGCTGCTACAGCAATGCTACAGCATGGACATAACCGTCTATCGATCTGCTGTTAAACGCTTTGGAACTTTTGCCTCCATTTCATAGTAAGCAGACGACAGGTTTGGCGGAAGAGGATTTCCAGAAGAGCAATCAGATACCCAGTAACGAGGGATATTCCTGCAAATTCATCGTATGGCAACCATGGAGCGAAGGTTCTTGGAACACACCAGCTGAAAAGAGAATTGGATTTTACTTGTGAGATCCGTGTGCTGTTGTCGTCTGCTCTTCGAATTATCCTCTGCTTGCTTTGGGGAAGCAAAGACACATGGCTGAAAGAGGTCGGTGGTTCCTTGTCTTATCTCACATCTTACGTTACAATATATTTACTGCCTGTCCATTTCTCCGAGAAATAACATGTTGGCATTTTGGATGGATGTCCTGAACGTGGAGTGAAGGATCTTTAAAATCAAGGTCCTTTAACGTTTACAGCGTGATCTCTCAATCTAAAATAATTTGATGATACCAAAGCATGACATGTTATCTGAAGATCGTTTAACATGAGAACGTAAGCATATTGTAATGACATCATATTGTTCTACGGTTTCTATCGTTTTTTAATCATGTTTAAAAACATGTCCGTGTATCTTTTGCCATTGGTTATTTTAGTAATCGCCATATTTTATCACTATGACATTTGAGTGCAAACTTCCGTCTCTTGTAGAGTGTCAATAACCTTTGATATATTATATATAGACATGTTAATGTTCCAATATTCTGTTGTTGTATTTATATCGTTGAAATCAACAACCATTGTCTTGTTGAAAGTCTTTAAGCACAATATATGTATACTACTCTGACAGCGTTCCTTCTAGTAGACTGGGTGCTAATCATGCTATAGCGTAAAAAACACATTTAGATAGCAATCTTAAAAATGGGATCACGCTATCTTTAAATTCTTGCACTTTTCTCGAGACAAGTCCCTTACGGAAATTCGAAGCCACACCATAGTGTCGGGCACCAACCGTCTGTACTGACTATACCAACAGATAAGTTATATTGTAGACGGTGTGATCCCAAATATAACCAACAAGTATTATATTTCCAACAACGTCTCCGTGACATCGTTAAGTTTAATTTTTCATGGATATCCCTTTTTGATGTCATGTAGCTCTTGAATTCTTTTTTCATTATAAAAAAGGTTTATCATAAAATTACCGTTTTCAATATCATCATGTATATTAATCGATACAGCTCAGTTCGTGATAAATATATGCGGTGAAGTTATCCTGGTTTGTGTGTTTGTTTGTAGAGAACTGAAGAACAGTTGATCGATTACGTGATGAGTTATTATCATAGATTAACGGGGATAATTCTGTCATTACCATGGTATTATGATGTGATTATGTCACGTATTCGGTCGTCTATGTGTGTGTGTATTACCGATAAGGTTATGCAAATACAAAACGTTTTACATTATGTAGTGACTAAAACACGTCCTATTTATGATCAATGTTGTCCTTTGAATAACTTCTTCAAAGCCGAGCTGGAGATGATTAAGAAACTACATTAACACCGATGATACTTTTCCAAAAACAAAAAGGCCGCTTCTTAGTGAATTTTGCTCTTCCTTTGCATTGTATTGTCCTCAAGTTCAGTAGATACTGTCAAAAACATTACAAAAATAATTGATTGATTCCTGAAGGGTATGATGGAATAGTTAGTGTGTTTCTTACCTCAAGAAACCGTCAACTCCATTGCCTGTATAATTATTGACAAAGTCCTTGGCCCCCTTTCACAAATCACTAAGGTTATCGTAAGTCACTAAGGTAGCCATAGTGCAATGTTATGAATTGGAGTTAAGGTTAACCTTGGTAAAGGTTGTTTTGTGAAAGGCCCTTCTGTCTCCATCATATGTATGAGATGTACAATATGTATGAGATGTACAATATGTACATGTATGAGATGTACGATCGGTGCAAAATACTTATTTTTCATAACTGCAACACTTTTCACAGTGCCCATGAACACCTATCCATCAATATTTGCAACGTGTTTTCTGATATGATATATTAAGTTAATGTTTGAACTTCCAAAGAAAAGAAAACGTATGTTTGTCATGTCACACCAAGGCAATCGTCATTGCCTTGGCAATAGCACGTCCGTAGTTTCAAGTTGGCATACCTAACTGTTACAATGCTTGTAAATGTCGATTTATGTGCTTTCCTGGCACTACGTTGTGGTAAGCACCAATTACAGGTTGATCATTACTCGACTGAGGCACATAAAATTGATTTGAAAACTTCGCTTACGCTCGTTTAATACCAAACTCGTTTAATAGTTGGTGTTAAATGGATGGGTCGTTTGGTATGCTCAATTTACGATACTATGGCAATGACACTGTTTTTTGTGTCAGTGATTTGAAGATTTTGTTAGATGATAGCTTTATTTGTTTCGCAATGTCGAACTACCAACTTGTTATTCAACTATGTACATTGTTTTAATATATGTATACATAAACCTAACATAATAACCACATTTACCGGTAACAGTTGTGGGAAGATTATGCATTAACAAGCTGTTTATTTTGCATTAAAAAGGAACAACGTGTTATATTGTTTGATAATATGTTATATGGTTTGATAATATGTTATAACAGTGGCTTGGATCTTATGTTTGACATGGTATGATGAAATTCTATTCATGTTTCAAAGTAATAATTTATTTTCATAATTTTATCACCAGGACATTTAGGGTCGTCACTTACTGTCAGTGTTTTATTCACATTTCGGATTTGCTGGTCGAGTTTGTAAATTTATTTCAACTATTCCATCAGGAACATGTACATATGGTTTCTGACTGATCCAAAAAGATCAACTATGACACTTACTAAAACATACGTACCTCTGTTTTATGGACTTTAAGGACTAACAACGTAAGTCGGTTTGGCGTTTTAGCATGTCTTCCAAACCAGTATATGGAATGTCACCAAAGTAGTTTGGTGTCTAAGATAAACGTAGATAAGTGTATGACGTGGCTGGCTTGATGCAGACTCCAATCTCTCTGTTAGTCTCTGAATCTGACTTAATTACTATATTCATTCGAGTCCCTTAGAGTCAGAATAATGTGATACCTGTGAGGTGTGGGATTTATTGGCGAAGCGCATAGACAAATAAGTACACCTGCAAGTATCATGACGTTTAAGTGCCATGTATTGTCCTTAATCTATTTCATCGATCACCTAGGTGATGACTGTCTTCTCAAAGTGTGAAAATAGAAGCAAATGGATTAAGACAAATATCACAGGCACACAGATCAACACGATTGTCCGTAATTGGCCGAGGACCAGATGAGTGATGTTTGAGAGCTTGTATTTGTCTTAGATCTATTTCATTGATTGTCTAGTTGATGACAGCCTTCTGAAACGTGGATACCCAATGCATAATCTATTGATGCAAAACTCTTCATTTTCATCAAGAATGGTGTGCTAAATGTTGATCAAGAAACTGGTTCTTTATTGCGACACTGCTTAACGTTTTAAGGATAGCAGCTCATACAAAATACCTATTTTTATATACATTTTGGTTGGAAATAGATTAGTATTTTTAAAATCGAAAGTCCAAGCCATAAACACAACATGAAAAACCCTAATGTGGTTCAGTAATCAATTACCCTAAGAATATACACAATTCCCCCACTATCGCTAAGTCTCTATAATGTAATCACCAAAATGTTTTAGATTCACTGGGGACACATCTCGAAGCCGAATATGTCAATCTAAAGTAACTGTGTTTTGTCATGACTATGTAATCATGTTCAACAGATCGACTACAAACAACACTCATATTATGGTTCTAGTCCCTGGTGACATGTTCACTGCCCGTTTTTAAGCTTTTATGACTGTAGTTTTACGCTATATAAATATTTTGAGTATATGATAAACACTTAATGAGCAATATATGTTTACTCTTTCTATTTATATGCATAATCTTCTCGTGGAGTCATGTCTCTGTTGTATTAGTGAGAGCAAATTTCATATTTTCAAGTATCAACATTCTTTGCACATGCCAGGACATTGGATGGCATTTATTCCATGGATAACACAAATGGATTGTATGTTTTAATTTGGGGAACTAAAGAACCATATATCTTTCAACATTTTAAACTTATTGATCTAAAAAACATTATATATCCCTAAAAGGGATGTGTCAGTGTTACAGAATGTTAGAGTTGTATTTTATAATGTTTTAACGTTTTCCCTGGGAATCAAGTAATGATATGAAAAATGTAAGCTTACTTATTCAAATGGATTGGTTTTCTGACAAATTGTGTTTTCAAGCATTTTTCTCCGATTTCACATTTCCCATGTGTAACTATCTCATCATGTTTACCAGATCGCCTGCCAACAACATTCATAATGACTCTATTCTCTGGTTGAATGTACATTGCCTGTTAACTAATTACTTACAATATGCTTATACATATCACCTCACGTGAAATACCAACTCCTCATTGATATTGATAATCTTTCCGTGGATTCATTTCTCCATTTAATTAATGACAGCAAATTTATCTGACTTCGAGTTCAAGTTTAAAAGTTTGAAGAATCAATATTCTCGGCACTGAAACATGGCAGCGTATTGATTGTGTGACATTTATTTGATAGAAAACACCAATGAACTGTCTGTTTTCATTTTAAGAACCAAAGAACCCATCCATCTTCCAACATTTTACATCTAAACTCATTGATGTCTAAAAAAGCATTATGTATTCTTAAAATGGAGGTATCAATGCAGCAAATTATGTTGAAAGGTGAAATGTTACTGAAGGGTTATAGAGTTTTTTGTTGAAAAATATTGTTACGCTTTTTTACAAGTCTCCTGGGGATCAAGTAATAATGTGAAAAATATAGGCATACTTATACAAATGGATTTGTTTCTGACAGTTTGTGATATTAGGCCTTTCACATTTCCCTTGTGATTTGGAATGATTATATTTCATTGATGTTTAGTAGGACTGGGCTCTGGGAGATAAGTACACTCAACAAGGGGCACCTTATCATTGTGTACATACATAGAGACGATTTGAAATAAGTTCGTCCCGTTACGGAGAGGTGGAGTCCGGTTAAATGAGTACAATCTGTTAACAAAATATTCTTCTCACTTGACAATTGTGCAGTTGGCGGGTGTGCTGTTATATGGGGTCCGGATAACCGGAGTCGGGTAGTACTTACATATTAAGAATACGTATTTTTAAAAGTAAAACATCATTGTCTCGAACCTAGTTATTACCAACTGAAAAGTTCTTGTATGTTCCTTGCGCTTCGTAGTCTGATTAACGTATTTAACAATTTACGATTGTTGTGGTATAACTTGTACTTAGAAAGTGTAGTTGCTGATTCAGCTGTTTGGCTTATGTCTACAAATCATGTGATTAATGTTTACATTTAATAATCACACAAACTCCATATTCATAACAACATGATACTTATTTTCGTTAATCATGCTAACATGACAAGGCATAAGTTATGATTAACTGTATTACAAGTCAATATAATCTTCACTCAACCAATCACCAATTTATAAAGTCCATTATGTAACACCAAGCCTGAGTTTGACTGATTATGAAACCACTTAGGATACCCACGTGAATCTACATGTGTTTCTTAACAAGCAGTAATGTAATATAATGACACGCAATAATGTAACATTGGTTTTTGTAGGATCTCACTATCTGCTATGAGCTATTGTACTTTTTCTGAATTTTGGACAATTGCGGAATTGCTCTGACTGTCAAAACAGTGTTCACCGAGGCTTCACAGACATGTAATAGTATGGTTTTAGTGTTTATGTTTACTCTGCTGTTCCCTTGTGACATTTGTATGTTTTTTCTGGTAACAAGGGTGAACAATATAGAATGTTGGCAACCTTCAGATTATGTTATGTTATCTTTGAAGCTCTTGAGGAATGGAATGGAATGGTGATGATTCCGGTATAGTTCTCCGATCACTGATGCTCGGAGTATTATTGATCGAAGTCCATTCCTAGCTGAAATCATAAGCTGGAAATTTAGATCGAGAATAGCTTCATGACAAATTAAGTTTTATTGTTGTTCTCTCAGGAAAATCGATAATATTTTACCGAAGTAAGACACAACACTTCGATTGGATGATATGTGTTTTAATAAAAACATAGATGACCTGACCAATTTCATTATAGGTCCAATGAACCCACCCATCTCTGGTTTATATTTAAACATGGTTTATATAGAATGTATTCGTATATAAAAGGTTAATTAAAGAGTTAAGGAAACCGTCATGAAATGGAAAATTAGTATGATCCTGTTGGCCTGTGCTTATTAGTAATGTGCTGATTTGCGATTTTGTTAACATATTAATTTAAAGGTAAAATGTTTTCAGTTAATCACGTTGATATCTCCATCTATAATAGCCTTTGTCGTCGAACAGGATTTGTAATCACACACTTAGCTGTATGATTTAGGGAATATTTTATATATCAATATTAGTTCCATATGACCTTTCTCAGTGTAGGCTAAGTAAACATAATTAGGGAAGTTGAGAGTCGGTATGAGATAACATTGACAGTAAACGTCCGCTCATCCACGATGTCTGAGAGCTCTGTTTGTGAAAGAGCTGAGCCATTGGTTGTGACCGATTGACCATGTTCTTCTACGATTATAGGTGAACCCTAAGGGTTGTCGTAGATGACTGTTTCATATTCTTGTGATTGTAGGTGAAATATATTTTTTTTGTCAGCATTGTTCTTTAAGTCCCAAAGCACAATAACTTGTCGTTATTAATGTACTTGTAGGTGATATGGTGATCATGGGTTGTTGTCATCATTGGTCAACGTTAGGTATTATGGTGACATCTATCTTACAGTGTATAGTGTTTCATTTATCAAAAATTGTCATTATCAAAACTTCAATGAAGAGTCAGTTTTTTTACCATTACGCCGCCTACTTCCATGACCATCGATGCATTGTTGCTTTTTGAATGCAGTACATTGTGTGATGGAACAATGGTTTCTTATCATTCCTCTGACTTGAAGTTACCAATAACCGATTGATTCTTGCAAATGCTCTTTCCTCATTATAATGAAATGTACATTTATTTTCTTGACATTTTATTTTCTAATTATGTTTCGATGTTACAATGGAATTGGTACTCCACATGAGAGATTTTACGAGCATAACTCAGCTGATCACCATACTGTTACTGGTTCTATTTGGTATGCACTGCTGCGTACCGAAAGTTTGTTCACCTACATGTGTATCATGTGCAAATATCATGATGCCGGAAGTTGAGCAGATCAGTCACGTGACCTTGTTTCTCTACTAAAGGCATACTGTAGAATTGTCTGAGGTCAAATATAGTGATCTTATCACCGTGGTAAAGTGATACATAGCATTGGTACAAAGGGTGAACGTATTTAAAGTACTGATGGTTATCAACGATTACAAACACTTTTAAAACTGTTACAGAAATAAAGGTTAATAGCTTTGATTATGTGAGGTACATAAGATACACTTCATTTGTTCCATCCATTGTCATACTAACAGTTTATCGCTCAGTGAACACTCACAACTGTTGAAACAATCATTTATGTAGTAGGTATTATCAAATATGCACGAAGTTTCTTGAATCCAGTATTTTCCCGATGCACAATGAAGATTAGTTTTGTTGAAACCAGATCAGCGGTAGATGGACTATCACTCTCCATTGACCATTTGGGAATATGTTTGATATATCTTTGTGTATGGCATACCCATTAGATCTACAATATAATCACCATAACACTACGACAATGAATATTTCACAACCAGATGAACACTAATGGAGTATGTCTCATGTATATTATATAAAAAGTATCTCCTTAAATTTACAATCACCCTCTTCCGACTGTGAGTACGTCTATACATAGTTTGTTTTAAATCAGAGAGGGCTATGTCGCATATACTCACAAACATCTGGCTCTAGCAGTCAGTATGCTATTGTGAATGTAGTGTCCAGTCACATTTGAGTTTACATATTTAATGCACACAAACACAATAACTCGCCGAAAGACTTTAAACGGTTAACGTGAAAAATATACCACAATGATATAGTTCATGATTTGATATATTTTATCTAATGATGTGTGTGCATACGGGGTTCTGACAAGTTCTTATTGTTATAAACAATACATCAGGAAGAAAGGATAAGAAAGTTCCTCGACAAACGAAATCTGTGATTGGTCAAATGTGAATATATTCGATGAGGCTGTGTTTAAGGGCAATATTTTGCCAACAGGATTTCAGTCGCGAAGACGGTCGAGGCACGGGTTTTTTCAAGAAATATGTCAACGGGTATATGCTTATTTCGAATGAAAATATCGCCAACGTGGGAAGATGCAATACAATCGGCGCAACACACATGACCATGAATGTTTTAACAAGGCAGTAGTTGATGGGCCTTGTCTCTGGTTATTGTCCAACTGGGATTATGTTTTCATCCACCTCAATGTATCAGTCCATTAACTCTACAATACAATCAGGGTAGCTCTCTACAGTGTGTTTATATCAGCCAAGCTCAAGGAGAGTGAAATCAACATCAATATTCACACATGGCGTAACATACTGTGTCTCTGGCTACCATATGTGTAATAAAATGGGATTATCATCGTGTTTATTTCGGCCTTCAAAGTACCACATGCAACCTCGAATGATTATTTCTATGTACGAGTGTCGGTAGTTATATGATTGATACATAAATGTTGTGGTATGAACAGCTCCAAATGGTGACATATCCCAGCCACGTGTGAGCTTATTGAACCACTACTAGAATGTTAAAGGTACATTCCACTGAAATATAATAATTGGTACAAATATTTTTTTTATTAACTTAGAAAAGGATTAGAAACAACTTGATATACCCTCTCGTTGAACTTCAACAGTTCATGTCAATCAGACCATCAATGACCTGGGTCCCTAATCTTTAAACTATCCTAGCGCTAGGATATCCTAACTTTGACCCAAAGAGTTGGGATATTGTCCTATATCTCATCTCGAAAAATATCCTAGCATTAGGATATCCGATCCTAGCTTAGGACAAATACTAAGATAGGTTCTGACCTTAGTGAAGAGAAACTGGTATTGTGTTTATTTGTTAACCAACTTTGACGCACAGTTTTGATGATTTAAGAAGAAATTATTTTTAGTTTCTAGTTATATAAAATACCTATTCAGGATTGATACATATGCAGCAATAGACATGGCCCTTGGATCTAAAAAAGAGATTTGTTCAATTCTTACCTGTTGTTAGTTTTATTACCCTTTTTTTATCAAAACATTACCGTCCTTTGTCATATTGTCGTGAAATGTCAATTGCAAGGACAATTAGATAAGGGAAGTAACTCCCTCGTAGTACCCCACAGAAGTCATGTCAGGTGACCTTCACTGTGACCTTTCACCTTCAATAAATTCAGCCAATGAGATGCCTTTTTAGATATGTCATTGACTGTGGTGTTTTGCATGTCAACTTAAGTCTTGATTAAATTTAGGCTTTCTAGCCTGATCGCTGATTGGCTGGAGTAAAATGTCACCTGTCATGACCTCTATGGTGCAGTGCTCAGATCAGACACACAGCGAGGTGCGAGTGTTGCATTCGATCTGACCGAAATAAGATGTACGTTATCTTCAACCTTAAGCTTTCATCAGCTGATATTTGCTTAAGTATACATTGCCCGTACCATGTTTTCACAATCCCAAAGGCTTATTATCTTATATCTGTTGATATTGTATGAAATTAATATTAGTTGCATGGATCCACTTTTACAGTCAGGTCAAACAGACCAAGGTGACATTTATCTCGTATCCACTGATAGTTTCCCCCAATAAAGCTCAAAGTCTCATGGAACTATCCGACATTCTATTATCGGCAGGCTTTGCTGTACACGCGTTTCTTCTCATTTTGTAATGGAATTATCTAGATGACATTTAAGGAACTGTTATTTTGATATTGCAAATGCTTCTTTTCAAAATGATGCCCTGAACCCCCATTTTATACTACAAAGCAGTATTATCTTTCCACATAGAATCTTGAATTGCATATAAGTATACGTAATAGTGGCCTTTTACGATGTCTCTATTGCAAGATCAATTCATCTTCTCAACCCTTCCAAGTGATCTTCATTGATGAAAGAAGATATGTGTTTGAAGTAAACTGCACAGTTCGCACATTGTTTGTACACCTGACACTCTTGCGCCAATTGAATCTCCAAGTTTCCAAGCAACATGTAATTTAATCTAAAGAATGTGTTATTAAAAATTACCTTTTCTTTTCGTGACTTAAAGATAGCGCTGACTTTCGATAATCGAGTTGTGGTATCCATGTGTCATTTCATTGAAGTGCCATGTTGTAAATGCATATCTAAGTTCTTTGATTGGTAGTCACATGCTCATAATCAAGAGCTCGTCTCCAAAATTAAATACCTAGTATTTTTAAAAGCATAGAAAAAACATAAAAGCAATAGAAACCCGCCTAGGAGGGAAGAGCCTTAGGAGCGAAGTACTGCTACTAACAAGTATAAAAGAGCGAACTTTAGCTAGGTGAACTAGTGATGAAGCGAATTAGCGCGACCTGGAGGTTTTTCTTAAGTTATCGGGTTATCCCAAAAAAAGACCCTTGGGAATCCAAAACATTTTCAGCCTTTATTTGTTTATGTATATATTACTTGAAGAAGTTTTTCCTGCACCTTAATGGCTGCACATGATTGCAGCAGTTGCTTCCATCCTTAACGTTTTTCATCTAAAGAACACACCAACATTGTACAGTGACTGTCAAGTGCAATTACATAAACTACATTTTCAAGGTAGTTCATGCACAATCAAAAATCATTATTAGGTTATGGGCGTATCGCGAGACTCACTCTACCGGTTTGCACAAAACAGGTTGCATACATTAATTACAGAGATCTTGATTGTGAAGTAGTTTGCACTCCCAATGAGTGTTATCAATAATGATCATTAATCAAAATCTTAAAATTGACAAGAAATCAATGGCACCATATCTGTTCATCTGCCTCGTGTTTTCATATCCCTTGATTACAAGAGGTTTGTCCGCGGTTTGTTAGTGTTTTACTCCAAAATCCGTATGCAATGGGTCGCGTTGATTCGTTTAAGCACATGTAACTAATCAGATCAACTTGACAGGTACTTGCCTGTGGATGTTGAACAGAGTAGTCACGTGACCTCGCTTCTCTTTCCAACTATGATTAAAGATAACACAGGTCCAATGGTAATTATAACGTTATTTCGATGGAGAAAGGTTTTTGTTTTGATAATATTGTAATGTCTTGTAGAATGACTGACGGTTGGTAGTATGATCGTTAGCTACTGATTTTGGTTACTTTGAATATTCATCTATTTATATCAATGTGCCTTAACTTCTAAATTTTAGAAAATGACATTAATGGCAGTACAAATGGTGTTCCTTTAGAATTCATTTTGTAAAAAAAATTCATTTTAACTTTTCAAGTTTTCGATACTAAGATTTTAACTTTCCTTCGTTTGTAGGTTAGAAACCTCTTCTTTTTCACAAATAAAGGAAAGCTGAGGTGCTGTCACGTTATATTCAAGTGACCTTTCCAATCTTGAAACAGCTGCAGAGGAGCAATTTAAATTGACAGTGTAAAGTGTTGTAAAACGATATTTCTCTTAATAAAAATGTTACATATTTTCCTTGATATGTGGATATGTTGCGTGTTCCGCATTGTTTTGGTTTACAGAGAAGTGGTTAGTTATAAAACTATATCTGATCATATTAATTTAACTATATTCATGTTTATTATTAATGTTAATGTTTAACACCTATAACACCTTTTCTTTCAATTTGGATTAAGAATAGAACATTTTATAATGCATGAAAATGAAAAGAATCATCTATGTATGATTATTAATTATCATTTCTATTTCTATTTCTAATACAACATATCCTGGTTATTTGATAATAGTGCTGTGTTAATCCAAGCAATATATCCAACTGCACACTACCCATAATGAATGTATGAAGTGTCAGGAGGAATGTTGCCAAGAGAAAGATATGTGTTCTTATTGCTTTGCCACAGTGACTTGTGGCAACGATTCAAGATACAAATATGTTTTATGTATAGTCTTCTCATTTTGATACATCAGTTTTTTATTATTTGACATTTTGCTAGTGATTTTAGAACACGATGACTTTTGTAGATTGTTTTTCCACAGGAATGTACATATGTCAGTACGTTCAAATCGTTCAAATCATTGTGGTGATGATCTTCATGGTTCAGTAACAGTATTTCCTGTTTCTGTGATTATTTCGTGATTATTTCGTGAGAAAGGTTTTGGTTTGTGGTATCTCGGAATTGTAGACGATAGGAATGTTATTGTTGCTAAACACAATGTTATAGTAGTGTAGTGTAATAATAATGATAAGAATACTTATACCGCGCCAAGCTCCACACCACAAGAGAAGTGCCAAAAGACCTCACACATTATTGTTTTGGTGTAAAGCCATTGTTCCTTTCATTCCTTAACTTCGTTCACTGGGAGTATGCACCCTACCTGCCAATTACGGCGCATTAATGTTTTCTCTCATATTGCCTTCATTTCCATACTAGGTACCCTCTTGTACTGGCAAACATTGAATAAAGTCACTTGCTCATGGTGACACCGTTATTTTCACATCTCATGCATATACATGTATGTGGGGCCAACTCTGAGATTATCCAGCCATGAAGAGCACCTCGCTAACTGTTGGTGAACTTCACTGCTAGCTCACCGGGCTGTGCACAAACAAATATATATTTCAAAAGTTATTTTGTCTTTCTCAATTTACCATTTCGCTTATAATGAATTCTCTGTTTAATGACAAAGAAAAATATAAGTTTGTTTCTTTCGATCATTTAACCAAAAACAGGGATGCCTGTAAATCTCTCTTGGTTTAAAACAATTCGTCTTGGATGATCACGTTTGCAACTTTCAATAATTGAAAAAATTATCATCACACATGTAACTGCATACACACAGCAATATGGATCAATGTATCTTCGCAAGACACTGAACATGTTGTTAGATTCCTACATCTGGGAATGTGCTTTAAAGTGTTCTATAAGTCTACAGCAAGCCCTTTACAAGCAGGGAATCATTCCACTTCGTGTTTATATCAGTCAAGGAAAGAGGAATCAACATCAATATTTACCCATACTTGATTTACGGTTTATGTCAATCGTGTGTGTTATGAACTGGAAGAATTATCGTGTTGATTTCTTGTATGTTTCTATGTTCAGCCACATATAACCTCGGTTGATTATTATCAGGGATTGTTATTCTTGGTTGAATTAGTTATTGACAGCTGAAATCTGCAACATGTCACGTTTACATTTATATTGGCTAGAATAAAAACACCACATTATGTATTAATATTATGAACAAATTGATTCATCACAATATGTACATATCAGGTCAATCACATGTACACCTCACAGATGAAGGTGACTTTAAACGCTAAGGGGCCAGGTCTTAGAAGTTTCATACATAGAAATAAGAAGATTTTCTTGAGAACAATTTATTTTATGTGAAAATACACGAAAAGAGACGTTGACTATTGTTCATTTCGCTATCAGACCACATGTACTGATTTAAGTTAGAATTATATCACCTGCCTTCATTTTCATGCCCTGTCGCTAAGCAAATGGACAGGTATTGTCTTGTTTTCAATGGAAATCAAGCAACAACCTTTTACATGTGCAGAAACCGAAACTACACGTCCCATATATATTCACAGTCGTTATATGACCAATTAAACATTACCAACCCCAATCCGCATTTTGTCTGGTAACAGGTGAATTTCCAAAATGACATTTAACCAATTGATGCACATCAGGTTGAACCTAACTTTCACCGTCATATTGTCACTATACTGATCGAACTAGTATTACATTGATAACGTTTAGCAACAGTGAGTACTTCTCTATAAAGTAACATAATTTATAATATTGACATGCTGTGACTCCAACAACACACTCAACGCCTCTTCAAGCATTCGATGATGTTTATTAACATTAAGGTGTAGATCAGATTACCCATCTTTCAGTCCAATCCTCAGGCTCGGCTTTCATATGGCTGGATACAGACAGTATTGAATCATAATTCTTTGCATGCGAGAGACTATCAATTCTATATCATAAATTGAAGTCAGCATTGCTGCATGTAAGATGTTTAAGTTGTTTAATGAAATTTTCAAATTGATTTTTTATAATAGATGTTCTTTGGTAGAATGGCTTACATGCAAAGCTCCACATAGTGGTTTATTCATGTAATATATTCTGTTCTATTTTGATAAAACGGCCAGTTGTATTGCTAATACCTTGTTCTGCACATGACTGTTCTTGTCGTTATCATCGTTTCCAATTGTCACATGTCAACATTGTTATTGTTTCCCGCAGAGATCAAAGGCGCCGCCCACCATTTATTGCTCATTCTAGCATGGTATGGATCGAGATCACAGGTTCCGCCAACCCTTTACTCCTCAATAATGTTCTTTTTGAGTGACGTTACGGAGCAATAGTCCATGACGCCAAATATTATAGTGTCATAACAGTTCAGCGGGCCGTTCCACTAACCGATCCTAGCCCTAAGATCAATCGTAAGCTCATCTTCTATCGTTGGCTAAGATTGATCTTAGTGCTAAAATCGGTTAGTGGAACGGTACCCAGGGCGATACTGTTGCACGATACATGTACATGGTTGTGGAGGCTACCCTATTTCTAAATTTCTTAGTGTCCTACACAGAGGAGAGGAAGATGAGCATGAATGATTATGGAATCAATCTCATTTATTATCCAACAATTATACATCTCTGTTTCCTCTTTTGCCACGTACAATATGTGGTAATATGATATCCTTTCAAAGTGCCATATTATGCAGAACACATTATATTATTAATATTGACCAGTATTTTTCACTGCTGTCACTCCAATTTTTTTCTCCATACAGCATGAAATTATATTCGTATGATATATCGCAATTTCAATATTACAAATAATTTTAATCAAAAGTTACAATTAATTTTCATCTGGAATGGACGGCTAATTAAGTTTACAGTATCTGTTCATCTGTGCCAAGTGCTTTTGGTTATGATTACTTGAGATTTGTCTTGTGTTTCTCATGATTCTGTGTGTGTTGTATTGCGCAATTTGAATTTAATTGGCCGAGTTGATTCGTTGAAGCACATTCAGCTTATCGGATCAACTTGACAGGTACTTGATGGATGTTGAACAGAGTAGTCACGTGACCTATCTTCCCCTTCAAACCATGATTAAAGATAACACAGGTCCGATGGTTATGTTGTTAGGGGAAAGGGACTGTTCAATACAATATGGGGGGAAACGTTTTAGTTTTCTTCTTTCTTTAGTGTCACAGTACATTATAGTCTCAGTGCGGGGACATCTGTGGTACAGTTATGTCTGCACACCTTCCACCAGCAAGCGTTGCAAGTAATGAGACAACTTTCAGTTTTGGAAAAATACAATGCTTGAAAAGATATCATGCATGAACTAACACGCACTACAGACATCAAAGTCAACATGGAGTAGGGGCTTTACTCATTTATGCTAATCTAAAATTAGTTTATGCTGGCTCCTTGCCATCTGAGGAGGTCTTCTGGACTTTTGCCTTTGTGGCGCTGGTGGTGGCTGTGTAGATGTCGATACTAGATGTGTTGATGATGATAGCAGTGTCTGGCTGGCGATTGTTATTGAGGTTGAGATGGAGGAGAGACGCAGTCTCAATATACTCATAAACAGACATACGTCAATGACGAGATACGAAATGACACTGTGCTGTCTGAAGAAACTCGTTGGTTCGTTACGTTCACAAGACGTAGCTACCATGTGCATATTATGTCAACTAATTAGTTTGTCAAAAACTATGAAGAAACAATGTACCATATTTTGTTATTTCCTTACATTCCACCTGATGAAGGAGTGAGTATGTACTCCGAAACGTCGTGTATTTTCACATTATAGAAGTTGTTACCCAGAAAATCTTCATGTTCTTATGAAGAAACAGTAAAGTAAATTTCTAGTAGCAGAAACACAGATAAAGCATAACATTATTACTGTCAAATATATATGGCATATTCATTGTTACGTCAGATTGATACATGATACATGGTTATGTATATGACACTCGATGCTTAGTGATAAGTATATATCATACTTCATATTCCGCTTTATAAACTCCTGTGTGAAGATAATTCCTCACTCTGTGGATGCTAATTGTGATGCCTGTTTACCATGTCATCCCCTTGGGACACGGTCATATGGTACACATACTGACAATTAATGTCTTATATACTTATAATTATGCTAATAACATATGATAACACTCAATGGAACTAATCAATCAATAGAGATAGTGTATTTATTCAGGTGTCCCACACACATATACATATATGCATATGAACATACACAGATATACATATATACTTCATAAGAATTCTAACTGACACCACGTTTAGAATCATTTAAATTTCCAATAACCACTCGCCACAAAAAACACACACAATAACCTCGTTTGATCATATCACACTGATTCGCTGGCTTCTTAACTAAATGATAAATTCTATATCTCGTTCAGTCTGCATTAAAATCCCAGAGTTTGTTTTACTATTTTTACTCGATTTGAAATGCCATCAAATATTTGCACTTGGATGCTTATGTTCTATTGGAATGTGTTCGTCCTTGAAGGCCACATTGCAAAAGCTTAAACTATACATTCTTCTCTTTTCTCTCTCTTTTTCTTCTCCAAAGTTTAAATACTAAATTCAGAAAGCGTTTTGAAAGATATTATTCTAACTGTACCTAAAGATGGTTACACTGCATCACTTTAGTTCAATCAAGGTAAATATAATTTCCAGTAATGTTGCAGTAGGCTCAGGAACTCTCCATACCGACCTTTGGCTCTGGTTTAACGATAGGATGAGGACTGTTTCTGACAGGAGAATCGGATTTCTGAATAATTCTTTTTCAAGATGTAATGATGTTATTCAACTGACGTTTCAGAGCACTTCAGATCATTGCCTTAAGGGAAGGGTTTGTTTATTCCATGAAATGTAATATTCTACAAGGTAAATAGGGCTCCAATGAAGAATGATTCACAGGACAAAAAAGTGGTGGAATCAATTTGCCGGATCCTTCCGGATTCTCCCAAATATTGGCGGATCCTTTAGAATCCTGAAGTAATCGGCAAGCGGATTCCACCACTTTTGGTCCTGTGATTGAAGCTGGTTTCTGGGACATCAATCAATCCGGCATATCATGTATATTTAAGCTTTTTGAATTTTGATGGAAATATTTAGATATAATATAATTCTAGGCTATACATGTATTGTAGTGATAAACAATAACATTCAATAAACTTTTTTCTCGTTAAAAGTTCAAGTAAACTCAGCCAAATAGTGTTTCCTCAAATTGTCTAGTGTTTTGCAATATTAGAAGTAAACGTTTGTTATTCATATTTGGTTGGGCAAACTTGCCCTTCAAAGACCCGTATTAGACTATACATCTATAATAGTGTTAATTCATTTCTAAATTTCAAATGTAGATATGACAAATCATTATTGATTTTCATCTCCACTACACCTTAGATTCCGTTATTGTTATTAATGCCCATGTACATACAAGACTACTTTTACTTTATTATATGACGAGCAATGAAATGCTGTGATTTATCTGTGAAATAAACTGTCTATCGAGCTACAGTATAAATGTATTTTCACTGTGTGACTGATATAATTTGACGGCATAAAACAATGGTCTGACGTAGCTAATTGACTTATGACGTTACATTGTTACTGTGGTAACGGGATGTTCCTAGCGGCCGCTCAACATGATAACTATCCTTTTCTGGGGTAATTACGAGCACAACATCATATAATAAATTCTTATACAAGAAAACTACTATATCATAAACATGTATACAACTACAAACTGTTGACAGTTGACTGCCAATGGAAAATTACATAACAAAATGGTTTATGACAGATGATAAATGACTAGTCTCGGAATTCTTTTGCAGATAAATACAAATTAAAGTTTGCTGTATTAGAAAAAAAATGGATAGACAGTTAAACTTTCCCTTTCATATCAAAAAGTGTATCCTCACGTTGTCCAGTGCAATTTGTGATGGCTTAGGTCAAAATTGCACCAAGATTTTTGGACTGTGTAGAAGTTGTCTTGTAACCTATAATTTCATTCATTGAGCACTCAAACGTGTAGCCTGAATCGATTCTTACTGCATGTATGGCTATGAATTCTTGCCGACCAGGTATGTGGTTGCTGACCATTGCCCTTTTGGGACCACATTTCAATCCATTCCCTTAAAAAACGCCATTAAGTCTACAATAAAATCATGGTATCGTTCCACTCAGTATTTATATATCAGTCAAGGAGAGTGAAAATATTCACACTTGACGGAACACATAGTGTTGGTTTTATCCTTGTCGGTAATGAAATGGAAATGTTATCGTGCTCACCTTGTTGGTACCACCTCGATTTACTATTTCTCAGGTGGCTCGATTATTGATAAATCAACATCCTGATTGGAGTGGCCAATTTGTAACATCAATAATTCAGACATGTCTCCCTCTGAGACAATTATATTAAATAAAATCCTGGCACATTGTAGCAAGTCTAGAAGACTGAATATAAGGTTCTGAAAATGAACACATCGCAGAGGAACTATTTTGTGTTTTTTGTGTGTTTTTATCAATTTGGACATTTATTTATCGTTTCGGAGATTAAAAATTTGGAAACGAAATTCGGAAGGATATTCCTGTTAACAAATATATGGTATTAATACATGATTAAAACACAGTGAAATTGAAAGATACTAATAAAGTTAACATTTTGATGACTTTATATTTCACAACTTGATAAACACAAGCGCACATTTGTTGAAAAATTAAACAATGAGAACTGAAGCCATTCATCGGCCCTGCGAGTCGGGAAAACTTCGCTACAGCATAACAGAAACTTGTTTATTAGTTTTATTACATCTTCTGTGTTACTATGTGAATCAGTTTGTGTCTTTAGCTATCAAAATCAAAATGTGTTACAATATAGCGTGTTTTCATTTTACGTAACGCAAAATATCCAAGATGGCGACAGAACCCTACCTTAAAAGAGACGAATTGAGGAGATATGTTGTACATATCAGAGGCTTTGGTGACGCCAGTTGGTCTTATTGAATGACCTTGGCATTGGTCTATTTTTAGAAAAGAAATGACGTTATAAGGTCATTTGAGCCTATCGGAGATTACTTGTAAGTTTTCTGCGGAGAAACCGGAACTGGAAGTTATCATGGCTGTCCTCGTTGACTCTCTCGTGTTGTCCGTGATGTTATAATTATTGAGCGATCTGATGCACCAAGTACTGGGCTTTGTACATGTTTGTAACTGGGTCACTTTTAGTTGACGGAATGTTGTGAGCGATTTTTTTTCAAGCGATTTTTTAACAAATTGATTTGGGCCTGGTTCGTGGCTCGGTTTGGTAATTTGCTAATATTTAAAGGGATACTGCGTCGAGGATAAATATGAGTCTCATTAAGCTGATTAGAGTGTCTACTAACGAGTAACGCTTCACTTCACTGTCTACATGCAGTAGTTTTTATTACTAATTACGTCAAATGTCTGAAATTCGGTGTCTGTGACTTGTTGACATTTTAATCAGCATAGGTAGATACACATGATCTGATTTTTATTGTCGACGCGGTGTCCCTTTAAAGCTTTGGAGAAAATCATGTCTTTGTAAATATCCGATCGATCTTTGTGTTTTATGGCTTTTTTTAAGAAATAGGTATTGGCCTTAACCACGGTTTATAATATAGAATAAGAAAAATGATGACAACATTCTAAAAAAATAATTTCAAACGATCATGTTGACCTCGTTACAATGTACATCCCTTTACTGTTTATAGTATACTGGATCGTCGACTTCATATGCTTTCTAGTCGTTATTGGTCCCTTTGGTCTTTATTGACTTTTATATTCTTAACTCTTTCTACCTTGTTTAGTGCTCCAGGGCACAATCTGAAATAAACTTGGTTGTTGCTTATTTATAGTTCCAGCGGAACGTGTCTCGAATATATCATCAGTTTCAAGTTTGATCTTTCCCATTATAAAGAGATACCGAGTAAATGTAACTAAATGTTTAAACATTATTCATTAGCAAACTTCCACTGGGAAAATATCTACACAATTTACAAACATAGGGGAAACATGTTTCAGAAAGAAACCCAGAATGTGTTATACGCAGTATGTCCCCATTGAAATAACACTTCATTATTATCACCAGAACTTATTGTTGTACCTTGCCATTTTTAAATAGATACACTGTACTCTGAAGAAGGAAACATTAATATTGATGAATCGTTATGGAGGTAGTAGATATTTAGATAGTTCTTTTAGATTGGAATAGCAATATTTGCTAGATCAAGGTCATGTTCTTCAACTATTATTTCATTGTTTGTAATTTTCTGAATAATCATCCTTTATGCAAAAGTATATTTCATAGGATAAACATGAATGGCAATAGTAACTAAATTCATTTTTAAATATTAACCTAAAAGGTTTATCACAACGATAACTACCTATGTGAACAATGTTATTAAAGACAAACCATGATGTCTTTATCTGAGGGAAGTTGTAATCTAATGCACAAAAATCACATCATATATGTCCTTGATACTATTTCATTTAACATTAAACCATAACAATACATGTAAAAGCAGTTGTGGTTTCTAAAAGTGTGTGTGTGGTCCTAGTGAGTTATCATTACATTTTTTTAAACTCTAAACTTTTTAAATCTAGTCTGGAAACATCTGACTGTTTCGGGACTAGATCAAGCATATTGCATTTACTGAATAACAGCAGACAAAAGTAATCTGATTGCATGACACTCTAATAAAAAATAGCTCCACATTCGTGAGGAGTTTGAACAATCATCTTGCTTCAAGACGTATGATCTAATTTTGTTTATTGGTTAACAAACACAAGAGGTTGTACTTCCTGTTTACCTTCAGAGGAGTGTTTGTATTTGTAGGTGAACATAGTCAACTCTTTTTTTTCATTTCAATACTTGAACATACACTAAGGGGCAAAAGAAACTATAGGTACAACGACGTAAAATATTTTAATCAACGACTGATGAACACGACTGGAACATAGTAACACCAACTGCCCTTAATTTGTAATTTTTGAAACATTTTCTGTTCATACTTCTGACAACATCGCTTTTAAAAATCATTTGGAATTTACTTTGCCAGGTGAGTTGAGGGAGTGATTAATTGTTTCAGGCTTCATACCAAACATTATGTCCTAAAAAAATTTGAAATATTAATTTCATCATCCCCTGTGTAATTGAACAGATATGAAATATAAAGTTTCATACTTTCATGAATTGTGCGTATCTCTTAAGTTTACAAGGTACATTCGAAATCTACTTTATCCAGCAGAGATATCTTGTGTTTGACTCTGATGAAAATAATGTATAGTTTCTTTAGCCCCATAGTTTAGTTGGTGTGTTCAAATGTCGCAACCATACGCCTTTAGAGTATTGTTGTTCATTGTCCTGGAGTTGAGATAGTAACTAGTTTACATTGCTATTTCAACATGTATTATACCAGCTATGCAGGGAGTATAGAATGTGTTATAATTTTATTAGACTACACCATCTTGTCCAAATGACCATTAATCATATACTGTAGTCAATTTTACAATTTCGTTAATTAAATAGAAGGAAAACGTTTTCAGAATGTGTGCTTGCTACATACGATGTGTAAATAGATAATATGAATATAAGAACACTTAACCATCCAAATGGAAAATACATATACATCGTAAATGTAAATTCCTAACTCATAACCATAGGGCAATATTGCCGAACTATAAACTATCCTATTGCCTGCGATACAGCTGATAACCACCATGTACCGATGTAATATCACCAGATGTTGCCTTTCGTGCTATTATTCAGCAAGAAGTAGTCTGGGTTGGACTGCTATCATCTCGGCTTTCATAAGAACACTGGAGAGTAATTTGTCTCATCTAGATTACACATCCATTTTGATTGAGGGTTGTTGGTGTACGTGATTCTATGGCAGAGAAACCGAGAGTAACACGATTAAAGGGTATATATATACACAATGATTATACACAAACGACTACATTTGCTATAAGATGAAGGATATAATCAAAATCTGAAATAGCCGATTTATTGATGAGTAATTTGTTCACATTTTGTCTTCGTTGTCTGTTGAAACTATATCCGTTTTTGCTGATACAATATGGGCTACATTCGTTCACTTGTCAGACAAACCAATGATTTTCATATTTTGAAATGAGAGAAGGCAAGGGTATGGATAAATACTAAATTAGTCATTTTTATGCTGATTGTAATATCGCACAATACGTCTTCTAATAATCTAACGTTTACCTCCACCAACAACGGATCCTTAAACCATGCCGTACATGTTTGTACCATATTTTCTGTACCATATTTTCTGTACCATATTTTCTAACCTTACACTTATCTATGCATCACATGTACCAATCTCTTTGGTTATGTTATGAATAATCCTTGAAAAGTTACTGCAGTGTCATATTTAGTCAATATTTAACTCGTGTAATACCACTACAGGTATGACGTCATAGTGTCATGTGTGACGTCGCAGAAACTTTCAGATGTGACGTTACAATAGTTTGCAGGTGTAACGTTACAATAATTTGCGGATGTGACGTCGCAAGGGTACTTGACTTCATAGTTTCAAGCTTGATTATTGTTATCAAGTAATAAACAGCATACACAACGTATTTCAGTATAATACAATGTTTTAAAAATAGACACTCTAGATCCTCGGAACCAAGTCACTGTATCAGTATATCACATGGAAGATTGTTAACATGACACATACGGTCATTTTCATTTCATGGGGTCTCCCTCATAGTGTTCCAACAGCTGCTTACCGGTCTCATCAATTGTCACTGTGGGTGAGGCAGGTAACAGAATGAATCACGTTGAATTTGCGAACACATCTGTTGAACGTGGAGACCGGGGTTGGTTGTAACAATTTTTAGCGTCTGCATATTTATGAATTATTTTAGTTCGATAATTCAAACTACAATACTCAAAGAAGGACTGTCAATATTTGGCTTTACAAATATATATCCAACTCACGAACATGTCCACTCATATCCGAGAGAGAAGGCAATAATTCTACCAATGTTCTTGTAACAACCTACCCCGCTGTTGGGGCAGGTTGTAACAGTGTCTGGGGTTGGTTGTAACATGAATACAAGTGTCACTTTTCACAAGTACAGGCAAGTTGAATTGGACCGGTAAAAACAAAGAATAATTATTCAGCGAAACATACCTTAATTTCGAGGAGAAATGTGAATTGCAACACAATGGTCCAAAGAAGAGCTTATATAGAAGATATATCAAAATGTCATTACTCTTGGGGCCCATGTTCAATCATTAATAAAACGTGACTTTTTCTTATGTTATTTTAGTAAGACATATTGCCTTTTTAGAGAATAAATGTCAGTTTTAAATCAAAATTAAACTGTTATATATTATATGCCATACTACATGTTAAGGTAGGTTATAACACTGATAACCTACCCCAGTTTGAGTGTTACAACCTACCCCAAACCACGTGACCATATGCTAACGCTCGTCAAAGGTTTAGTGAATATGAGAGGATAAGTACAGTAAATGTAAACGTGAGGCAGGTAGTTGTTGTGATCCATAGTATCTAATCGTGACCAACATCATGAATACGCTAAGTTCAGAAGACGTTTATCCAACACAACTAAATATTACTCTCGAGGTCTAAAAATTGGTCTTCCCTTGTTGGACGCGAGCTGTCAGCCGAGGCGGCGTTTACGTTATCATGGACAGAGAGACCCCTGATGGCTATGGACAGGCAACCCCGTGATTGTTTGAGATGAACAAGTTAGGAGTTATTCGCCTTGTTACAACCTACCCGTGTTACAACCAACCCCGGTCTGCCCTACATGCTTGTATGTGACGTCAACTCCGCATACGAGTCTCCGCATCCGCAGATTCGGTACGCAACAATGTGAATGAAATATTTAGTCATGGTAGGGGTGGATCATACTCACTTCAAATTTCTTCAATTTTTAAAAATGTGTCAAAGAATAAGATGCTTCTTCTAAACCAAAACCCCAAGTGAATTTTCTACAAAAAAAGTTTCAATAAACAAAACAGTTTCCTACAAATATTATCAAAATGGTGCAAATGATAAAAACATTAATTTTGTTGACATTCTACTGTTGGCGGCTGATACCTGTTCGTACGAGTACTCGTACATTAAACCTTGGGTTACAAACAATAATATCGCCATCTTTACCGGAAACGAAGTTGCAGCTTGCATTGCATTTCTCTATACTCATTTACATGTTATGCATACCTATTCAAAACATAATCCAGTTGAAACATTACTGGGGGTAATATTTTGATGACTTTATATTTGTCAATTTGACAAAGACTTGCGCATATTCATTAAAAATAAAGCTATTCAACGACGCTAAAAGTATGGAAATCTTTGCTAGGTCATAACAGGTTATTGTTGATCAATCTAATCACCAGTTACTTATTACTGTTTTGGATATTCTATCAAAACATATGTTTTGTTATTAAAAAGTTGTAAAATTAATAAAAAAAAAAATACAACGTTTTATATCTTCACTTAATGCAAAAAACAAGATGGCGGATATTCCCGATGTCACGTGATTATCACGACGTGATTAAACGCTTTTGGTACACAACAGATAACTGTCCACACGGTTCAATCAGGAGATCATTTCTACCTCTTGTATGGCTCGTGTTGTCGGTGAAATTAACACCAACATGGCTCATTCATTTATGTAATGAAATGGGCAAGTTAGTGTATGTTTCCGTTATTGTATATACATAGTAATAAACTGGCTTTATTGCATTTATCAATTGTCTGTACTCTGTTTGGGTCTGGGGAGAGTGTCAATAACGATACAGCGTTACAAGAGGGTTGTAGTATTTTGAGGTGTAAGAGTAGTTCACTCATAATAATAACACATATCCTTAATATATACAGTGTATATTAGAATTCGGTGTGTGTATTTACACCCAATTGCAACAACCACAGTGCTGTGCTAGTAATAACGTTAATATGTCGTTTTAATGATTTAAGTGTCAAGCAGGGAAGCAAATCAAGTCCAATCTTTTAACGTCCTTTGGTATGACGCGACCGGGGTGGTGAGCGGACACTCTGAGCTACACCCCCGACGGCCGGTAGTATTGTAGGGAGAATGTCCGCAATGTAAGTGTGCTTCTGCGTTGACGTTTGCGTTAGGATGACATGAGGTAGCATCTGCTTCTGGGTCAAACCCGGTGTTGTATCAATTGCCAACGGGTGAATGATGGTTCCTATTGATTATTATGTCAATTGTAGTGACCGTAATTGAGATCTCGTATCAATAACCATTATTTATTATATAAAAATGTATTGTTGATAATTGCTTTGAGTTACACTCTTCAAATAAGAGTTCACAATATGATTTTATAATATTCAGTCCAACGATCAGATGTCGTATTTGCTTTTCTTTGTTTTAACATTTGCGCAATTTATTTTGGTGAAAATATATTTACTGTAAGTGTAAACAATATATTTTATTATCAATCTGTTACTTATTTTCACAGTTCTTTGCAAATATCCCAACGAGACACAAGAAATCGATGCAATTGATTGTAGTTGAGCGCCATCTGTTACACCCTTCCTTTCATATAGGTTCAGTTGATATGTAGTTTGTCATCGTACAAGAATGTCTCTCACAATACACTTATAGACTGAGGTTTTATAAACAGGGGTCGCGCATACCGTGCACAGAAACACTGGAAGCATATGAAGCAAATAGTTACTCGCTTGTATCTGACACCGTATACTGGTACATGTCATACTGATGTGCTGGTACAGTTGATTCGTATGAGTGCAATAACTGTTGCCGGAAACTTATGATATTGCCACATTGATATATTGTATTGGTACGTATGTACAGATACACTGGTACATGTGATACCCGACTCGATGCTTGTCGGATATAGATGATGCGTTACAACACAGGTACAGACACGCATGTTTTACGCGTGGTACCAACATTGGTACATATTATTCATGTACCTCGGTACATTTGAAACATGTGAGTGGCCAATACTAACTGGATATATATGATACAGATTCAGATACTAATACTCTGGTACATCTGATCTTGAACATCGATGATACTCGTAGGTGATACATGAGATACACATATATGATACAATACTAGCTTGATATATGTGATACAGATACATGTGCAGATACATTGGCGTGTGATACTCATAGGTGATTCATGTGATATACGTATATGATACTGTTGATGCTGGATTGATACGTTAACATCTGATACACACTGGTACAAAGATGAACATCGTCAGCAGTATATGGAGCTACGTACCCGCAGTTTCCTGGTGGAAGAAACGAGTCTTCGGTAAGATTTGAAGGTTCAGCTAAATTGATATGCTACACTCACAATGTTCTGAATTGGTTCAATTTATTGTCACATAAATCACGCTTAGTTGATTGTTATACCGTGAAGGATACGTGCTTTCGACATAGCGTGATTCATGTGGGTGGAGAAATAAGGTGATTATATTATTGACATGAATCATGAAACATCTAGTGTTTTTTTCGATTGAAAATATATTTATCATCCAAAACTGTCACTTATAAGGGATATCAGCATCACTGAATGATAAATAGAGATTATTACCCGAGGAAGTGTGTCATATGACTTTTACGAAACGAGTGTGAATTTTTGTATTGCCCGAGCGAGAGCGAGGGTTATACATAAATTTGCACGAGTTTCGTAAAAGTCATAGGACACACTTTCGAGTGTAATAATTTCTTTATTACCCATTCTATTCCATTTGATTCGCGTAAAATTAGCCAGGAAATGGCCCACTTCCTTTGCGACGGCAAGCTACAGTGACGTCACGCACAATCGTTTTATGACGTCACAGACGACGAAATACGGAGAGCCGCGGTGAAACAACCGTTGCTAGGCAAACGTGATATGTGTACATGTGCTCATATCAATAATATTAACTCGGTTATTTTCATCCATATGGGTAATAACAATGCTTCTTCATCGGTATTTGATGATGCAACAATACTTCAGCACCATTAGGAAAACGGCTGACAATGATTTTGATCTTAACGTTGATGATAGAACAATGTCATGACGTCATAATGTTGATGACATCACAATGTCAAGATCACTTGTCAAGAAACCTAATGCCTTCCACATTAAAATCATCATTGAATATATTGATACTTTAACTACAAAGTGTCTTTGTAAATTTCGGTGTTTTTAAACCGTGCAAATAGGTTGAGGTATAGATTAATATTACCACTAGCAGAAAACTTACCATACATAAATATAGTTCCTTTCAAAATTCAAATAATTCTTTATCCGTAGTCAGCATTTGCATAAAAAAAGGTCAAGAATTATACAGCAATCAAAAATAAGAAAGTAGGGCTTATATAATGGTAGGTTATTTGCAGACGGCATCAACTATGGCTGTCACGCTCATCTGCAAAATAACGTACGATTGACGTATCAACAATCAATAATATTTCAGTGCGATGAACAAATACTGACATTTGCTCACTAACTATAATTTGTGTTTTCAGAAATACCAGAAATATTGACAAGTTAATATGTCTATTATGTTTCGGTTTATACGATCCTAAATCACAGGGGAAATCATGCATTTTAAAGAATACAAAACGTCAGTGTGATTATAATCTAACTGAAACTATATTGATCGTGCCGAGTAGAAATGTTATAAAGGAGGCTGAAGTACACGGGGATATTGTTTCTTTTCTTATAATGTCAGAATAATTTGTTTAAAAGTTGATTGATTAACTATTCTTCGTGTGATAAATTAAGTTTTTCTGGATATACAGTAAGTTGTTCTGGATATACAGTAAGTTGTTCTGGATATACAGTAAGTTGTTCCTGATATACACCTGCGTAACGAACATGTGTTCACCTACATGTGTAGTGTAAATTTCATGTAAATTGACTTTGATTGTAACGTCAGTAAAATTACATCACGTACAATGAATCATCATATAAAGATGAGTAAAATAATCATTCCTAAACATGTCCTTTGATCTTCACGGCAACGGTGCATGTTTATGAAATTTGGCACAATAAAATAGGCTGTTCTAAGAGGTCAAATTTTAAAATTCATATTTCGTTAAATTTTCGAATAGAAGTTTTCAAATTGACCAAGGGTAACTCAAATTAAATTAATCTTTGTACCATTTTGTACGATGGGTCTCACGGCCTCTATACGAAATAAACCCTTCTTCTTCTTTTTCTTCTTCTTCTTCTTCTTCTTCTTCTTCTATATTGACCAAATGAGAACAAATTCATCACAAATACATTGAATAAGTTTTGGAGGATATATATGATGTGCATTAGACCCAGTCGATCACTTACTGAATATTTCACAAAAGAAAATAAAAACTGTAGTTTTGAAAAGATTGACCCCTGGTCACTTCAAAGAGCTGCCAAAACCGTAACTGTTTACAATGAGATATCAAAACAGATTATGTTATAGAACACTCAATTGTCTTCTTATATTGTAAAAATGCAAAATGATCGTGCTAGATGTTATGTTGATACGATGCTGAAGACATGCAATATTACATGCCACATTACATGATATTTGCACTAAAATGCACAAGTTGGTGAACAAACTTTCTGTACGCAGCTGTAGGAGAGGATTATTGAGATATGTTCAGATGAATATTAGAAAACACTACGCAACCTATCATGGTCCTTCATTCGTTTGCAGGATGTAAAGTGAATATATAAAAAAAAATGTACACTGAAAATACAATACCATACCATGTAAGTACGTCACGAGAATTAAAATGGGGGATTTCATTTTGCTACTATACTGGACACAATAAGTATATAGATATTGGATAGGATTTATTGAATGGCTGAATTGCTCATTATTTAACATTTGACAATGTACATTCATGTATACCAGTATATTACATGTTCCTTAAGTTAAACAATGACATTTTGAAAATGAAGTATCACACAAAGAAAATATATATAACAATAGGAATTGACACACTGTATGATCTAAACAATACAAATGATACATTTAAAGCCGACTTCAAGTTTTATTGCCAAGTCGCTTTGATCACCATAGAGAAGAAATTTGATCTAGCAGAAGTTTTTCTTACACTATTCACGGATACCTGCGCAGTGACCGGGTATGGTATCAGCCAATCAGAAAAAAACTTTCATTCTGCCCGTACTTAACAACGAGTGGCCGCCATGTTTTTCCCACAAGCTATTCCCGACTGCCCTTAGTTACGGTTTTGTCGAAAAACAAAAATGGTATTATGGTGCGCGTGGGGAACATGTAATGGTGACCAGTGTTATCCTGAAAGACTGGAAGGAATATTCCTCGTAAATTTTCCAACTGTATTACCAAGAAAAATGTAGAAAAATGCAAGCGCTGGATAAAAAGCAAGTAGCCGTCGTCGTGAACAACGCAATCTATCCAGATAAACACTGAAAACACATTAAATCTATAAAGAAAATTGAATCCTTGACTTTCTAAATTTAGTGTTTTCGCAGTTGATAGTGCAAGTGTCTGATAACTTCTCACAAGACTTATATTATCTCTCCTTAATAACCTTAAGTTCTATTTATTTACTTTTCAAGGCCGCGTTCAATGTTGAAATATATCTCAGGGTAGATATCCCCCGACTCATGCCAGAAAATATTTTTAATAATATTTTTTATGTATGTATTTTAGTCAGTGGTAATGTAGGCAACTGAATAAATTGTCTGTCTATTTATAATAAAAACAAATAATAGCCCTACGACTGTTAGAGTAAGGACATAAACATTGTTCAATTTAATTTACAACATAAACATATTTACAAATAAAATTCAATAAAAGGTTGAAAATTGTAAGTAATAATGATCCTTACAAAATTATGTCATTTTTCAGGTCTGGAAGAATAATTAATGTAATTGAGATATCTATTCAACTGTGTTAGGTCTCTGTTGTGAGTATGGATGTAGGCCTAGTGTTTGACATTTCGACTCATGACAACCAAGATAAAAATGAAAAAAATCAAATGAAATTAACAGGCCTGTTTTTTCATTTAAAATATTAAATACAACTTGTTTATTCGTTTATGGGTAGATATCAATTTTGTGTGTTGTTCGATCGTTTTTTCACACACAAATGGGAGTTTTTGAAACTGAAAACCAATAATACAAAATAATTATTATTTCAGTTTATATTAGTAGTTGGTTGTAGTTTGATAGTTACTGTACTCATACAAACTAAAAAAAAAGTATCATGAATCAATTCTTCAGGGTCTTTTTTAAAAGAGTGGCCCAAGTTTGTTCTCAAAATGTCAAAAGTCGACCCAACATGGTCAAATTTCAAAATCCTATTCAAAGTGTTGCAAGAATCACCGTTTTCCCATAAGGTCCCATGTTATTTCAGTGTAGCAAAGATAATTTTAATTATCTCAATTTTCAAAATATTTCACTGAAATTTTACATGTAAACAGGAAATCTACTCCGCAAAACGTAAACAAAATTCATTTTGGATACAACATTATTTAACTAAATGGTTAATTTATTACTGAGGTATGTCCGTTTTTTTCAGCCCCTTAGGTCTGCTCAAAAATGATGGCAATGGGAAAGTGATGTTACTGTAAAAATACCTAGTCAATATTTCGCCGTTTTCCAAAACCATGCTCAAAATTAATGAATTTGAATATTATAAACAAAATCTTTAGATGTAAGATTACAGTCATGTTGAATTTTGTAAAATTTATGCGACACTGAAATAACATAGGACCTTATGGGAAAACGGTGATTCTTGCAACACTTTTGGCAACGTGCTGTAATTCTAAACTTAAATTTGAAATACCTTTAATTTTAAATTAGGTAAACCTCAATAACACCAGAAAATTAAAGAAAAACATCTGGCCCCCGGGTTATTTTTTTAAAAATTGGGTTGAACAAGCCGAACACCGAATCAACTAAAATTTCTGCCTAAAGCAATTCCCGTAACATCATATAATAAAATTCACAAAGGTATTTTTTTGGTGTGTGTGGCTTAATTACCCCGCTTTGAATGAACAATAGACGGAGGGTTTCATGGATTCGATGATTCAAGTGATAACAAATGAGGAGCGATGCCGATGGCCAACATTTGGGGACAGATACGGTTGGGAAATGTAATAGTACATCATGAATGTAACCTTGTTGGTAGTATTAAAGTCCTTTTGTCCAAACCCTTTTGGTAAAAAGGACACAAAAACTTTCAGGAATGCAAGATATAAGACTTGGTGACAAGGCTGTCAATCACGGCGGCCATTTGTGCGAAAGCGTGTGGGAACTAGCAACAGTAACCAAGGGGGCGGGGCTTAGCCCGGATAGAGGGATCCATGAATAATCTACATCTAAAAAGTGACAGAAATGAGGGTTGATTTATCCAGCGATAAAATTGACAATGTGCCATTTTGTTAACTTCATAAATTTCAACAACTTGATAGTAGTATGTGGTAGGCAATATGTATAATGTCGTATGCATACATGTATGTCATATATGAACTGTATTTGTGAGCTTGAAATGCATAAACAAACAAACACACAAAACGTATAAGTAGTGCTTCTCTAGAAATAAAATACAACATCACTAAATATAATTATTATAATCATATCAGGGTTTTCATGTCCTAATGTTATGAATGAAGAGCAAGCTTCACGGCGGCATAATATACACATACATCAATTTGCTGCATTCATAAATAGGTTCATGGGTTCATGTTGTGACACGTGGTCCAGTGCATAGCTCAGATGATCGCTATCAGTGTAGTTCAGCAACAATGGACATTGGCAGGTTACCTTGCTGAATAATGCGAGTGGATGAGTTCATTCATTCAGAATGTACCTCTGTTCAACCAGCAGTACAAGTGGGTACCTGGTGTAAAGTTTGGTGGAAGTGACCTTCATGTACTTGGGCAGCTCTGGTTAATACTGATAATGAAGCGGTAGGAGAAACGATTAGTCAATTTCAAGTTTTCGCTGTACAAGATGACTTATTGTCCTTATAACAAGGTCATATTACGGCTGATATGTGTCATGTTTTACATTCCATCGTCATGTCTTTCATAAGATAAGAATATAATAGGATTTTTATATTCTACGGTTGTTGACATGATGCCAGAATTCTGGCAATTTTGGCATCTTTATATCTCATATCGATTTTGTGGAACTTCAAAGAGATGTGTTGACACGTATGTAAATTGTCCTGACAAAAACAGCAACTCTCCTCTCCATTTCGAAGATATATTACATTAGTCAGTTCTTGAAGGTGATATTGTTTGGGTTTTTATTTGTAGTGGTTTAAGGATACTTCGAATGGAAATGGCATGTTTATATATGTATTTCATACATTGACAAGTTTTATATATAAAATAAAGAATTAAAATCCCAGATTTCCACAGATTTATGTCGAAAAGACAACTAAGAGTTAATAATGCATAAAATAACGAAAGAACATTTTATGACTTATCAAATCAGTCTCGTTTTCACAAATTGCATTTCATGCGCCACAGCACCTTATAGATCATCCACCATATTGTCGCCAAAGTGTATAAAGCTCTAATCAGAGTTAAAAGATAAAGGTGCGCTTAATGTATTAACTCATTTACTGTCATTCCATTTTTTCATAGCAGTGATCAGATTTACGCTATCCAGGCCATACTACAACAAAGTCTACTTTACGCTGTCCCGGTACTACCTAAAATTGAAATTACGCTTTCCCGAGCAGACACCTTCCAATTACTAATGAAAGCTATTAAGATAATGTTCCCATTAGACCTTGGTGGCAGATGTACCTCTCTGTGTGGAGTGAACATGATATCAAACCTCGTGTGTTGAACAATAGGCAGGATCTTATCACTATCAAATCATTGCAGTCGTGCTTTAGATCTCCAAATAAGTATAAAATGCAAGGCAAGACAAAGTACACACCTCATGATCAGTTGGTTTCGATTAATTCATTATTTTGAAAGAAATGAGATGCATTTTACTATTATTATTATCTGCAGTAGTTTGAATGAATAAATTGGTGACTGTGGTTAGATTTTTGTTAAAATATCAGGAGTAAGAATATAATGTACACCTTTATTACCCCTACCATGTTTAAAATGTTGTAAATGTGTACAGAATCACGCACATTTGGTAATTTTCACATATAATATGTCATATATGTCAATGAATAGTGGTGCTAAATCCAAAATAGTTTTTGAAGAATTGGATGAGGTGTAAATGTATGTACCTGATAAAGGAGTGAGCAAATACTCCGAAACGCCGTGTAACTTCACGATAAAGAGGTTGTTATCACATCTTGTTCTCTTGTGTATTTCCTCAAAGACTTTATATTAGATACTTTAAGATGACGACGGAAAAATTCAAATTGTCATAATGGTTATCATTCTGATTATCATCATAGCCTATAACACCATCAGATCACTATTAAAAAAGTTGTTATAAAAATCGTTTTCTTATGTATTCCACTGTTTAATGCCACTCAAAAATGTAATATTAGATAGCTGTAACGAGAAATAAGGGTTATCATTTTGGTAATCATCATAGCCTGTAACACCATCAGATTGGATTAACACGTTCTCTCCTAATGCTAATGAAAACTATTAAGATAATGTTCTCATAATGCTTAATGACAGATTACCTCCCTGTGTGGAGGGAACATGATCACAAAGCTTAACGTGGAATCTTGTCCTAATCAATTGATTCAATAAACAATTCATAGTTGGCATTCGTGCTTCAGCTCTCCTAGAACTGATGAAGTTATTGTTCATAACGATATAAAATCATTTCTCCTTTTATCTGATATCTTCGTGTGTTTGCACTGGCTGTAGTTAGAGTTACCGTTCGTGATGATATAATGTAGAAGTGTGTCCACTCTGATGTGAGAGTCTTATTGTTTGGTTTAGTGCCAATTTAATAACTCTTCATCAATACTATTTGATTGTTTGATAGGGACCAATAAAGGGGCAGTTTATTACTGCTGTTCTGGAAGTACTCAATTGTTAATGAATTGTGGGTTCGACCATTTGGTATTATCCTAGATTACACGTCTCTCCAATACAAATTAATGGAGCAGATTGTTGTGATATCTTCATTAAGATTGTGGGTAAGATTCTTCTAGGATTTTAGGAAAAGGTGATGATCTGGGTCAGAGGAGAATCGCCTCTGAAACTATGAAGGTATGAGGGTATGACGGTTCCCTAGAGCAGACATAGCTTTTCGTTTAAGATATCCAACAAATAATGAAGCTTTTATTTTAAAGGGTTTACAGTTTCTTTAAATGGGCAGAAGCACGTTTTTTGCAAATTTTATGTTTTCAGATTGTCCATTTATAATGATTGCTTGTGTCATTTATATTTACTTTTGAGGGTAAACCATCTTATTACACAAATCAATTACCCGTAGTGGTAATGATGGTGTTGCGTATAAATAAAAAATTGCATGGCGGCCATTTTATTGAGAACACATTTTTATAATTTCAAATGACAAAAACGATTTCCATCGCTTTACGGAACCATGAACACTAATTTTTTTACTTGATTTTCCGGAGAGAGAAGGTTGTTTTACTATTGGTGACATTATTATTCAAATACATTTCATCGACTTATTTGAGCGATAAAAACGTGCTACTGCCGCTTAAAGGACACAAGTTTGTTGTTGGAATCACAGGTACCAAACGTTATAAATGGTGTTATTTTATCGGGAAGTACTCACTGTTGCCGGAAATTACCGTTTTAAGGATAGTCGAGTGCAATAACGATATAAAGGTGGACATAGTGATTTTCTGATCGAAAACCGGACAGTAGAATGAGGCTGGTTTCAATAAATCAACTTAATTTTGAAAACTTAAGTACAACAGACACAATGACTGATTTAGGTTGGTAATATTTAATAGATCATATTACTACTGTGTGTTTAGTGCATATGTACATCGGTGTCTGTACATGTATAAAGATGTTGCTTGATTTTCATTGGAAACTAGTATCTTATAGTTGTTGATAATTGTTGGGGGTAAAAATGCAAGTTGAGTGAAATTGATCTGAAATCAGCACATGTTATTGTTGCCAAATAAAATATTACGAAACACACTGAATGTCACTTTAAGTATTTTGAAAATCATGCATTCATAATAATAGAGTTATTATTTTCAGCCACGAACCTATAAATTTGATTATTACCTATGTTATTTTGTCTCGAGATAATGACCATTAAACGAAAAGAAACATAAATATGTCTTGCTATTTCTGAAAACAAACGTAATTACAGCTGGTTTTTGTGTTGCCATGGCAATACTTCCACAACACAATTTATACTTTCAGTTTGTTTGCATACTGATCGTTCATTCCTGATCTTATCATGTTTTTATTAAATAATTGGCAATATATTGTAGAGACTGTGGTCGGATGTTTTCCTGTTTTTACTTGATTAAGCTGATGTTTTCTTCGGACTTTGGTTCGACATTGATAAACTTACAAAGTTACTTATACAGTTACAAAGTCATGTCTACAAATTAAATTTTTCAAAAGATTATTTTATGAATTAGGTCCTTGATTGTTCATGGAATCAGGCTGCAGGATCATAAATCATAAAAAATATCAGATTTGTTTACAAATATATGTACAAGATATTTTACCTGGTTAAATACCACTGACCGTCCAATATAAATTCTCAATTACTTGCAACATTTTTAGACAAAATATTGGTAGTAATGTATATGCTATAGGGGGTGTTGACGTGACCTTGCTTAATCACGTCATCCTTACTTTCTGATCATAACAGTATGTTTCATTCATCGACAATATAGACTTTTTTTTATACTGATACATGCTCTATTTCACCACGAGTTTCTACTGCACGATTGAAATAGACTTGATTAGGTTTTATTATATGCTAAGCGGCGAGAGACTGAGTTATTTCAGTGTGAGAAAAGTGTTTTCATCACTGCAATTTGATGTCACTTTCTCACCATAGTGATACAAACAAAAAGGGTGAGGTCACGTATATGACGTCACTTTTACAATCAACGCAACGTCATCGGCGTTGCAAAGTGACGGCGCAACAACGGGATGACGTCGTCAGAAAACGCTCCGTATTTCAAACCACAGAATCATATAATAAACCGAATATTGTATGTTTTTAGTGTAATATCACATATATCCCATCAGGTGATGGTGTTAAGTCGGTATATTCACCAGTGGTGCACTGTCAAAGAGTTGGTATCTTAGATCTCCAATTGAAGCGGCGATATCGTATCGTTATCTCTGTGCCTTCCTAATCTTGTAGAACAATGGTAACGACATGGAATGACCGCAATAATCCACAAGTAATTAATAATTCATCGTAATGGTAGGGACTAATGTATATTTAAAACTAACGTGGTACGTATTGGAGCGTGATATTCTTGGTATCATTGTTGATATATTGTTGATGTATTGTTCTTATTTGTTGAGTTATATATGAGTTGAGTGGCGAGGATATAAATCAATTATTTTAGGATATTAACATTTCAGGCAAAATTAATGAAACATCTTCCTTCTTTTAGAAACATTTTAGAAGTAGAACAATTTCTCCATTAATTGAACATCGGACTGATAATTTTCCTCATAATAGAATGAATACTTAAAAAATGGTACCTATACAATAATTAGAATCTTTTCCTCATACTGCACTGAGTCGTACTCAAATGTGATACATGACATAACATACACTGTAGTATAAGGGCGAAGTTTGGAACGTCGTCCATATATTAATGTCTCCATGTTATAACATGGACACAGAAGAAACTGAAACATTCCAGTAAGTCAACATACAACATCATAACGCACTGACATCTAATGAAATACACTGTTACAAGTGAACGCCTGCAATAATTATATGCATAAAGATAACCACCTCTTTAACATGTAAAGGAAATCTTGCATTTCAGTCTCAATCGTTTAATGCTTCACGCTTGGTTTGTTTGATCGTACAAGCAGTGCCCCCTGTACCGAAGGGACCCCTAATTACCTGAAGGAAACCACTCAACCGTGCGTTAATGTATTGATTTAGAAATTACATTGCAATTCCTTTGTTTCCCACACCATATTGTTACATCATCTCTTTATAACACTGGGTCATTACGGGCGGTTAACGTTCTGAGTTCAATATTGTTATGTATAATCATATCAAATCATATAATCCTAGATACGTGGTATATAGGATACACCGTGTGACAATTCCACATTCAATTGCTTTTCATTTCAACATCAACATACACAACAAATCAATACATCGATTTGTACCTCTGTACTGTTACCATAGAGGTTACGGGTACAGTTGGTTTAGATGATGTCATCTGTAACAAAGGAAGAAACAAAGAAGTCTGTGTGCTCTGCTGGTGAACCACATGGATTATGCATACAGCACACATGAACAACAGCCTTAGGATACATGTGATACAGTGGTGATACTATAATGAACATCGTCAATAACCTGTGGAGTTATGTACCCGGGGTGCCGTGGAGATCTACAGTCAAAACATTTCAGATCGATGGTAAGGAATATCCAGCACTGAGAAGAGTAAATCCAACACATTTTGTATGTATCTCTTTGTTTCTGCCTCATTGTCTCTGCCTCTCTGTGTCTCTGGCTCCCTGTGTCTCTGCCTCTCTGTCTCTCAGCTCTCTGTCACTGCCTCACCGTCTCTGTCTCACTGTCTCTGCCACTCTGTCTCTCTGTCCCTACCTGACTATCTCTGTCTCTCTACCTCTCTGTCTCTGCCTCTACCTCTGCCTCACTGTCTCTGCCTCATTGTCTCTGTCTCTCTGTCTCTCTGTCTCTGCCTTTGCCTCTCTGTCTCTGCCTCTGCCTCTCAGTTTATTTGTCTTTGCCCCTGTCTCTCGGAACAGTCAGCAAACATAGTTACATATTATGCTGTTCCTATACTTCAATAACTACCGACAGTGTATCAATGCAATTAAATGCAATGCGAGACACTTTTAGCAGTTGTTGAGATTTTTTTGCAAATTGATCCATGGTTTTATTTCCAAACGTTCGTTCCGATATTCTAATGATCTATATTAAACTTGTTTTTGCCTCGTCTGCAATCACTTCTTATACTTTCAACACTACCAGTTATGCCTACTACCATTACTGCCTCATTTCACAAAGCTCCATGTTTACGTAAAGGGAGATAGGTTAACCGAAGAACCGTAACATTGTGAAAATTGCCTATTACTGCCATAATGTGTCTGTCAGTTCCACTGTCCTACCTTATCACTGATTCTGACAACACCGCTACTATCAGGACTGCTTCCTGTGCTACTGCTGTTTGCTATTATTAGACAAACTCCTGCTAGGATAACTACTACAGATTCATCAACAATAACATCACGCTTCTAAGCAAGTTTTTATGGTGAACAGTTCCATCGAATCGTGTCTGGGAAGCGGAAGCCAATGTCTTACTGGTCACAAGAATACGGGCTTTCGTAGTAAAAGCTTCAGAAACTCAGTGGTAGCAATTGGTTGAATTTTATATCGATTTTGTCTTTACCAGGTTTGTCAGAAATGTCCGCTATTTTGTAGGTCACGGTGACATACGCTGCTCTTCAGCTTAATGCGTCTGAGATCCGTCAGGTACTTATTGGTATATATTGTTAATGTATATAACAAAACACTTGATATATAAACTCACGTGCAAAAGAAACGTCCCCATACAAAATACAAGATAGTTCAATCGACGGGCGATAAATGCGACTGAAACAGCGTTTCATCATGTCTTCAGAACAAATTTTCAAAATATTATCTTTCATGACTCTGAGAAACACAAGTTTTAAGAAATGGTCGTTTTGGAATCTCCTTAACTAGACGAGATAGAAGCCTCAAAAAGCCAGTTTTGGCTTGTTTGTGACGTCCTACACTAATGACGCGTCAACAACTTTAAATCAAAGAGGTTAATTAATTAAATTAATTAAATTTCTATTTTGTTCAATGTTTTAAACTTAAATACCAAATATTGTGGGCCAAAAACATCTTTAAAAAAAGATGTTAGCATCCCATGTGTATTTTAACAGATGTAAAAATAAAAATTGCATACTCTGATGTATGAAATTGTGAATACTTCTTTACAAAACACGTGGCTGCCAAATACATTCAAAATCAACTTTCTCCGACATCAATATTTCATTTTATACTGTTTTCAAAATGTGGGGACGTTTCTTTTGCACGTGAGTTTATGTTAACAAAATCAGTAGATATTAGGACATGACCCTATGGTTCAGATTTAAGGTCATTGGGTCAGCACATCTTCTAATTGTTATCTTCCATCTGAAGTGCTTGTTGATAAGCAGTGTCGGTACATGCCGGGTATTCATTGATTCCATCATTGAATATACATATACCTGTCAGTTGCATTTTCTGTTTAAACAGCGGCTTGTTCAATTGCGTGAAATAAAATTGGGAGAGATATTTATATTGGGTAACCCTGTTTGTCAGTCCGCCTTTCCATGTACCATCTGGAAATAAATACCGTTCAAATCAAATGTCCAGCACAAATACACCCTGTCAAAGAACAATACACTCTGGCAATCGCAATATGGCATGTTTTCGGATTTCCTCCTTGGTCAGTTGAGGTTTTCAATGTTTATATCGGTAAAAGTTCTTGCACGTAAACAGCTAGCACCAGCCACAACCTCTCCCTAAATTGAACACACTTGTTTGAAAGCAATACACACAACATGACCGAATTGTCCCTGATTCCACAAATGATCAAAGGTGAAATGAAAGAGACAGAAAATCGATGGTAGACAGGTTGCTCTAGGAGCTTTACAACATGTGAAATGATGTACAATCCTCTTATCGATCAGCCTGTACACACATGTACAACACTGTCTTCTGTCTGGAGACTTCAGTGATACAAAACACCATATCATCCCTTCTCGTGACAGATCTCATTTTTGGCCAGAGGAATATTTTATTGCATTGCTTTGGTTACAAGATTTAATTTATCATCGTCTCGGAGATGTAACGTCAACTGATTCGCAAAACTCTTTTATTTGAAGTATTTGCATTTCAGGCATTTTACAAATATTTTTCTCATCACCATTCACGTTTTCTTGTAAGTCGGTGCTATGCAACAAGTATACGCTTGACTCATACATGTAGGCCTACATACATTTTGTCAAATTCTATTTCAGTTTGAACATAACCTCATAATCTATCTTATTTTTTCAATATTAGTAATTCAATGTGAGATCGCGTCGTTTCCTCACCGTTTCATTCACATATTTTTCAATAAATGTACCCTTTCATTTTCTTGAAGGATATTTCGTGGACTTATTCACGTGGCTTTCATGGAAATGGTTTACTTAAAGATACTTTGTTCGGAGGTTATGTTGATCATTCACAGCAATACAGTTGCATCCCGAAAGTTTGTTCTGAAATCACCTACTCGTGTTTCTTAGTGCAATGCATATGAGATATTGCAAGTAGTCGTATCAACGCGAAAACGTAACGATCATTTTGCACTTTCGCTTCGTTCCATCAAATATATATACATGTATTTCTTTTAATCACAATCAATGTACTTTGATGTACAATGATGATTCTATGCTAATTTAATCGCCTTGGTAACTTTCATTTAAGAATTAAGGAAATTTGAGTTTTCATATGTTTACCTCTCTCATAGTTTTCAATGTACCAAAGTTTGAAAACTTGCACCATTGATCTCATGGTTAGTTTGAGAATGGGTAGTGTACACATGAATATTTGATTTACTTTTACAATGAAACCATAGGAAATATTTTCGAGACAAAAACCTATACACACAAGGGTTTATGGTATATCAAATGCAATGATATTACTCTTGTACGAAACTGAGAGATATGTCATTCGTTTTCAATTAAGACACGTATTTCTCCGTATTGCCGTGCGGTGTCATGTCTTGGCGCAGTTTCTCAATGTCGGTCAGTAAATTGAAACAATACCAATGAGTGAAATCCATATGAATTTGAGCACATTTCATAAGCGAATGTGATAAATCCTCAAGAACAAGGTGAAGTATGATCCGAGGTTCCTTTTACAAACCACCTTTACTAAGTTAACCTAGCTTAGCTTCGATTGTGTAACATTGTACTGTCGTAACCTTAGACACTTCTGATGACCGCAATGCTTTGTTGAAGAGGAACCTGATCTGTCATCGAACACTCCTCATTTTATCAGCGACTTATTCTTAAGATTCCCAAATCGTGACTGACAGTAATATAGTTACTGGTTGGAATAAGAATAAGAAGTGTCAACTTTATTGCTTCGTAGAGCGATATTCAAAACAAAATTTCACGTCACGTTGTACAAAACAAGCCTAATATGATAATCAAGTAAAAAGTCGACTTACATGTACAATCATTCCTTTGTTTTGTTACCCTGAGTCCCGTTGCACAATAGAAGCTTAGGTAACAAGAACTCCCATATCTAATCCAACACTAAGATATACTTAGTGACTTACGATGACATCTTTGTTGTATGATGTCGTGAGGTAGCCAGTGTTTTAACATACATGTAAGGTAACATTCATAATCGAAGGATATATGCTTATTAGCAAGACCTTTTACAGTCAAAGCTTAAGATTTTTTAAATAACTCGGTTGATGTAAACGATGTAGTCTATTTAAAGAGTGGTTTCATTGATGTGTGTGATGTAAAGAGTCCTTTTAAACAATATTCACTTAAAAGATCACGAAGCCACTACAAGGAGAAAGCCAATGTAACTATGTACTGTGTTGAAACTTCAGAGCCCCACATGAAACTAGTACTGAAATCAAATGTTTTTAAACATTGTATAAGATTTACATTTAATGGTAAGAGCGATTTATCATTGGGATTAGGGATTCCGAAAATAAACATCCACTTTTATTTTTATTTTTACTTGTTATAAAGCCCAGAATTGAACCAACATTCATGTTCACAGAAGACAGTTTTGCATTTAACGTATGTTTTCGGTATCACAAAAATACACTGTGTTGCTGTGTAACTATGTTAACACCTATTTGTAATTCGAAATGTTAAAAGCCGCCTTGCCGTACAATTATGTCAAAGTCAATTATGCGATCTGATGTACCGACTACTTTGTAACTGACACATTTCTAACTGTCAGAAGATTTTAACCGATTTTATCAACCTACCAGCCATTTAACGTGATACTTCAAACGATCTTTCTAAACCGTATCACCCGGTACGAGGGACTTACAACATTGTAAGTCCCACCAGGAGGGTTTACACACACAGTTGTAAACGCTGTTAGAAGGAATAATAATGATTGCAAACCCTAATATATTTGCTAAGATGACGGCTTGAAAGTAAAGATCTGAAGAACTAACTTAGACTAACTTTGAAAAATTTACGACAGAATATTAACAGCAAATGTTTTGCAGAAAATGCGTCTCGAACCCGTATCCATTATCACCTGCAGTAACTGAGTTAACGCCTTAGTCTACTGCACCAACGGGGCAGACGAGATTTCACGGTACAAAAGAAACTCATATAGCGCGGCTTTATCGCCCAGGGATCCTCAATATAACGCGATAACATGTAAAAAGCCTGTTTTACAACTTCAAACGGTTGAGCCCGCACATTGGATGAGAATATTTTTTAAGAATTGATATAATATAAGGAGAAACCATTCTACCTCGGACATGGTAAGGTTGTAGACCCTGATAGTCAGGAAAAACCTCGGTATCATGGTTTCTCATTATATTATATCAATTCTTCAAAAATATTCGCATCCAATGTGCGGGCTTCACAACTGCCTCAGGAAACTGAGACACTGAAAAAGCACACTTTGAAAATATCCTTCACTTTACATCTGTTATTGCTTGTTTTATAATCACATAAATTGGTTTTGACATGATATGTGGTGGTGTAAGACAATATGACGACACCAGTCATTAAATTGAATTTCAAACATAGGGGAGTGTTATCAACAAAGAGACAGACATTTTGTTATAAAAATTAAAACAAGAATGGCAATATTAAATTTTTTTGGAGAAATTGTTATTTGCGTATGACATTATCAGAATAAATCGGCTTTGAATCAAATGTAAAGCAAAATTCAAGTACTTCAACACAAAACCAAAATAATGAATAATTGTTTAAAAAACAAGTTTCATAATAACATTTTATTCGGTGAAATAAGGAAGTTGTTATCATAATAATTTGTTATGCAGACGTCTTATTTTTCCTATGCATTCCACTTCCAAGTGCCCTTCAAATAGTAAAGGTTATATATTTCTTGCAACTTCCTTTTGTTAAAAAAACCCAAACATTTTGCGGAAAAAGCTTCAATACTTCTGTGCACATTGAATGTGACTCTCACATATATTTCTCTTAACTTCAGTGATCAAATAGAATCCCTTTGCTGAAGAGAAATGTATCATGTATACAAATGTCACTGTTGCTAGGTAACTCTTAATCGTCCGAGAAAGCATTTTCATGTTCATCTGGCAGCTGATGAAAAATAAATATTTTGATGATATCATGAAAACAATTCATTTCCACATTGTGTGCGAAAATGTCTGTGCCTGCTATAAAGTAATTTGATTAATTGATTTAATGAATATTTGATTATGAAGTAGCCCCATGGCGGCTCAATCAACATGGAAAGGTGAGACAATGGAAGGCAGTCACGTCAGAACTTTCAACAGTCATTGATATCACGTTATCAACTGTCTATTAATTTCTTTTTTTTTAAATTTCCTATCAAAGAAAATGAGAGAAGCAACAGAAGCTATATTTTTCGCTGTGTTTGCATATACATCCACAGTTGCCATTACGCCAACTTTTTCACATTAAATTGGCTTTCATACTTGCCGAAAGACCTCATGTGCTTTTATACGTTTTATAATTTCATTTGACTTGCATATTCATACCCTATCGCCAAATATGGTACAATTACTTTTATCCAATGAACATCAAGCAACAATCGTTTACATGTGCAGAAACAGAAATTTGGGGCCTATATATGTGTATGCACATCTGTTTATTTGTCTGTTACAAGTTAGTTTCCAAAATTACGTTTGATTTTGTGCTATTGACCGGTTTTCGATTATTATTCGGACTTTCATCTTCATACTGTCACTAAACTGAATGAACCAGTCCAGCATTAAATGGACAGTTTTCAGCAGTGGCCAGTCCGCTTCTCTATAAAATAACACCATTTATAACACAGAGCACAGTGCTGTAGCGGTTAGCTTGCTGGCCTCTCACCGCAACGACCCGGTGGAGGCACCTAAAATCTGTGTCCTCGGGCAAGTCACTTCATCCACATTGCGCTCAGTCCACTCAGCTGTACAATTGGGTACCTGAAATAACGGAGCGTTTATAGCTGCTCCGAAAATTCAAATCCGTCAGGGTATAATTGATACTAAAACTTTCATTCCATACTGTTTGTTTGCTGACAATGAATTACTGAAACTCAAATACCTCTATATGTACAAGTTAAACAATTGAGTTATATCAATATTCATTATATCTTGTACAATTAATTCCAATAAGTATAAGGTTACGTCCATGGCGGGTAATGTATATCGCAGACTGATGTCTGATATGTACATCTGATTCTGACCCCGTCCAACAAGGTTCCTGTAACTGTATCACACTGTTTCTGATTAGTAGTCATCCCTCAGTTCTCAGTCCACACTCGGGATGAAAGTGACTCCAGTAGACTATGGCAATCAATATGACGCTATTTGGAGCTTATTGTGATGTGTGAAAAACAATCTTGCATCTCAATAACGTCCAGAATTAATCAGCCCAAAGACGGAATCGCTTTACAGTGGGTCGTGGATAAGGCAGGGTTTTTGTATGGGGGTTCGTGTATTAGAGGGGGCGGGGTTCGAACCCCTGAAGCGCTGCTGAAGCCCTCAATGGTGGGCATGTACATTGATAGGAGGGAGTAAATTATCCAGTCAGGTGACGGAACCTTTCATCATCCAAATTGGTGAATTCTCTGCTCTTGTCTTTTGACGGACACAATCGTCTGTTGTGAATGATCTCTGTTTTCATTATCTCATTTATCTTGCATAATGCCAAAACTGCACCAAACTGCACCATTATGCACTGACATGATCCAACCAAATGTCACTGTTCAGTCTCAGTGTAACCTAAGTAGGATATCTATGTCTTGCTGCAAATGTTCTTTATGCTGGGCCTAGCTGTACTTGCACGACTCCTATCACACTGTGTCTATTGACCTGAATGTGTCTGGATATACACAGTGCCCTTTCGAGTATCACACTATTCCTTTCATCAACCTTTATCGGATTGCATGTCACTTCCATTCCAGCATAACATTATTATTCTAGAATATTAAAAAAACATTTTGACTTGACTCAATGATTTAATCCTTATGTAACAATGCTTCAACGCATGCCTAATACACACTTGTTAAAAAACGCCAACAAGTCATTAATAAGACATTATGAAGCAATTCCTCACAGTATATCTAATCTTGACGAGTCTTCAACATATTGTCAGGTAACGAATGAGGCAGAATGAAGCAATTCTTCAGAGCTTATATCATATTTAACAACCTTCAACATATTGATTGTTAGGTAATAAAGCAGACAGATAGGAGCAGAGCATATCTAATATTTAAGAAAATGTAAACAATGCACCAAACAGCACCAACATACACCAAACAGCACCAACCTACACCAAACTGCACCAACCTACACCAAACAGCACCAACCTACACCAAACAGCACCAAACTGCACCAACCTAGACCAAACTGCACCATAATGCCCTTAAATGACAAATGTCACTGTTCAATCTCAGTGTTAGTGTAACATTAGAAAAATATTTATTTCTTGCTGTAAATGTTAATGTATTTTATGCTTGGCTCAGCTGTACATGAAAGACTCTGTTGTCTGTATTGAATTGAATGTGTCTGAATATACAGAGTGTCCTTTTGAGTATCACACTATTCCTTTAATCAACCTTTATTGGAGTGCATGTCACTCCCATTCAAGAATAAAAATGTATTATTCTAGAATATAAAAAAGCATTTTGAACAATGCTTCAGAGCATGTTCACATGTAATCTAAAAATACATTATTGTTAAAGGACTTCAACAAATCAGTGATTGAGATGTCGTGAATCAGACATTATGAATTATTGAAAGCATATCTACATATTGATTTTTAGGTAAAGAATCAGACAGTTAGAAGCAATTCTTCAGAGCATATCTCATATTAAAGAAAATGCCAAAAACGCAACAAACTGCAACAAACTGCCCCATAATGCCCATACACGCCTAATGTCACTGTTCTATCCCAGTGTCATTGTAACCTAATTAGAATATTTATTTCTTGCTGTAAATGTTAATGTTCTTTATGCTGGACTCAGCTGTACATGAAAGACTGTGAGTCCTACAATGCTCTTTCTATCACATTGAATGTGTCTGGACATTCAACAAGTCCTTTGGAGTTTCATAATATTTCTTTAATCACCCTTTTATCATGTTGCATGTCACTTCCCTTCCAGAATACAAATATATTATGGAATATATAAAAAAGCCTTTATGACTGTCAATCAATGGTTTAATCATTATAAAACAATAGCCAATGAGCATATCTAATCCAAAAATAATTAATCTTTTTAAAGTCTTAATCATATTGATTGACAAGTTATGCATTAAAAAGTATGAAGCAAGAAGAGAATATGTTATTTTAATAAGTCTTCAACATGTAGATTGATAAGTAATTAATGAGGCAGTGTGAAGAAATTCCAATCTGTAAAAACCTTCAACACATCGATTGTAAGGTATTAAAGTAGGCAATATGAAGCAGTGTGAAGCAGTTCTTGAGAGCTTAGCTTTTCTTTTACAACCTTCAACATATTGACTACAGATTCTTCTTCTTCGTCATATCCCTTTGGTTGGGCATGTATCCTTATATTTACTGATGGTCAAAACAAATTGCAGGAACTGAAATTGATATTACGTATATTGTGTACAACGTTTCGGACCATATAATTATTATGTTTGTGAAAGATGATTATAGTTAGCGGAACTGTCATAATTCAACTAATTAAAATAATGATACGAGAGACAACATCCGCAGATATCCAATAACAAGACAATATTAATCATTTGGTATCGTATTCTAGCCCAAGTGTTCAATATTGATGAATCAGAAACACGTTCAGTGTAATACAAACACAGTCATTAGGTTAGAAAGATGTAATATGTAATAGAATAATATATATAACACTGAACACTAAATATTCTTATTGCTGATGCTATTACATTTTGTTCACACAATTATTATTTCATCATGATCCTTTCTCCACAAATTGATCTGATCGATTTCCTGCTAGTTATCTCAGCATGTTTGGAGCAGTCTCTTATCACAGGATGTGTAATTATGGTCCTGATTTATTAGTTGTTTACCTCCTTTACATGATTTATTAGATTTTCTTTGGTGAGGCACTGTACACGTTTACTTTCATCTTGCTGGACTTCGACTTAGTATTCTATTCGAATATTACGGATAATTACGATTTTGTTAAATATGAAAATAAGGCGCTTACCACCTCTGTGGAATGCGGATTTATTTTTGAAAGGGTTGATGAATCATATTGTGCTGATATGTCCATATTATCAACAACTCGGTATAAGGTGTTTAACCTATATTATTATAAATAACCATAAATGATCAACTTCAAAGTATCTTATCACTTCTGAAAATGATGAATTATCATTTACGCTAGCTTGATCATATGTTCAAATGTTCAGATTAAGAAACTCTTAAAGCACTAATCCTCTCATTTACTTATCATAAGCATTACGAGCACTATACTATTGGTCTCATGGCCAAATATACGAAATAAACTCTGTTCATTCCCGTTCTGCATCCTTTGCTGAAATTATCAGATAGTAAATAACATAAAAGAGATGCACTTCAGTTTTACTACATGCATCTGATAATCATATTTACGAACGACGAATGTTCAAATATTCGTTGACACTGGTCTCTTTGATTATTATTACTGCCAAAACCTGCAAGGATGTTTTAGATACACGTCGTTTATAAATATACAAGTAAGTTTTAGGATGTATTTTACTCATATGATCATGTATAATATTATGTTTATATCTATGTATACCTTTGTCTTACAATGTTATATGTATGTATAAATGCTTTTGTCTTAATAAAGTCTCTAATAACTCCAGAAGGAGTGGCTTGTATATTGTATTAACATTGTATGTGGTATGTATAATAGATGTACAAGGTGAGACTCAAATAAAATATGCTGTCTGTCTGTCTATCTGTCGGTATTCGGTAATGACGAATAAACGTTAGAAACATATATTTGTTCTTCTCTCACATCACATGTATCAACCGTTACCTCACTTCATTTCTGATTTGTAAGTTTATCTGAATACGTTGCTGTTTCTGTCGTCTTTTTGCTAAAAAAAACCCAAAAATATATTTCCATCAAGTGACTCCGCCCACTCAGTCCGAGAATGGACGCTTACACAGCCAGTTTCTTTGGTGATTTCATGAGCACTGGGACAGTAGACATGGCCTTTTTTGTCTGCTCACGATATTTTGTATGTAGACTTTATATCTATGTCTAGTAAGACAATCGTAACAGCTATCGAAACAAGACCAATGACTCCAAACAATGCTGATTGTGGTGCAATATGAGTCTATGACCACACGTTAACTGTTGTTTTAATATTATGTGTGTCTGTGTGTTCAAGAAGGTTGATATATACCAGCATACAGTCCAAAGTCCAACTACCCCCTAAAGTAACAACTCGCCCCAGGCTCCACCAATGGCTACTCGAACCATTGCTACATATATTTACCATCTCTATGTTAGTTTGTCAGCGCGCTCGTTGGCGTTCAGCATGGAAAAGTCAACGAAATGCAGCTTGGCTTAAATTAGCCAGTGATGGAGATTGGCATGAGTTGAGACTTGCAGGGGAAGTTGTCCAAAGACTTGTTGTGAATGACATGACCGATTGATTGATTTACGTGTGCACAAATAATGATTGTTCGTATTTACCATTCAGATTTCGGCGTCTTCAAAGAAGAAATGCTACGGGGACACAACCTATTTCGATCCAGTCATGGTTGCCAAGATCTTTCGCCTTCAGAAGAACTATGCAAGACTGCACAGGATTGGGCGAACAGTTTGTCAGAACGAGGCTACCTCCAGTATAGCGAGGCTACGGGTAGGTGATAACAATACAGATGTTACATCGTTACCTATTAGGATAATACATTTTTAAAGCACATACCATCCCTCTAACTTCAATTATTGGACCGTTACCTTGGTACAACTAGAGCAAGTTAACCTTATTCGTTTAATTATTGGAACACTTGGCATTCCTGGATGTGAATAATTGAACTTTTCAAAATATCGCGGAATCTCAAAGACAAACACATAGAAATACTTCACGATACTAAATCTAGGAAAGAATGAAACATCCTTGACGATATAATAGACGTACAGCCATTTCACGATCTTATTGTCTCAATATATCACCGAGATGAAAGTGTTGCGCAAACAGTTTGGAATTAGTCATTGAGACGAATCATTCGAAACGCACGAAAAAAGATATTTAGCATCAAAGGTCTGGACATAATGTCACCCTATGGACTAAAAGAAGAAGATTTGATGGTTGTTAACTTTGATCTCGTTGCTCAATATCTGGTTCCCTCCTTTTACTCGAATCACAGAAACGAGATTAGGGGATTAAGGGTTTAGGTCATGAAGAATATATATATTGATATTATATCGCATTTATATTCGAAAGTTTACAAGTTGCTAAAGTCCAAAAGAGTCGTCACACCTGAGTTGGTTTCGATTAATTCAACATTTTAAAGAAATGGGATGCTTTTGATTATGGCACTATGCAATAATACCTTTTGGTAGTAGTTTTATGACTTAATTGGTGACTGTTTTATTTTCTTATTACAATATCATTTTCTAAACTAGACAGGGGTAAGAAATTACACCAACATGACCCCTACCATGTTTAAAATGTTGTAAATGTGTGCAGGATGAGGCAATATTTTTATTTTCAGACAGAGTATGTCTAATAAACAGTGGTGTTTTATCAAAAGTATTTTTTGCGAATTTTATATTTCAAAATTTAAATTTTTAATTGTTTTTTTTTTAAAAACACGCAGAAGAATTCTTTGACTGATTTAATATTCTTGACTAATTTCCCAAACTATTCAGCTTTTGAGTACGACGTCCAAAACTCGAGAAATTTGACATTGAAAATTATACATATGATAAAAACAACTGAGGGGTGACGTTTCTTTTGGACTTAAGTTTATAACAAGTGCACTTGTCTGTCTTGTTCATCACAATATTAAATTCCCCAATTAAATTTCAATCGAACCTGATTTTGTAATTTTGCATTTCTCTCACAGATTTAACCTCAGTAAACGAATTTCAAAATAATTGATTTATATGAAAACTCATTTTAGAAATGAATATTTTTAACCTGTATTGTTTGAAGAGTGAACGATGCAAAGACCAAGCTTAAACTGTCTGTTTAATGTGCTTACCTGCACGTCTTATTGCAATCAACACGACACTCAACTGGGACCAGAATACCTCAAAGACTCTATAAATGTCTACCAATCCAATTGTCTACAAACACATTGATTTATTGCCGCGCTCCTTGAGAGAGTCTCAGACAGACAGAGCTAATCAATTAAGTTACAGAAGTTCAAGCACTCAGGCGACAGAACAAGGCTACATGTCTTCTTGTAACACTTTGAGGAATATTACAACTTATTCTACTTTTTCGGGATGAGTCCCTTGCGTGATTCGAACCGACATCCCCAGAGTCAGACACCAGTCTCCAGCATTCACAACCATGCTACGATTACTCACTATTTAAATTACATGTATTAAATACATTCGCTTAATGTAAAGTGTTGGACGTCATCTTGTGGGGTCCATTTATAAAATCTACATGCATATATTGTCAAACATGATTCAGTGTGTTATTACATTCCTTTATTTCGTGATTGTATAGTCAAATATTGCTGATCAAAAAGTTAATTCGTTTACCTCTTAAAAATCAATACATTGTTCAAAGACAAAAATTTCTCCCAGACCCGACATATGTTATGAGATCAGATCGTCTACACACATTGATTTAGTCTCTGTGGACGAAGCTTAGTTAGATAACACGAGACCAGTAAACTAATTAATGTTCACGTTACTGAATGAATACATGGAGCTTAGGACGATGAATAAAGAAAATGTCTATTCGTCTTGTGAGGTTGTGGACGCCAAACTTATAAGATTCAGAGACGGGAATATTCTCAGTTTGGTGATAGTGTGTGAGGGTGTGGGTGTATCTGTATGTGTGTGTGTATTATGAAGGGGTAGATATAGCTATTCCGAGTATTCTCTCTCTCTAATGCTCTGTCTCTCGTATGCTCTGTCTCTCTGTCCCTCTGTCTCTGTCTAACTCTCTGTCTCCCTCTATATCCCTCTCTGTGTCTTTCTGTCTCTCCCCTTCCCTCGCTCTCCCACTTTCCCTAGTCCTTCTCTCTCTCTTTTGAATAAAACACAAATACAATAACGTGACCCGTTTATCTCCCAAAGCATTCTTTGTATGGCAGGTATCGGAGAGAGCATCATCTTCCTCGATCTGAACGGCAAGGACCCTGTTGGAGAGGAGGTCGCCAAGCAATGGTACAAGGAGAGCGGCAAATATGACTTCAACAATCCACGATGGCGGCGCGGTGAGTATCCAAAAACCGTAACATTTATCATTATTTACCTAATCATACCGTCCACGCTAGCAGTGTATATAGTACTCACACAAACAATTTCCCTTTTAGTTCTTGAATTAGATAATTCGATCAGTCCAACAATGTTCAGTCAGCAAATTCAATTCATGTCTTATCATAAAACCAAAATCGCATTTATATATATATGTGTATGTAATTTCTTAAATCCTGTATTGTTTCTCTTGTTCTTTCCTTATAAATAAGTAATGTACAAAACTGATGCATAGTGATCATATATGATAAGTCTAGTAGTGACACCAAGGTAAACGATTGTGTTGGAAGTTGTTTTGATTGTAGCAAATGTAAATGTAATTGTTTGAAACAGATATGAAGTTAATGATCTCATTAAGGGCCAGTAGGACATAAAGCAAAACATGAAATGCATCTGCATGCAATGCCCGATTCGAAATATAGTAACTTGTAATCTAAAGGATTTCTTTTAAAAAACGTGACCGATTACAACAGACATCCAAACAAAACGAATTTGAACAGACAGGGAGTCATATTAACCCCTGGCTTGTTCTACAGTTTGTCCGATGTAAAAGGATAACCATACCATATCTTAAAGGGACAGTAGCACGTTTTTTTTGGCAATCTTTAGTTTTTCAATTTTACCATTTATAATGATAGTTTATGTCATTTATATTTGCTTTAGACGGTAAAACATCTTATTACATAACCAAATTATCTGTAGTGGTAATAACGGTGTTGCGTATAAGGCACAAATTGGATGGCGGCCATTTTATTGTGAACACATTTTATTATTTCGAATGACAAAAACGATTCCCATGGCTTTACGGAACTATGTACACTTATCTTTTAACTTAATTTTCCGAAGAGAGAAGGGTGTTTTACTATTGGTGACATTATTTTTCAAATACATTGCACCGACTAATTTCAGTTTAAAAAAAGGTGCTACTGCACCTTTAAATATATATATAGGGGCGTATATATATTCCTTGAGAAACAATTCCCAATAACAGTACTCGATTTCAACTGTACCCTACTGTACTATGTTCTGAATTTATTTGTAAACTTATGGTTACTTACTTACTTAAAGTAATAAAATAAGATTGGTAGATTGACTGGTGTTGCCATGGCGCTAGCTCTTCTTGAATGTATCATCGATACATGTTTCTTATATTCTGCTTTTGTTCCAGGGTGCATGAATTTTACTCAAATGGTGTGGAAGTCAACATCAGAAATCGGCGTAGGAATATCAAAGGTCAAAGGACAAGACCGATATGTCGTGGTCACAAACTACAAACCGGCTGGGAACAACAATATGCCGGGCGAGTTCAGGAAAAATGTACTTCCGTCGCAGTGATGTCGTTTCCGGTGGTTGTCCGGGTCAGTAAAATGGAAACAGTGAAGACAGAGAAAGAGGAATAAAACACAAATGGCGTCAGTTATCATGGACACCACTATGAAGTGATTCATGTCAGTGATTGGATACTTCTCAGATGACGTATGACATCACGTGATTATATTATGAAGTCACACATGACCACAACATCAAATCTGTTGCCTTGAAACTAGCAGTGAACGCTTCACAGTGTTGTTTGGGAAACGTTTCATGTTGATATGAATGTCATAGCGAGGATTACAATTGGAGTGAACTGTTCTAATAGGATGGGACAGTTTGATGGTGAGTGACAGACGAACATTCGAGACAGTTGGATGTTATCGTTTCAAGAAAAGATTTTCTTATGACATATTGAAAGCATTTTGCTTCAGCAAAGTTTTTTCTACAGAATATTTGTTCGACGGTTGGTTTGTAAGAATGAGAAAAGAACAGTTTAAAAATTCATTTGTAAAAAACGTATCTATGGCTTACAGTTTTCGACTTATTGCTAAACAAGTTGGATTATGTTTCACCATTACTTTAACATGTTTGATATCGTTTAATGTGAGACATATCGCAATCAAAATTAGATTTTAAAGCTTAAATGCTATCATAATGTCACTTTAACTATAAACATATCCCTGTTTTCAACATGCAAGGTTTATATTTTGTTTGGCGAATTGTTAACAATATACCCAAAAAATCAACAAAACAAAACAAAATCATCATTTCATTCCTATATGAGCTTTCGATTTTCGTTGAAATGGTGGCATTGTGGTTCTGTTACAGCTCCACATATATATATAGTATGGGATGCTGGTTGTGAATTACAAGGCTATTTTCAGACGTCACTTCAATTAGAAGCACGTTTGTCACCTCTCACAAGGCGGAATTATATATCATATAGGTTTGCATTTGTTATTCCTCTATTCACACTACACATTCAAATATATATTACTATCTATTCTTCAGTTCATACTAGCATGCATTTGTTTTGTTTTGATATCAACTTTATGTGGAAAGAAATATTTTAAAAACATATTTAGGTAAATTATGAAAATGAGAAAATCGTTGAACATGGTTAAAGTTTCCTTTACTTTTAAATGTGATACATGTGTATAACTTGAACTGTACAAGGCTTTTGATAATATTTTGTTATGTTATGAGTAATGAAATACTGGATTTTGTCAGTGTAATAAATAGTAAAGACGATATCTTATATTTTCACTTTCACCAGTGACGGTATAATATATTGCCCCTCGTCAGTGACAGGAATACCTCCGAGGTTGTAAACTACCATATATCAATCAAAACGTGAACGTTATAAGCTCCATCTCGCACTCAGAGCAGATTCCAAAAAGAGGTGGCAACATGTCTCATATAACAGGAACTAATCACTGTTTAACAGTGGTGTCATCATTCGATAAAAGAGTTAATATTATTATTCTAGTGATGTGTGTTGTCAAACACCAAAAGTATCAAAATGTAATAAGGAAACGGAACAATAGGTCAAATCAATTTTACTTTCTGAAAGATTCATATTAGCATTATGTCAGATACCTACATGTAGTGTACATTTTGGATGATATTGTTTTCATTTATAACCTTCCAAATCACTTCATTCAAGGACTCGTATAAATGAATTGTTTATATTAGTAATTGTTAACGGGGAGTTAGTAAACTATATGGCTCCAAACTTCAATATACAATTTGCTATTTTCACGATCTCGCGTTCAACGTGCATTTCAAAATGTGTTCACCGTGATAGTGAAGATTATATCACCTCGTTGTGTTAACAATGAATAAAATAATGTCATTATTTATTAAAAGGTGGTATACATTATTCATGTTACTTTTAATTTTGACAAGTACAAGGGTTGAGTATGGATACATGACGTAAATATGGTATACAAGACTACAGTTCGGTGCAGAATTAAGTATACCGTATTTCGCGAAATGTTCAATGGACAGAAAACAACATATTTTAAAGACAAAGTTATCAACAACTTGACATATGTCGCGTATATTTCTAATTAACCAGTTAACCATGTATAAATAAATATGTATTTAACAATGAATATATCAATTACATCTGATATTTGTAATTCTGGGTGTCATGATATGCAACCAATTCTAACAAACCGTTAATCAAAGTCATTGATACTTTTCATCTATTTTCCTTTCATCATTGAATTATGTTCATTGGTTACAGATTGCTATTATATTACAAGGCACCACCTTCAATACAAATGAAGTCAGCATAGTGGTACGTGCTTTGATTGAAGGAATAAGTTTCCTTTCTTTCTTTGTTTATCAATATTAATGTGAAATATGTTTGTTGATTTTTCATTAAACATTCCTGTCTTTTCATAACGTTTTTTTGTTTTTATTTCATAAATTATCATGCACTATGTCTTTATTTCAAAATGAATTTCATATGTTCTCGTCAATCCATTGTTATAACATTATTTCCATAAGAAGAGACATCCTAGCCTGTCGTGCGAAGATTTATGAGTTTTTTTTTACCCAGGCTATATAAGTAGAGCAGAGCATATACGTTTTACCCCGATAAAGGATGAAGAAGACCTTACTCAATTCCTATCTTGCCTCTCAACCTCTGTTACAATTGACCCATACTTCTCGGTTTATACAAAATCACATAGCGATAACAACACAAATGCCCTCATTATTTCTGTTACGTATTTTGTCCTAGCAATAATATTGGCATGTAATAACATCAGGCAACATCTAATGATAGCAGAAAACGGACAACTTACACTACATAGATAGTACTAGGTGTTTCAAATCACATCTTTTATCAGACCGAGACAAAAAGCCAAAATCCCACTGTAGATATCAACGGCGACCTAAGAATTAACAGACGTGAGCATGGCATGGAAGAGAGTAACATTCCTCGAGAAGCTGCTATGCCACTATTCAATTCACACAGAGGTTACTCAAGTCATTTCTTCCCATGTACCCTGTGTTACAAAAAGGGCCAAGCATATCCATCGGTATATATAAATACCTCCGTTATCATTTTTAAAGGGGCAGTAGCAGGTTTTTTGCAATTGTTTTGTGTGCAAATTTCTCATTTATAATGATCGTTTATGTCAATTATATTTACTTTATAGGGTAAAACATCTTACTACAAAAAAACAATTATCCGTAGTGGTAAAAACGGTATCCGGTATTGCGTATAGAGCAAACATTGCATGGCGGCCATTTTATTGTGAACACATGTTATTATTTCGAATGAAAAAACATAATTTCCATGGCTTTACTGAACCATGTACACTCATTTTCCGAAGAGAGAAGGGTTTATTACTTATAGTGACCTTTTTTCAAATACATTTCATCGACTTATTTTAGCGAAAAAACGTGCTGCTGTCCCTTTACGTCACATCTTTATAGTTTTCCTGGATTCGGTAGTCGTTATCCCATCATTTTAATGAGAATGTGGTATTTCTGTGAACGTGCATTAGTAATTTACTCGGCGTACATTTATGTTTCCCCATATAACTGGATCATATTGGTGTATATTTGTCGTCATTATCAATTGATTATATCTGGAGTGAAGTAGTGATATAATGATGATTTAAATCCCCTGAGCTTTGCCTAGCCATTCCAGCACAGTTAGATCGATCGTGTGTCAATATAGACCCCTTTTTAATTTCATGCTATTCTGCTGCGAGCAACAACATTGCTCTAATGGACTGTTTTTTTGGTCACAGTGACTTGGGTTAACGTAACCTCACCGATTTGATTCGCATTTTGGAGACTGATTTGAAAAACAAGTGTGTTATGACATTTCTTTTCATTGATTCAATTGTTTTTCCATCAGTACAGTAAGGTTAATTAAAACACTTCGGTTAGTCCTTTAAGGCAATCGAACTAAATTTACCAAATTGAGTAAATGACTATTCTTAATTTGTGGCCACTATATCGACAGTTTAGTGATAACTAATTGACAATGTCTTGTATCAATCATTTACTGTTAAGTTCTTGTATTAATATTCTTATGCACTTTTTAATAACTAATTAGGACTGAAACAAATCAAATTTAGTTCTGGTTTAATATGGTAATTTGATAATGATATTTCAGCCAGTGATTGTTTGTTATTGAATAATTGTGGCGACGGCATAATCTAATATAAATTGTTACAATTGAGAGAAAGATCGACCTAGATCAATATCAACGATTATTTATAGTCTTGACTCCAATATCAGTTCAATGGTCAAGGTGCCCTGGTCGAAATGACCTTGACAATTTGATTACTTGTTAGAGGAGAGGTTGCTTTGAAATAAGTTTCTGTGAAAACAGTGTGTTTAACCCAAAACAATTTGATCAGCTTTTCTATCAGTAAAACGAAATATTTATCAAATTGAGCCTAATTTGATTCTTTTATCTCCCCCTTCCTTCTTCACAGTGCTAGGGAAGGCAACTATCTGCAAATACATATCATATTGGTATTGAAGATGCAAAATAAATAAAATAGTCAAAATTGACCGACATTACAGTTTGAATAATGAACATAAAACCTGGGATAATGTATAACTTAAACAATTTGAAAAAGGAACTTGGAACCGGAACATTACAAATGTGGATGTTTCCAATGGTGGTCTGATCACGATTATTCAGCAACAATCTCATGAAGCTAGTAGCTGAGATGTATATATTCAGTTACCAAGTCAAGGATACCATAGAAGCTATGTCATTTGCATCTAAAGCAAGTATCCAGACATCTGAGGAAAGTGATTACACTTATACAACCACATCAAAGGGACATTTGTATGGGCAACATTCTACAAAGACAACTTGATCACTAGGAGATTGGCAAAACAACTGACTTGCACAATGCTTTCGTGTTGTTCTAATGGAAGAGGCCCGCCTTTAAAAAAAGGAAAAGGTTTTGTTTAAATGCCTAGAGGCTACATAAATATAATATCATCTATGTAGGTACTGTTAATGTGTATAGTTAATAATTGATAAACAACATTACACACATCACTAAAATGGAAACAGTAGGTTATAAATATCAATACAATGAAACTCAAAATATTTAAAAAATCGTTACAAAGGAAAAAGCACATTATAAATATCATAACAATTAAAAAAACACGATAGATATCATTACCATGAACAACAGGCTATAAATATCATTTCTATACAAACAACATTACAGATATCATTACAATGAAAAACTACATTATGAATATATCATTACAATAAAAAAAAATTAACACCATAAATAACATTACATGTATACAGTGAAAAACTATGAAAATTAACAATAATAAAGTTATATAGCGATGAGTCCATGTCAAAATACCATCCTGAAAACGCTTGAATACTATTGTCCATGAAAATGCATCTATAAATCAATGAGTTGTTTCTGAAGGTTATGTAGCACTGTTAATGGCGTATTTCGAGTTTGTTCCATCCCGCCTGAAGTAGAGTAAGCAAACAATATCCAACCATCTGTCGAGTTTTAATCTTCGTACTTCAAGAAGCATTCGCTGCTCAGAACGGAGTGATCAACATGGTTGGTAAGATTTTACCAGGTAACACAGATATGAATTAGCGTCTCACCGAGACAATGGTGAACATTATCATTACAAGAAGAGAACAACACTATAACTACAATTACAATGAGAGAACAACACTATAACTACAATTACAATAATAGAAGAATACTATAACTACAATTACAATGAGAGAACAACACTATAACTACAATTACAATAATAGAAGAATACTATAACTACAATTACAATGAGAGAACAACACTATAACTACAATTACAATGAGAGAACAACACTATAACTACAATTACAATAATAGAAGAATACTATAACTACAATTACAATGAGAGAACAACACTATAACTACAATTACAATGAGAGAACAACACTATAACTACAATTACAATAATAGAAGAATACTATAACTACAATTACAATGAGAGAACAACACTATAACTACAATTACAATGAGAGAACAACACTATAACTACAATTACAATAATAGAAGAATACTATAACTACAATTACAATGAGAGAACAACACTATAACTACAATTACAATGAGAGAACAACACTATAACTACAATTACAATGAGAGAACAACACTATAACTACAATTACAATGAGAGAACAACACTATAACTACAATTACAATATTAGAAGAAGACTATAACTACAATTACAATGAGAGAACAACACTATAACTACAATTACAATGAGAGAACAACACTATAACTACAATTACAATGAGAGAACAACACTATAACTACAATTACAATGAGAGAACAACACTATAACTACAATTACAATATTAGAAGAATACTATAACGTACCATTATGTGAACATGGCCCAAGTCAATCAAGCGGATATGAGTGTCACATTTAGGACAAAGGATACGTCTCGTCACGGTTTATATGTTCGGAGTGAATTTCCTTTGCATCTGGCATCTGTCATAATGGTTTACATCAAGTACAAGACAAAAATCTCTAATAATTTGAGTTTCCCATATTTACTTGAATCAACATAAATTTGAAAAACCTAGATTTTCAGAGATTTTTTTTCTTTAATTCATAGAATTTGGGTATTGAGAATATATACATTTGTCAGCAGAATATTCTTTATCTAATCACCAAAGGTGTCACAGCTAATGATTTACGCCTTCGAATAGAAGATTAGTATCAAACGTTATTTTTTCTTCTTTTCGTGTTATCTTGTCGAAAACAAATAAGTTTACTTAAGGGATCAGGGGACAAATGTGATGTGCACTCATCTGAAAATGTAGGCGATATGAGGACAAGCTTACGTTGAACGTATTTTCATAACTTTTTGATTGGCCTTACCGAATTACCGAATCATTTACATAAGTTTATATACAGTTCTTGTTCACCTAGTAAACACTTTTATATTATAAATACCAAGAACGCTTATATCCGGGGGTTCCCGTATTTGACAAAGACATATTGTCTTGTTATTTCTGATAATTAATACGTCAGGTAAATATTAATAATAATTAATTTATATAGCGCTTTGTTTCCAACAATAGCTGCTCAACGGCGCTGAACAAAGATATATACAGTCCTTAAAACTATATACACAGTCACAGAGCAAGTCACGGGAAGGAAAACAGGTGAGATTTGAGACATTTCTTGAAGCTGCCAAGGGATTCACAGTTTTTGAGTTCTAGAGGGAGAGAGTTCCATAAAACAGGGGCGGCAACAGAGAAAGCACGTTCACCAAGTCTAGTAGATGTCGATGAGACAGATAGCTGAAGTTGGTGGGAAGATCGCAGAGTTCGAGAGGGCTGGTACACAGAGAGAAGTTCCTTGATATATGATGGGGAGGAGTCGACGTGGATGGCACAATAGGTCAACACAAGTATCTTAAAGGAAATCCTGTGTCTGATGGGAAGCCAGTGTAGTTGATGAAGGACTGGGGTGATATGGGCGTCCCGACGAGTACGAGTAACCAAGCGTGCTGCCTTGTTTTGGATGCGCTGAAGTTGATATATTGAGCCAGATCCAGAGATTAAAGAGTTGCAATAGTCCAGTCTAGATGTAACGTAGGAATGGATGAGAGTTTTGCAGGTTTCGCTGTCAATGTATTTTCGGATTTTGCCTATGTTTGAAATGTGAAAATTTGTTGCCTTGGCAGTGTTCAAAACATGCTGTTTACTGGACATGGTCCTGTTCATGGTCACACCGAGATTCTTGATGGTTGAGGATGGGGTTACACAAACTTTGTCAATCATTAGTGTAGCATCATGAATTTTGTCAAGTTGTTGTTGTGTGCCAATCACAGAGAATTCAGTTTTGCTTCTGTTAAGTTTGAGGTAGTTGACGGTCATCCAGGTGCTGACATCATGGATGCAATTTTCAATCTGCTTAAAACCAGTCGACACAGAAGATGGTTAGACAGCAATGTAAAGTTGCTGGTCATCTGCATAGCCATGAAAGTCAAGATTATGTTTCCTTATGATGTTTCCAAGAGGCTGGATGTAACAAATAAACAAAACTGGCCCCAACACTGAACCCTGTGGGACACCATGTTTCAGATCTTTGGAAGAAGAAGCCGTACCATCAACAGTCACGCGCATCGACCTGTCTGTCAGATATGACCTGATCCATGTGAGCGCGGAACCAGAAAGACCAAAAGTGTGCTGTAATCTCATCAGCAGGATGTCATGGCAGATGGAATCAAACGCAGCGGAGAGATCTAGAAGCACAAGCAGGACAACTTCCTGTCTATCCATGGATCTTAAAATGTCGTTATGGACTCTAACTAAGGCAGTCTCCGTATTTTAATTTGAAAAAGCTTTAAGCATATCTTTACATTGGTTTAAGTTCTGAAACTAATCATGCTGGCAGTTTTTTAAGGAATTTAATTTCAGAAAAATCATACTTTTTTCCGAGAAAGAAACACGTTAACATAAATGTCAATAGAATAAAATATTAATTTAAAAGTATTAAAGAAAACAATTCAAATAAAAATACTAAAATGTCACACTGCCGGACATTAATTTGTTAAACACAATGAGAGTTATAGCTGCATCTCGTAAGTTAGTTCACCTACTTGTGTATTTGGAGTACTTGTGTATATCAGGTAATGTGGGATGTCTTTAAAGAATTGTATAAACGCGAAAACTAGACCGACCATTTTGCATATTCGTTTAAGGAGAAGACAGTTGAATTTTATACCGTATAGTAAAAAAGTAACGACTTTGGGACAAGAGGTAAAACTTTTCAAAACTTTAATTCTATTTTCTTCTTTAAAGTTTCCAGTAAGTGATCAAACATTCATCGTGTAATTCCTCTTTATAAATAATTATATATATATCCTACCAAGTGTCGTCTGGTATCAAATATATCAACGCGAGTTGATTAAAGTTACAAATAATTGAGTGTTGATATGTTTGATATCAGAAGACACGTGGGTGATATTTTATTGATCATTCAAAATCATTCCTCTATAATTATTTGCAAAAGAATATTCAAAACATCATATAAATTTAATGCATCTTTTTGAAGATCAAGGTCCAATAGAAGAGAGTCCCGGAAGAACCAGAACGAGAATCGGAACCAGAACCAGTACCACAATCGATACCGAAACCGGAACCAGAACCAAGAGGCATGCACTCAGATAGGTCCCCAAGGTGTATGAACGGCTTGGACATATCTGTATCATTTCTTACTTTGAAGTTAACATGGATTCCCGAACGTTGGTTGGTTGAGAGCACGGTCATGTGATCAAACTTTAAAGGCTCATTATCCATGAACTCTTGGAAAATCCTTCATACTCGTGTGAACGCTTTCAGGTCGTGTGAACGTTAGAGTTCTTTCTTGATTGAGCATGATTTTGTTAGCAAAGTTCAAACGGTTACCATTTACCGACTTATTTGATTGAATAACATAATGTCAATATGATATGACCTTCTTAATTGTTAAAATATATAAAACATTTCAATAAAAGATCTGTTTACTGTTGAGCTAAGCGAGTTACAAGATATAAGCTATTCTAGAACCGATCGGATTTGAGCAGTCGTGGTAATGAAATATTTCTTTTTCGACTGTTGTTTACATAATATTGACGAGGAGACAACAAAATATGTCGGCCTCCATGTCTTGACGTGATTCAAAGGACGGATAACCTTGATCTCGTGCCCCTGAAAGATTAAATTTATTACACTTCATTCACCATGATGAGTGTCACAGGTTTCATCAAACAGGTAATAACGAAAAATAACGTAAGAAATTATAAGAATTGAATGTCAGTTTGTGTATTTGCAACGGAAAATGAACGATGTCAAAGCGGTATTCAAACTCTCACGTGAACTTGCTCGCAAGCTCGTTCACGGGAGTTTGAATCCCACTTTGGGGGACAGCTTTTCTCAGAAACTGTTTAAGGTAGGATTACCAAATTTGGTGTGTTGTTTGAGGGCATAATACCTTGATGGAGTTTGGAAATGATAAGCGTGCAATTATATATTCCGGAGTTATTGTCCTTGCTCCGTATTATTGGACTATGTTCATTGTATCGCCAAAGGGGACAGCTTTTCTCAGAAAATGTTTCAGATAGGATAACCAAATTTGGTATGTGGCTTGAGGGTATTGATACCTTGATGGAGTTTGAAAGTTAGAATCGTATGATTCAGGTATCTTTAAAGGGGATAGCCTTTCTTAGAAACTGTTTAAGATCTAATCATTTGTTTGGCTTGAGGGTATCGATATCTTGATGGAATTAAAATGACAAGTGCACAATTATTTATTCTCGAATTATTCCCCTTGTTCCAATTTCTTGAGTCTGGCGGGGGAGGTTGAATACTATGTCTTGTTGTTTTCAGCAATACCAGCCCCTGTGATGTTTTGTACAAGATAAGCACATATAATGTTTATGTCATCTGTGTCTAAATGACTCGAACGTTTAAATGTCACAGCCTGAAAATGGTTAGCGTGTACCAGGATATATGGACGTTATTGCCACTGAGAACATGGTATTTCCTAAAGCTTTTAGCACACTGGTCCAAAGTAAATAGAAACTGGTTTAGGTTTATCAATGTTTGGGAAGAAACCGGAAGTGGTTGTGTCCATCTATTTCAGAATATCCGGAACAAAGACCACAATATCCGGCGACATGGTTGAATCTCCCTGAAAATGGAACCAGGGTTGATTAATGCGAAACTGACAATAACGTAATTAATACGCCTCGGAAAAGATAATCTCATTCCCCGTTAGTTATTGTCTAAGTGTCATCATATTATTTAATGTGAAATAGATGTACCTATGCAGCAAACAGATCTATCCATATATCTTGTGTGTCCACAGCCTTGGCAGTCTTAATCTTAGTATTAAGTCACATACTCTTACTTTGTTTATATCAATCAATCAATCAAACATCAATCAAGACCAAACATTTCACATATTCTACAGAGCAGGTAATAATTGCTGATTGATTTTTAACAGAAATGCTATATATTATTAAAATTATCGTTATTTTAAAACATGTGACACACATACGATTTTGACTGTATATAAATTAATCCTTTATTTAACATTCGAGATTCTAAATGCATTCATTTTCTAGTGAATACGATGGCTTTACCCAAAACATAACACATTCGTTTCTTAAAAATACAAGACCATCTAGATAACGACTTTTTTTTAGGAACAGACACGAATTCGCTTGTTGTTTTTTTTTTCCTAAAGTAAAATAAAGAGAACTTTAAAACCTAATTCAATTATCAAATCAGTATTCATAAATGTAGAGATGAATTTCACCAGAAGTGTTTGAGAAGAGTTTAGCAGTGCTTGAACATTCGTTCATTTCCAGTGTATGCATACATCTCATCGCCTCGATACACTCTCCATCAACATCAAAGGGCAAAATAAACACTTAATCGGTTACAGAAGAGCAAGACCCACACAAAATGCAGGATAACAATCTAAGATTGGCTCTTGTGTATGCTTGGTCAATATCAGTAACACAAAGGAATAATTTGTGTGGTCTTAACTTACACATAGTCATTTGTTCTAGAAAGTGTAATCAGAACAAAAGGCATAGATTTTACACTCAGTAGTGTTGATATTATGAAACCAGTCGGTTTCATCTACATGGAATGTTGAGTAATTCTACAATCAAATGCAGATTTCGTTCCTCGGAACAGAGTCGATTTTAATGAGACTGAGGTTGAGCTAGGCTTAAATAACCGTTATCAGTGTAACTATCTGCATTTAAAGCTAGGATAGCTTTCATTTCAAATTGTGTTTTATGAGATCACAGTTAAAGACGACATGGATTATTATTCAACTGATAGAGAGAATAATTCAATCTATAGTCCGTCAACATGTTGGGGTTGCGTTTTTCACGACTGCCGTAATTGTTTTAAGTGAATTTATTATTTTACTTGATATTTTATTGATTATTTGCCTGTATAACTAGCATTATATGTTCGTGTTTGTTTTGATAGTGAAAAATTAATGTAGAACCAATGAATGTAATGTCCAACGGGTCAAGGATGCTTGCAATTCACGTGCATGACCTACTTCTGAATGAAAGGGCCGTCTAGTTCAATGATGCATATCGTTATAGTATCACCATATATGATATGGCCCTGTGTTTAGGACGCGTTCAATATCACTGATCGACCTTCAACGGTCATGTCACTCACCAACCAGGCAATGGAATTGCACCATCATGATGATTACGTTCTATCATCAAGAACACTCGAATCTTCAAGGTAACATCGACTCCGAACCCCAAGATCAGCAAAGGGTTTTGGGGATCGAGTTTTTAAAAAAAGCTGGAACATTGCTGTGGAACTCTCACCCAGACAGCATCAAGCAGTATGAAAGTCTGTCCTGCTTCAAGATGAGTCTAAAGAGGACATGACCTGAGCGCTTTTGATCGTGAGCACTGAATTTGAAAATAGCTTTACAAATATCCAGTATTATTGTGTGATATGCTTTCTTATAAAGACAGAGACGGCAGGTGCCATCACGCACCCTGCATCAATGTTAAGCTAGTCTGTGTCAGTCCGTCGTCAGGGGCAAGCCTCCATAAGACACTACGTGCAGCTGGGACTCTGTGTGACAATGGATGATAAACATGGTATGATATCAGATTTAGGTATTTACATATCATACCCTTTATCAGTCACATAGCTAAAAAGCTCTTTGGCTAATATTGGGGTTTGGGTGATTCAGAATGTGAAACGAAAGCACTCATACAATATTTTCTGCCTAGGATACAGTTCATAGATGAATTAAATTCAATGTTTGAACAACGTTGAAAATTTTTGTATATTTTGGAATATATGTATCACTTACATTTACTCGTTACTGTTCTTGGCGCCTTTCCTCGAAACACTTCAGTTACATTTACATTTCACGGGAACATAGCAATCAATTGTAAGGTATGTTTAAAGGATTGGTTACAAGTAAATGTAAGTCTATGTAACTTCCTGGTGGCAACTTCCTGTCAGACCATCAAGATCTGTCTGTTATCGAATGGACTTTGTGCATGACCATGCATGAAATCATAAACCACAAACAAGACACTCTTTTCGACGTTTGCTTCCTCACGAAATACTCCATTTTGGTTTGATCTTTAAATTGATCACGTGATGTCGAAGGTCAGTGATATGCCAGAAATAAGTCAGAGTTAAACTGAGATCAGAATAGATTGTTCAGACACGTTACTTGTTAGCAGTTAATTTGTCTACAGATAAAATGATCGATCGTCGACAACCTACATAGATGTCGATGTGAGAACAGTTACCTTGAACCTTGTTAAATGGCAAAGAGACTATTCACCAAAATTGGCATGACACTTTAATTCAAAAGAATAATTCCAACCATTCATAAGTTCATCATAAATATTACACAGAAGTCAATTTTGAACTGCAACTGAATTGTGAAACAGCACACATTCACCAGTGTATCCCGTCTGCTAGTCACGTTGGTTTGTCGTATTGCTCTGTAGATCAGCATTTTGCTAGTTGTGGATTTGAGCTAAATAAGAAATATTCCCTTTATGTATACCTAATTACCAACGGTATCATCTTTACTGAGCTTTAGTAGAGGGGAAATTTGAGCTCAAACAAAAATGGTGAAGGCTAACAAATGTTTGTGCCTATCAGGACTTTTACGTACCTCGCTTCATCCCGGGGTCAGGTCACCATAGAAATAGTGAACACGTCCTGCTGTCCCTGTTGCACTCGTGTTTTAAGATATCGTATTTCCTCTAATAGGGACCCGGGCCCTTATCAACATGTAATATCAATTACCATGTGTCCGCGAGTTTGATATGGAGATTTATCAAGTGTCCGAGTTATATCGGGCCCCTATTAGAGGTCCGGCCCTTATTGGAGGCCCGACTCTTAATCACCTTTGGGTACCTTTACCCCCGGCTATTATTAGAGGCCCGGCTCCTATTTGAGAGGAAATACGGTAAGCTAAAGGCCGGTTTTCACGGTACGATGTGTAGTAACGACTTGTCGTAACCAACTCTAGTTCCTGAGAGAACATCCAAGTCGTATCGACTTATCATCTGATGTACATACAAATTGTGTTTATACTACAAGTTGATTCTACAAGTTGGAATTACAAATCGCACAGTGTAACCGAAGCGTTAATAGCATCAAGGACAAGCTTTGCTATATTTTATTTCAAAGTTGAATGTCACTGGGTCAGGTTTAAAATTAAAACTGTTTTATTAGATTGACATACTCATGGACTTTTCTGGGATAGAAATAAATCGGCGAAAATTCATATATATATATATATAAGAGTAGAGGTGGTCGGAGCTTTAAGTCCTGGCCTTGGGGTGTCCGAGGATTGGATGTAAGTAACTCTCAGATGTTATGAATAGGTTCGTGATTCTGGATAAGACAGGAGAGTCGGACAAGCATATAACTACAGTGGTCAATTTGTCTACACACGTAATCAATTTGCTTAAGCGTCTAGCGGTCAGTTTGTCTGTAAATGCATTGATCGATCGCTGTCCCATATATAGACAAAAGCTAGATAGATGTCAGACAACTAGACCAGTGTGTTGAACGTGGTGATGTGAGGAGGTTGCTTCGTAGAATATATACCTAATATCACGGAGGCTTGTATTATTGCAGGGAGAAAGCCTGCAACACCGTTGTGGCATTGTGGTGAAACCTGCGAGCGTCATCAGGAACTTTAGCGAACCATTGGTGGTACTGCGCTACAGTTGATGAAGTTGCTGAGTCCCTAACGGGATTCGAACCCTTTGTTGAACGGGACCGAGGCAAAACATAGCCAGAGACATTCCGGAGAAAGAGGATATAAACGAAAAGGAAAGGATTTGTGTAACAAAACCTTAGAATGTAGAGGTTGTTCAAGTTATGTGACTGACGTAGCGATACCTAAACACTGAGTAGAGTTTGAATGGCACCATGATGGAATGGTCAACTATCTTGATGTCTGAACTCTGATATTTGCTTGAGGCCTACAAATCTACCTCCCACACTGACGAGCTCCAAAACCACTGTCGCTTTATACGTCGCACCATTTTATTCAAATACATTTATAACAAATACCAGTAACTACATATGTATAAATACGTCCTGTCAGGTCGCGTCAAGAGATGTTTTAGCGTTTTACTTTATATTGTATGAACTTAAATAATAAAATACAAATTTGAGAAAATATAATATGCAAAAAACATGCACATGGACATGCAAGATATAACTTCATTGCATAACAGCTTGGGAAGACTGTCTGTTTATTTCTTAATATACAATTGATCTGATTTTGTTAGGAATATACGAATCAAAATTGCCGATCTGAATATTTAAACACTATCAAATGTCATTCAGAAAGCCAAGGAATATGTTTAAACTTAATGTTATGTGTGATCTGTCAAGTCTATGATGTGTGGCACATGAGGCCAATGTACGAAATATACAAGTTGGGCTATGTTTGCATGTATTCTCAGTAGTGTGCTATGAAACAAAAATAATTTATCTTTTGCAAAATTAGCTGAGCTGTCTGACCTAATGTGCACCTCACCCTATCTAAACTCAAACCGAAATTGTCTGGAGATTCATGCAGTTTTTTTTATAAACTGCTCAGGTTGTTTTTGGTCTTCACTTCATAATTTGATTGAAAGCTATTTAAATTTGATTTAAATGAATATACTGTAACTTATTCATTACGTATTTTTTTTTAATTTAAAAAACTAGACTGTTTTTTCGGAAGAAAGGTATATTCTCGAATTACGGTCAAAACTCATTGTCAAAATTAAATTTAGGATGTGAATTTTACTCCATCTCTCGATTCTCTAAATAGTTTCTTGCACATGTATTTGATATTGAACGTAAGGTTCAACTTCAATTGCCCTGGGGTGGGGTAGTGCACGGTTGGAATCCTGCCAGGGGCTCGACAAATTTGTCTACCATATGTGGATCAGGGGAATTTTACGTTCGCTTCGATCTAATTTCAAAAACGCCTATATTTACACAAATGTCAACACGTTCTCTACCAACAGAGGTTACTCAAGTCTTCTAACGTGAATTTTGTTGTATAGGTGGATTGCTCCGGTTGCGCAGACATACAACAATCTAACTGCTTTAGATTGTAGTACCACATAGTTCAACAATACGTTTACAATTGAACTGGGCATATTAAAAGTACAGAAGGAGCACCAGTGGATATCTAAGATAACTAGAGGGCATACATTCCGACAATTATCTAAACAAAATAATGTAATTGCAAATACAGTTTTAATGAAATCAACGAAACAGTATTTGTGATAGAACAGGTTCTATTTCATTCGCATCGCATAGCAACGCATGAATAAAACGTAGTGTATGACAACTCATTGAAAATAACGTGTTGCGTTCTGATGCAATTATTTATTATGAATTATTTATATGAATCGCATCCAAAAAACGTATGTAGTGTAAACCCCGCCTTAGCGCAGTGGATAGCGCATTCGGCTTCGAATCAACAGAATTGGATTCTTTGTCTGCTGTAGAATTGTGGCCTTCATCAGCACACAAAGTGTGTGCAATGAAAGCTTGATTTTATGAGTAACCGAAGGCAAGATATGAAAGTGTTTTCTCCCTTGATTCCAGCTAATTTCAAAGTCTCGCGAGATTCTCGCCACTTTCCCGTTCCAGCTTATGGTCGAAGGGAGAGCAACGAGAGAGAAAACATAACTCCATGTCTAATTCAAAACTTTATTCCCTGAGGAATACAATTCGACAGAACGCGAACATGCTTTAGCCTTCAGCAGGTGACTTCAGCGACAGATCCCATACTTTGGCTTTATCTGGAAATAATAGAACACATAATAAGTATTCTGCATTGAGATTATCGAAGGCAAGAAACAGTATATGCATGTAAAATAATTAATTACATTTTAAATCACCTCGGGAAAGGTGGGTGGGAACACTTTCATATCTTGCTTTTGGTTACTTATAAAATCAAGCTTTCATTGCACACACTTCGTGTGCTGATGAAAGCCACAATGTTATCTCATTACCTCCGTCAAGATATTCAAGTGTTAGTTTAAAGCTTACCTTGATAAAATTGCTGATTGGAAAGAGCTGCATTTGGTGGATCTACAATAAAATTTACCAACTGTTGATTGGTTTGACCAATTTGCTTGTTTCAAAATATCCTGAACTGATACCCCTTTCATCAATGCTTTTGAGGTTGAGGCTGCTCTTGTAGAGTGAGCTGACTTTGTCAAAACCTCTCCCAACAATCTTGCCACTGAACAGGGCTTGACTTGTGCATGTGGCTTTACAAAACTAATGAGTAGATTATGCCGAGGCACTCCATCGGAACTTTCTCGCCATAATCTAGTCCTTTTGTGGTATGTCTCTATGCATTGAACAACACACAAGGTTTTATCCTTAGGTAATTTTGAGAATTCCATATCTTTTCTACCAGGTTTGCATGTTTTTGTTCTTTTAGTCAATTCAAAAGTGATTTTCTCAACTCTTTTTGACATAAACCTGATGTCTAATTGCTGTATTTCTGAGGATCTGCCGGCAGAGGTCAGTGCGAGCAACTTTGCTAACTTTTGGGGTAACAGTTTGTCAGACAGGGTTTCATACTCCCACCAACCTTTTATGGTGTTCAGCACCTGATCTACATCCCAAGTACAATGATACTTTGGAACAGGGAGTCTCTCATTGAATATGGCTCGCATGTGTTCACATATAAGTGGTGTCTGCCCAATCTTTATGCCCTGTACCAATTCATGATTTTAAGATATGGCCGACCTGTGAGAATTGATTGTTGGGTATCTTAAACTCTTATCATAGAGGTGTGTCAGGTATTCTATGACAGTGGGAACAGGTGCTTGAATGGGATCATCCTGACATAAGACATCTAAGAATGGCAAGTGTAATGTTGAAGCTAAATACGTTGATCTGATATCCATTTGCGCGATGTGCTTATGTTCAAATTATGAATGATTCATATTTTTAAGCATATAAAATGAAAGGATTGTCCAGTGAGTAGTAATGTATAAACATCAAAATGATCAGGTAGTTTCAAATCACTCCCTTCCCGTTTTAAAATATCCTTTACTAAAACATCTCACTCAAAGAAAATGGTGCTATATATAAAGCGACAGTGGTGTGGAACTCTTCAGTTGTTAGGGGTAGATTTGTAGGTCTAATGAGAATTTGAGAGTGCTGACAGCAAGATTGTTGACCATTCCATCATTGTACGATAACCACTACTCTGAGTGTTTAGATATTGCTGCATCAGTCAGACAACTTGAACTACCTTTGATCTGATCGAAAAGGAATCACATGGCTTAAATGAACCATGTGTATTCGTTTTAGAATTCTTTTGATCGAATCAGAAGTCTTATGTAGCCGTTATTAACACTTATATATATATATATGTTTGTGAGAACATTTTATTTCTATAAGAAAACCATGCTACAGCGCTTTTAATACAAACACTGTGAAGCAACCCACTGCATGTCAACCAACTGACTAACTTAAATTTAATTAATTTTCCTACATATTTGTGTGTCACTTCTAAATGCCCCCCACCCCAAGACGTAACGATAACACATCAACATACTGTGCAGAGAGAAACCACTTAATGAGCTGTATTGTTGGTATCAGGAATATTTTGTTTTAAACTTTTATTTCTTTGAACAGTGTCGATTATAATCAGATTTTACTTTAAAATACCATATTTATCAGTATATTTAGCTCGCGCCACCACCACAGAGACGACATGAACTTAATAGAAGAAGAAAAAGGTGAGATGAAAACTCAGCTCGAAAGTATAATAATCATCATTGCTGTTGTTAAAAATTAAAAATAAAAATACATTATCCAACTTTAGTCATGACCACTGAACATTTTCTTTCGATCAGGCACCACAGCTCTGTTACACCCATCTTCTGTACAACAGTAGTAACAGGATAGGTAGTAGCTGTAGATGTTTCTCGGGTTGAAGTTAACACAGTCGCTCTTGTCTGACGTTTCATGCCACCATTTTGTGTTGCATTCTACATCAGATGCGCATCTAAATTGAAAGTTTGTTATGATTGTAAAGAAATGTTGCATTTGTTACAGTCAGTCTAAAGAGGTTTCAATTAACATAAGAAGAAGTGAATCTGTACTAATTTCAAAATTGAAACATTTAAAGTAACACCATTTTACAACATGATAAACAAAACAACTTACTCAGCGCAAATTCCGTATTCTGTTTTGCGTTCACAAATGGGAAACCATTATTTTTGTATAACATTCACTACCTAAGAGCTATTATTCTGCATATCATATAAATATCTCGAAACATACATACACGTATAATTATATGTTGATATCCTTCTCATTTGTGCTTTCAGAGGACTGCATTCACAAATGACGAACCACTATTCAATAACACATTAATACTTTAATGTATTAGATGCGTGAAAACACAACTATTTATCTTTCAAACATAATCATTGATTTCAACATCTTTACGCAATTTGGCTGTATTTGATCCTATATTTCAGACATTATGTATACATCTTTTAAAATCCTGGGTACATATAAATTCATCCGCGAGTTGAGCTGTTACAGGTGAAACTATACATACGTTTTGGTGACAGTTTTCGTTCCATCAGATCTGTTTTCTACGTGGTTCATGCAGTAAGGTTTGTCTGGTGAACAGGATACTAGAGGGTCATCGCTGGATGTGATTCCACACAATGATCCAGAACATACCTCACAGCTCACGGGTTGTACTGAAAACACAGTGCATTTCTTATAGAGTTGTTACAGCTCATTAAGATCTATATTTCTACCCTTGATAAAAAGAATTTAAGACCTAACAATGCATAGATAATACACATGCTGATACTCAATAGAATTGATATGAATGATTCCGACATTGTATTTGGATGATTCAGAATACCATATTTATTCATATTGTAAATTGAAACGGAATGAACATATGATGTATTAAATGTATGTACGGTTTTAGCGATCCCAAATTAAACACTGTATTGGACAGTATTTCATAGCTAAAACAATAATGAAATACACCAAATTTTGTTTTAATTTGCAAGAATACTTAATTAAAGCAACTTCTGTTGCCTGTGTGCACCTGAAGGAGACGTTGTATCTTTTCCTTGTGTAGATAACGTGGACGATATCCTGCTGGTGACAGTAGATGTTCCCAACGGAGGTAGCGATGTTCTTGTTGTTAAAGATTCTGTTGTTGTTGAAGTTGATGTCGTCACTGGTATTGCTAAGGCTGTAATTGTGATAGGTATTGGAAAAAAGTGGTAATTGAAACTAAACCCATGTCCAAAAGAAAGTATACAAAGGATTTGAAGAAACGTGAAAGAAAACCAGATGAAGATAGAGACTTAAAATATGTATATATCAGTAGAGTGGCGTTTTAACATGCACACATTATTTTCAATAAAACAGAAAATGAATGCCCAACAGAGGTACAAAGACACATGGGGTCAAACATGTATATATTTCTCAATATTACTGTCAAGCTATATATGCTGAAAATTAGAAAGTAATGGAGAAATGCTTGGACACGTGTTCACTACCGAGTATTTCCACCTTGGGCATCAATGCATGCCAGAGCCATCCGCTTCATCAATGATGTCCATTCATCATTTGGACACTGTTCTAAGGTTTGGAGGTTGTCCGGTGGTGCTGGTCGTCTTCTGATTTGAACAAGGCAAACCTACTCTCATCCGAGAACAGAACACGGCTCCAATTTGGCACTTGCCAACGTCGAACTTGTCGGGCCCATATCAATAGGTGAATTCGATGTTGGCGTGTCAACGTCACACTACGGTAGGGTCGACGTGCTCGAATACTATGCTGATGCAATCTGCCGTACACTGTGTGTCTACTGATCCGATGTCCCAATGCCGTCGCTGCCATTTCCGTCGTGGTGATGAAGCGGTTTCTCAGGTGAAAAACCCGGATGCGACAGTCTTCCACCGACGTGGTGACCCGTGGTCCATAACTTTAGGCCTGTCTAATGTCTGACCTGTCTGACAAAATCGATGCATTAACCGGGAAATTCAAACAGGCGTGCATCCAAACGTTCTGGCAATGACGTCATGCGTGACTCCTTGCTGGGCCATGCCAATGGCTCCAGCAATGGCTCTCTCTCTCTCTGTATTGCTGTTAAACTCGGCATTTCTTGTATGTGCCTTGTGTTGCTGCCTTCTTGATGTGCGGTTTCATGTGTTTCATCACGTGATTTTGCACGTGCACTACATGGAATGAGACCTAACATCGTTTTTGGTAAAATCACTAGTTGCATGAACAAATATCACTATACTCCAATTATTGTCGATAAAAACATTGTGTTGTGTTCCTGTGACATGTTGAATAATCATCTAATATATATAACCTAGGTATTACACAAATTATTCAAATTGTTTCTTAGTAAACTTTCTTTTGAGCATGGGTTTATCAATGTTAGAGCACTGTTATATTCTTCTTAGACAAAATGTCATAAACTATATTACTGTAGCATGATTAAACCATCACATACTGATGCAGTGGAATAGCATGTGAAGGTTATTACTATCGACATCTATTTCCTTTCTTTAGATACAAAATTGTGTTACAAGATACTTATTTTAGTATTCTCTATTTAATACACATTCCATGAAAATTAAACTTTGGATAGCTCTTTTCAATTATAACACATTCAGTTATAACGTTTCGTGCTGCAAAATACTGCAATGTCGTTATGGTAAAGGTATATATAACAAGTAGGACATTGTAATGTTACATTAATTTGTGACATGCCAGCAGTAAAACTATGCTAAAATGGAATACCATGTAAATATACTAGCATCTAACTGTCTTTCCTTTCATGTTTGTAATATTACAGTGGTTTGTGAGTAGCAGCAGTGAAACAACACTATGTATCGGCCAAATGGAAACGATGGTAACAGGGTTGTTGCCGACTGGTATCTTAGAAGAAGCAGTACATTAAAACATGTTATAATTGTTCCCCGTAGTTGTCATTTGCAATGTCGGAAGAAGCAGTTAAGTTTAACAAACTATTTACGATTGGTCGCATCGATTTTATATCGGTCTCAATAGGGTCGTACATGTACTTTGGTACGACCGACTTGGCGATTTCACATGCAAGTGGCAAGGACCATGCTGAGATCACCGCAACAGTTTCTGAGATCGACTTCCATTCGATTTGTGACCTGTGCAACAGCTTGTGCAATCGATTGTGACCACAAATGCGACCTCATGACAACATTTTTGCATGACCAGTCAGGTCCAAAGTAAAAAATGCTGCACTCATATCATTCTGAGTCCCTAGATAAGATGGAAAACGAAATGGCCCTTGTCGTTGCTTTGCTTTGTGAAACCCAACAAGAACTGCAGAATACCGGCGACTGCACCATATTGTTTTGATGAGACACCATCATTGAAGTTAAAGACATCAACTGTATGCAAAGTGGGTACTAGAGTGTAACAGATATACCCTCAGCCATTGACTCATGACAGAACATCAGATGCATGTATTACATTTAATACATCAAGTCAAGCAATACCTCGCAGGTACATAATGTCAGCACGGCCTAACATACAGACAATGTAAGTTAAGAGAACGAAGCTGTTGAAATGACTCTTGAGAGTCGCAAGGACTCACAAGAGTTGCCGAGACCAAGTCTGCCCATCCACTGAATACTAGAGTCTTATATACATGAATCTGAGGGAGGCAGTCACAACCTCATGACGCCCATGTTCTCTATCTTGGTATTGTTATTGTCGTAAACATTTTGTTTGTTACATCTTCCAAATGATTCTGAGACAAGCTATTGGCTGGTCTTGGACCACCATATCACATAGAGATCATATCAGTGTGCTCAGCATCCAGTTCATAAGTTCATCAACTCTATATCACTGTTGACCATCGCAACAAGATGTTTACCATAAAGTCTGATAGTAATCAGTTATGCATTAAGTGGACTACAAGTTATTGCATTATTACCTAGCGTGGAAATGACTATGTTACAAGAGTGGTTCACCCCTTTTGAGAGACAAGAACACAGTCAGTACTACCACCATCTTCTTACAGCGGGAAAGCCCGCATTTTTTAAGAATAATACATACACATTTGGTGAAGGCAGCAACTAGCGTATTCAGAGGTTCTTTGGATGGTTGGTGGAAAGTCACACTTACCTTACCAGTACCAGTATGCAAGTATTACATATGGCTAACAGGGTCACCATGGCATCAGTTCAGTGCATGATACCCATATCATCTGCCTATAGATTTTCTACAGAAAAAGAGTGGAAAACCAATAAGTACGAGGATCGATGGCAAGTACTTCATGCTATACATGTAGGTGTTCTCTATGGGAAACACATTAAAATCCGTGCTCCTGCACAAAGTGAAAGCGAATTCTAGTATGTGACAAGTGTATCACGACCAGACGTTTCAGCTGACCCTAATTCAGACGTTGAAACCAGGAGGCTGACGCCGTTGCTTTGATAATACTTTTCATCTCAAAGAGGAATATGACCTATTTAGAATAGTTCTACAACTTCTGTATATCACGTGGAAGATGTGTGGCACAGAATGCCTTCTACGACCTCTTGTCGATCTAAATCGTTCGTGGTATGTGAGGTCTCGGAGTGGTCCGGGTTCATTCACAGAGGCATTACAATTGATTACTTATTTGTCGTGCGTAAACTCATGATTTGCTGTGGGATCTTACCTGGGTTAAGAGCGCTTGCCACTCATTGCGCTATATAGTATGAACGCACTCGAGTTGACACCATCAAGTTGGGAGTTCATGCGACTGACATACGACCATACTAAGACCTCATTGGGACCAATATCAGCGCATTACAAGCAAATTTGTGAGCAATACATCAGTCGCATCGATCGCAGACTTTGTTCGATTTTTTAAAACAATGTGCGACCCATGACGAGTAAAGAAGATACTTTTTGCGAGCATTGGGATCTTCCCAGTGCCCTGTAATTGGGAGTTAGTGACGGTATTCACGACCGGGCGGGAGACCAAAATTTATCGCAGTGCGGTCGTATCCTCAGACTCACAAACAACTGGATACGACTAAATACGACTGACATGACGACTTAATACGACCCAATAACAATCAGATACGAGCCACTTACATGTACGACTCATTCATGACTGAAGACGACTTGATGGAATTTCTGGAATAAAAGGTAAAAAAGTACGAGCATCGCTTGACTGAAATAGTCGGGATTGAGTTTTTGAACATTTTATTAAGCAATGTGGAGGCAAACACAGCTATATGACATTGGTCTACTAACTGAGAGATTTATAATTGGTCAGAAGAAGACTTGTGAACTTACACTCATATCATAATGCATGTAATGAAAATATGTAAAACCAAATTTCAGACAGCTAAGCCAACAGGATTTTACAACAAATAATTATCAATAGTCGGACACGAACAAAACCTTGCAAAAATGGTGTCAGATAAAAATACATCAAAAGACACAAGACCATTATAATAACAAGTAAATACGAGTTTTATTCTTAAAGAAAAGTTTGGGACCACAACTTTGGAACTTTTGCAATACACACACAAAATTAATTGCATAAAGTATGAACATTTTGTGAAAACTGAAACATTTCTTCGAAATGCAAAACTTAACAATCCAGTCAAACAATTTTCTTAATATCAAAGGTCTCTCATTAATAATGACGTAGGTATAAAATTCAGACAAATTATGACAAATTTATTGTTTGAAAATTAAGCAATTGATTAATTATTTAACATGCATAACTAGGCCATCAAGTGAATATAGTCTATGAATAACCAAACTATTGTCTAATACAACTTGTTCAAAATATTAAATGCAGAAATTTGTTAATATTTAAGTAGAACTTATTTCATAGAATGTCTGCAATATATATATGGTTATCAGACCTCACTTTTCAATAGTGATGAAGATATGGAATGAAGACAATTTTTATTAAAATATTCAAATGTCAGTACAGTGTATACAGTCTATTTATATCTACAATATACTAAACAAATAGTTTGACCTGTCCAACAATTTTTAACTTTATAAAAAAAAGTATGCCAATTTAGTAAAGGATAATAAATGTCCTCGAAATCTCGATAATCCATATTAAACATAATGGGTAAAATAGCAACAGTTTCTTAGAATGTTATTTACAATGTTCAATCATGCTTTCATGAACGGACGGACACTGGATGGACAACGGGACAGACAGACCCAGTCAGAGCGTTACATACACCAATGGGGGTATAAATAAACATTCCTTAAACAAATCATATCATACCTTAACAAAAGACATAGTAATCAACATCAAGAAGCTCCTGTTCTGATGAATCTTCGAGACAGCGATCCTTGTCCCGGATGATGGCTTTGCTGCTGTTTAGAGATGTATGTTGGGAAACCTGAACAGGTTTATCTATAACTTTCTGCAAGGTGAGAAATGATGTTGCCGGTTGTTTTGTTCTTACTTCCACAAGAAGGTACCCATTCCTAATCTTCTATACATCCTTAACATCACCGGCTAGACCTTGAATGGTCTTGACAGTGGCGAAAGGATTAAGACAGAGAGGTTTGTCATCAGTTGATGATATGACCAGAAATCGAGGAAAGGTGCTTGCATTGTATTAGAAGCTGAAGTTGAGATTGAAGGTTTTGAGTTGGATGATTTTGAAAGGTAAGTTGATTTTGATGATGTTGCCTCTTCCTCAGAAGAGGGACAATCATCCGTTGACAAATTTTGCTCGTTTTTAACTGAACGGGTCATGTTCGGTTGGTAAACATTTCGTCAACCTGGATCCCCAACCACCACGGAGCACCAACAAGGGCAATGCTGTATGTCAGCGGATCTCCTGCTGACTGCACCGGGGATACCAGGATGATATACTCCACTAAAACGTTGCCAATGTTTCACTGGATTGACCCATGGGCCGCCGCTATCTTGGAAGCGGAGTAAACTTGATGAATGTGAGCAAGAGAGCATTTAGAAAGAGTGGAGAGAGTAGGGATTGTACATCAGGAAAGAAAGCATTGTGGAAAGGTGGTGAATGTATGCACCACAACAACCAAGAAAGTAAAAAAATAATTGTAAAGAGAGGTAGCAGCGTAAGAAGAAGGATAGCAAAGATGTGCGCAACCAAGTGCTTGGCATGACCAGCCAATTGACCAGACCGGACCAATCTGGCCACCTATCTAGATGAAGTCGTGGCCGAAGCAGTGTGTTGGTCAGTGGTAGCGTTCTGCTACACACAACCCTCAACCATCAGGCATCCTTCCTGCACCGTACAGGTCGCAGTCCACGGCAAACAGACTGCCCCCTTTTAGTCGCCTCTTAGGACAAGTAGGAGGAACTGAGTGGCTATTCTATCCCGGGGGAAATCAAACTGAAATGAGAAACGTTGTCAGTGAGGGTGTGAGTGAGGCCTTAGTAGGCATTACGTAGTTAGATTGGAGTCAAAAACGTAGGAGAAACGTTGATGGTGTTTGTGAAATTGTCCTTTGCAATTTTCCAACAAAATTAAATATCACAATGTCTGAACTATCCAGATGAGATGGAGTGCATGTTTAAAAGTTCAAAGTTGAAAAAGTGTGACAGTTGAAGTAGAAATTGCGTTAAAGGAGCTTTCACACCCACCCGAGTAAAATCTGCTGGACGGTAAGGACTAATTTTCCGTTTTTTACATTTACATATAATAAATCTCGATTGGGAATATGCCTTTTGCATGTACATGTGCATATACGTGTACTCACATACAGGTATTCGGTCTTCTTATATCTTGACCAAAACTTCATTCTGGAAACATCTGCTACAGAGTTTGTTTTTTTTTTTTTTGGGGGGGGGGGGGGGGGGGGGGGGGGGTAAAAGTGTGTAAAATACTGAAGAATATTAACACATCATGATAGTTTGCAGGTGTTTCTGGCGATGACAACAGGAATTTACATTCTGTAAATAAGACGAGACATAATTTGTTTGGCCTATTCCTGGCAAGGAATGACTTTTCAGAACGCATCTAACCATGAGTTCCTACACACCCTATATTTGACTCGCAGTCCTGATAAAATCTCGAATGTTGACGACCAAGTTTTTATAAGACAAACACTTAAAAAGGGACCATATTGAAGGACAGATAATTCATTTTCTAGAAGGAAATTCAAAATTTAGGCTCGTTTCTGTCTTAACCATTTATTCAGCTTTCAGGTGAGCTGTCATACATACCTGTATGTGTTGCCGGGATTTAGAAGAAGATTTTAAAGTCGCACACCCTCAAAATCGCGAAATTACAGAAACGTCGTGATATATCCTTCCTCTCAAGAACTATGTGGATGTTGGTGCTATTCACTTGGACTTACCATCGGAATGTATCAAATCGGACAGTTCCTTTTCTGAGAAAACAATCAAAGTTCGGAAACGAGGTAAGAGAGGAGATGTCAGGAGAGTGATTCGGAACAGACCAAACAAACCGCTGCTTCCAACGATTCTTCTTGCAAATGTTTGTTATATTGGGAACAAGATGAATGATCTTGATTCATGTGTCAAATATATGTTTGAATATAAGGATAGTTGTATGCTGTGTTTCACAGAGACTTGCTTAAATTCTTCAATTGACAATAACAGCCTTGAGTTTCCTGGTTTTGGCACACCGCTTCATTTAGACCGTGGTGTTGACAATACCAGAAAAACTGTCGGCGGAGGCGTCTGTATGTATGTCAATAATAGATGGTGCAATAACATAACGCAGCGCAAACGTGTAAGTTCTACCAATATTGAACCTTCATCTGCTTCCTTGAGGCCATTCTACCTTCCATGTGCATTTGGACAGATTTTCATTACGCTTGTTTGAATACATTACAGAAACATCGTTTGCCAAGTGCAAACAATCAAAATGCTGCTGCAGTTATACAAAACATGTTAACGAATTAGAAAATATTTCCCCGGAATCGCCTAAATTGATTCTAGGTGATTTAAATGGTTGTTGATTAAAATCTTCAATGCCACATTATGAACAGCATGTGAAGTGTGCAACCCGTCGTTCTAAAACGATTGATCTTTGTTATGGTAAATTTGAACATGCATACAAATTTTTCACAAGTTATATTGCATTTTGCTCTGATACCATTATTCCCATTCGGGAGATTAAAATATATCCTAATAATAAACCCTGGGTCTCGAAAGAATTTTGAATTAAAAGAAGCGTATGTTATTTCTAAAGACTATGTTAATTATCTAATATTAAAAATGAAATCATTCAAAATATTAGAGAGTGCAAAGAAGAATTCAAGAATAAAGTGGAAGAGGAATTCAAACAGAATAACAGCAGGAAAGCATGGCAAGGGATGAAGACTATGATTGGATGTGAAAAGCCACGGGAAGTAGTTTCACTGGGTGAAGCTTCTACATTTCTAAATGAACTCAATGAATTCTATACAAGATTTGACGATAACTATTTTTCAAAGGAATTAAAAGACTTGTTAAATAATATGCAAATTGACAATTACAAATCCTGCATATCCTAAGAAGACGTTTTGTTTAGATTCTCAAAAATAAACGTCAGAAAATCATCAGGCAGGGACTGTTATACTAAAAGAATGTAGAGATCAGCTGTCATTGATCTTTTGTAAAATCTATCATCTTTCTTTGGACACTCATGTTATACCCCGATCCTGGAAATTATCCGAAGTGATACCTGTTCCGAAGAAGACTAAACCCACTGTTAATAATGACTTTAGACCTGTTGCCTTCACTTCAATAGTGTTTTGAACGGATTGCGCTTTGTATGCTCGTCAATCATGTTAATCCACATTTAGATCCTTTGCGATTCGCTTACAGAGCGAGGCGAGGCGTAGAAGATGCTACTGTGTCTCTGTTAAACTCTGTATATCAACATCTTGAGAAACCTGCTGCCTATGTCAGAATACCCCTCAGCCTTTAACACCATTCAGCCTCACATTTTGATTAAGAAATTAATTGATTTAGATATATGTCCTTCTCTGGTTAAATGTGTAGCCTCATTCTTGACTGACAGGTCCCAATATGTCCTCAAAATGAAAAGTTCTTATTCCCGGACTGTGTCTATTTTCACCGGTGCTCCTCAAGGATGTGTATTGTCTCCAATACTTTTCACATTGTATAATAATGACCGTGTAAGTTCTCAAACAAACTTTTCTAGCTTTTAGTTCGCCGATGATACAGCTATTAGCAGTCTACTTGCTTTTGTTGATTTCCAGAAAGCGTTTGATTCAGTTGATCGATCAAAACTTTGGTATTGTTTACGCAATTCTGGTCTAAAAGGGAAAATATATAAATTGTTGAAGTCAATGTATGAGAACGTTAAAGCTTATGTACGTTGTGGTGAAAATAAGAGTGACTTTTTTTTATAATAGGGTTGCGACAGGGTTGTGTTCTCAGTCCAATTCTCTTTTCCTTCTTTATCAATGATTTATACCATGAAGTTATAACAAACGGGAAACATGGTGTTCAAATGTTCCAAGATCTGATAGAAATGTTTATAGTTCTATTTGCCGATGATATTGTCCTTATTTCAGAAATAGTAGTTAGGCTACAAAACCAGTTAAATATTTTAGAACATTACTCTAAAACATAAAGATTAACTGTTAATTTGGATAAAACAAATATTGTAATTTTCAGAAAAGGTGGGCCAGTAGCATCTAAAGAAAAATGGTTTTATGATAATCAGTCCGTGATCTTAAGTAACGAGTATAAATATTTGGGATTTATGTTTAATGCAACAGTAAATTTAAAGAAATCTCTTGCAGATTTAGCATTAAGAGCAAGGAAAGCTTTAATAAATTTGCTTTCAATTATGCATAATTTTGGCGTGTTGACGCCTAAAATATATTTTAAACTTTTTGATTGTCAAATACAACCAATTTTACTATATGGATCAGAAATATGGGGATTCCAACGTTTTGAATGCATCGAAAAGGTACATCTGTTAGCGTGTAAAAAGTTCCTTTGTGTCGGTCAGTCGACTCCAACATATATGGTATATGGGGAATGTGGGAGATACCCGTTATACGTTAATGCTTATGTAAGATGTTTGAAATTTTGGTTAAAAATAATATGTATGCATGAATATAGACTACCTTAGAAGGCTTACAACATGCTTGTTCATTTAGATGATTTAGGGAAAGTAACATGGGCATCCCACGTTCGAAATCTTTTGTTTTCTCATGGTTATGGTTTTGTTTGGCTGAGCCAGGCTGTTGGTAATATAAACCTTTTCTTGCATCAATTTCGAGAAAAAGCATTTAATATGTTTAATCAAGATTGGCAGTCGACATTAGACAATAGCTCACATTATGATTCATATAGATTCTTTAAAAGCCTACTACAACCCGAAATATATCTTTCACATTTAACATCCAAGAAGTTAAGGTATTCATTGATACGATTCAGATTAGGTCTGTCAAATTTAATGATTAATAAAGGTAGGTACAAATCGATCGACAATAGATATTTGAAGGAATAAGCCAGCAGGTAGTCCAGTTATTATAAATGGAGATGTTTTTGAAGTAGTTAGTAGTTACAAATATCTTGGAACTCAAATTAATAATAAGTGAAATTTCTCTGAAAATACCGATCGTATTTATAGCAAGTGTCAACCTCGCCTTCATTTCCTCAGGAAGCTCCGATCTTAACACATTGACTCAACTACACACAGTAAAAAGAGTTAAGCACTTTAAGTTCTTTTTTTTGATAGGGGTATGTTTCAGAGACCCATTATAGCAAAACTAAAGATCCCACAGGGGAAAAACGAATTTCAGGAGCAAGTGTAATTAATTGTTTTATTCGTTGACATTTTTGTGTAATCTTCAGAGATTTCAAATGACCAAAAACAGGAAACAAAAATTGACTAGAAAATGGTGAAAAACACAAACTCGTAAATGTATTGTCATTTCAAGTTTGACGGCTGAACATGATGAAGAAATCATACTGAATAACCCGTGCCATTGTCTTAGGAACGATTTAGTGTCAATATCGTGTGCTGCCACCGCGTGCCTGAAGTACTGCTACCAGTCTTCTAGGCATACCCCTTACAAGGTTCTTTAATTCTTCCATGGGGATTTGCTGCCACCCATCGTGAAATGCGGCCTCCAGTTGTCTTAGATTGTGTAGAGCAGGGTTCCTTCTCTGTAGACGTCGACCAATCATGTCCCAGACATGATCGATGGGATTCAAATCTGGAGACAATGCTGGCCAGGGGATACGAGAAACAGCATTGTTCTCCAGATGTTGAGTCACAGCTCGTGCACGGTGAGGCCGAGCATTATCATCCATGAACAGGGGTCGAGTTGCAAGTCTGTGATCATCAAAATGGTCAATCACAACTGGATCCAACACTTCTGCAATGTAGCGGGCGCCGGTAAGTGTGCCTTGTAGTGTCACCAAATCCAACTTGAAATCAAAAGAAAAGCAACCCCACACCATAACGGATCCTCCACCATATGGAACCCTTGGAAGAATGTTCCTTGGTGTGTATCGACTGTTCTTGACTATCTAAACTCTGATTCGCCCGTCAACGATATGGAGGAGGAAGAGACGTCTGACCAGTGGATACGTCTCCATGACCTCAGGTTCCAACGCTGCCGGTCACCACACCACATCCTACGATCCCGTTTATGACGATTAGTAAGGTTTAGACATCTGATGACTCGTCGAGACCTTAAACCTGCTGCTTTGAGGCGGTTCCTCACCGTCTGATTGCTGATACGTCTATAGGGTAGCCAGGCTTGTTTCAAGACGTACTTGACGCAAACGGTTGACGTCGTTAATGATGCAATAGGTTCCTGTCCTCTTGCAATGTGGTAGCTCGGGGCCTTCCGGAACGTGGTCGATCAAGAACATGGTTATTTTGGGCATGTTTCCTCACTAAACGACTGATGACTGAATAGTGGTAACCAGTTCTTCTCCCAATTTCCTTGTACGAGAAACCTGCTAAATGCTGTCCAATAATTTGCCATCTCGTAACCTCGGACAATCTCCTTCGTGGCAGTGTTCATGAATTTTGTGTATTGAACTGACATTGCAGCCGTAAAAGGCGTGTATTTAGCCATGGTAAGTCGAAGGGTGAAACTGCATTTTGCTGAAATCATGGGTTGCATGATATGCATGCCAATAGCTCCGTTCGTGAGAACCATTCCATAATAGAAACCACACCAGTTCCCATCCAGAATACCATATTAGGCCTGTCTATCGAATTGAACAACATGATCATAAAATCCAAAATGGTATACAACTTTAAATTTGGGGTGCTTAACATTTTTACTCTGTATATTTTGGCTCTTTTCTATAAAACCTGTGTTCAGTCTATTCTCATGTTCTCTATCCAATGTTGGTTCGGCTCCCTGTCACCAACAAATAGAAACAAATTAAATAAGATAATTAAACAAGAAGAACAATTCTAATCGTATCTTTAAGACATTAGATGAACTTCATGAAGGACAGGTTCAAAATTTGACTTAAAAATTGTCTGTGACCCTTCACATGTTTTGCATGACTGTTTTGAATTGTTACCCTCTGGCCGTCGGTATAATGTACCGATGTGCAAAAATTATAATTATATAAAATGTCTTTTGTACCAAAGTCAATTTCTCTTTTGAATAAGCGTTAATGTTCTCATCATCATACTATGTATCCATTTATGTATGTATTCCATGTATTTATTATAAATGAATGTGTATAATTTTGTATTTATGCTCACTCGGTCGTAAAACACATTCCCTAACGGGCAATAAAGAATTATATTATCTTATCTTATCTTAACTAAGTTTTAAATGAAAATAACTATATATAATTGTTTTGTGTAGTAAGTAATTCCATGTTCCATCGTTTATTTTATTGTCATTAATTTGCTTATGTTTGTTGCTTATTCGTGACCATTTATCGGACATGTATACTTTTCTAAACTCATGTGACTGAATTGTGACATTTAAACACCATATAGCTTTCTCTTTGACAAAAGACAGGCTGTTCTTATAATAGTTGTGTTACTTCTATCAACTATCATGCCCTGTTTAAACGGCGAACTTTCCACATATGTAATATTGCTTATTCATGCGTGTTTAATTTCTGCCTTAGCAAATGGGCTTCCAACTCTTTTAAATAAATGAACAAATTTGCAAATATGTGTAATGATTTTCTCACGTGCGTTTGCATTAACACGTCATTACACATATATGCAAATATATATACAGCGCTTTACTGACTAATTGTCTGATTGTACACTCTATTCATATAATGGTTGTACGACTACTATTTAAGATGTTGCATAGTGTATTGTTTCGTTACCTGTGCAGTTGTTACACTTCATTGGACACACAAGTGGACCGTATTTTAAGGTGCAGATTCCGGGCGTAGAACATTCGGAACTATGGTCCTGGCACACGCTGTCTGGAATAAATCAAATCCAAAATCATTGTTTACATGTATTTCGTTATATTACAGATGAGTTTTATCGAGGATACTTTTTATACAAAGGTAGTTTAACGATAAGGAGATCTCGCTTACTTGTCTGTAACGACAGTGTAGTGTTTGTTGTAGCGGGTGTCGCGGATGCTGTAGCAGCTGGTGTCGTTTTTAATACCGTGGCAGGTCCTGTGTTAGCTACAAAGTACGAAGATAGTAGCATTAACCTTACCTTAAGTAATTTACAAAAAAAATGCATAGATTGTAACGGGAACGGAATAGCAAAAAAATATTCAGGATGAACGTAATAAAGGGAAGCACAGATAGCTCACAATCCAGCTGCCAGTATTGATAATATAAATCTCTAATAGCGTTAACAGTATGGATTTCAGAGATGGAATCAAGACTGGAAACATAAAAATAACACTCCAGTTAATTCTGTCAATCACCCCAGATAGTAAGTTAAGTATAATTTTGGAGATATGTTTTAGATAAAAAAGGAAGGAAGGAATGTAAATGTATGAATTGTCTGAGATCAATGCTCTGGGAAACATGATTTACACATACTTCAAAGAAATGCCAAATTACATGATATTTGCACTGAAATACACAAGTAGGTGAACAAACTGTCGATATACAGCTGTAGAGGATGCCTATTTTCCTTTGTTAAAAACCATTTATATTTCATCGAGTGAGGTAGAAAAGCAACTATTCCATTCTCTTTTATATATAAAATGATATCGTTACGTACCCGGTTGACAAAGTCCACAGAACAAAGGACATGCGAGGAGGGCCAGTGGGTCGGAGCAGACACCAGGTATGGTATGACAGATGTCTTCCTTGGAATGGGGCACACACACGGGTAGCGGAGTTGTTGTGCCTCAAAACATCAACAATAAAATCCATAAAGATGTAAAATATTAAGTGAGTGAGTTACTTATTGTTTAACGCCGGTTAAGCAGTATTGCAGCCATTAGCGGCGAGATATTTAATTCATATGCCTAATTTAAAAAAGAAAATTGCAAAAGAAAAACAGAACACGGCACGGAAGGCCGAAAAAAAAATCGGCATATTATTACAAGTTGAATAAAAGCTGATAATGAAAAGTTAAAATTTACAATTTGTCGATAAGGTGTATAACCTTTAAAAACTCTAAAACACGATGCTCACCGAAATGATTTAAAACTTGACAGATTGAAATATAAGGATGAAAAGTTTTCCTGATATGTGCAGTGTCCCAACACTAACATAGAATGTGTTTGATTGTGAGAGGACACTGACAGGGTATACATACTTTAAAAGATTTAAGATGTAAGATAAGAGTGTCCAATACGACATCGTCGTAGGACACATGCTTCCTGCCGAGTAAAAGAGGATAGAGATTTGTAACCTAAATGAGGTTGAATAGTGTGAAGTTTGTTATGTTGTTGTTGGTCCCATTGGGACTTCCCACGTTGTTTAAGGATGTTCGCTCCTTCCTGTCGAACTTCAAAAATGAAATATGATTAAATAAAGATTTTCTTAAATTTGTATTTACTTCATGATATTCTACATCATCTACATACCTTTAGAAAACAAATGAAATAAAGAAAATGTGACTTTAGAGCCTCTGAAAAGTGCTTAAACAGCATAAATGGCCTAAATTTGACAAAAAGAGGGGGTGGGGGTTTCAGGTATATTTTGTGTCAAAGCTGAAAATAAAATCCACACTACCATATATATGTTTTCATCGATTTCGGTAGGCGAACATGAGCTTTGTAACATATCAAAAAAGTAAAAAAAGTTGAATACTGGAAATGTAGTATTTTAAAGTTTTTAGCAGTTTTTTTCTCATTTTCCCATAGACGCTCATGTTAAAATGTACTTCACCCCACTATCTTACAGACGTCATATCTTGAAAAAACCCACACTACCCCCTTACTACTACAAATTTGAGGAGCGAACATCCTTAATGTAAGATTTGATAACAGGTTTAGAGTTGAGTTTATAATATGATGGATGGTCTTAGCTTCTGCAGTAAAGATGCTGCTGCCATCATGCAGCCTTGAAGCATATGTTGTTGAAAGAGTCACAGTTGCTGCTGCAACTGTGGGTCCATCCTTGGAACCGTCAGTGTAAATTGGTTTTATTCTGTGAAAAAATCACGTAGTTCAAAAATTTTCACTTGGAATATTAATTGGTCTGTATTTGTTTTTTTATGAGTAGATAGAGAGAGGTTCACACGGGGCTTGACCACCTGCCATGGCTCTGCTATTGTTGTTAGGTCGATATCAGAATCTTCAACATGTTTTTGAAGTCTGATACTGAGTGGTGGAATTGCTTTAGGTTTTGAATTATACAACTGTTGATATTCTGGATAGAATACACAGTTGTATGCAGGATTAGAAAGGTTATATTTTAATTTGGTTATATATTAAAGTACTAGCTTGATGTGCCGATCTTCAAGAGATGGCTCATCAGCTTCAATGTAAAGGCTTTCAACAGGCAAAGGTCTGAAGGCCCCAAGGCAAAGCCTGAGACCCTGGTGGTGGATTGTATCTAGCATTTTGATATACGAAGGGTGGGCAGATCCATATATTATGGTTCCATAATCAAGTTTGGAGCAGATGAGTGATCGATAGAGATGAAGAAGAGTTTATTCATCTCCACCCCATTTATTATTTGACACGACCTTTAAAAGGTCTAATGCCTTTAAGCATTTAGCGTTTAGGTTTTTAATATGAGGGATAAATGATAATTTGTTGTCAAAAATGAGACCAAGAAACTTGGCCTCAGAAACGACTTTGATTGGAGTTTTATCCAGGAATAGTTCTTGATCTTGCTGCATTTTGCGCATATTGCAAACATGCACACAAGATGTTTTAGCTTTGGAAAATTTAAAGCCGTTTTTCAATGACCATTTATGAGTTTTTTTGAGGCAGAGTTGCAATTGGCGCTCGATTGTTGGCAGGAAACTAAAAAATCGTCCACAAAAAGTAAACCATCTGTATGGTTATTTAAGACTTTAGCCAAGCTGTTGAATTTAATGCTAAAAAATGTGATAAAATGCTACCTTGTGGGACACCCATTTCTTTATCAAAGAAATCAGAAAGGGTGGTCCAACGGGCACTTTAAATTGGCGGTCTTGTACAAAATTAGATATAAAATAAGGCATACGACCTCACAAGCCAAATTCAAATAAATATTTTAGGATGCCATGCTTCCATGTAGTGTCTTAAGCTTTTTCTAAGTCGAAAAAGATGTTGTTTGTTTATAAATGCATCACGAATAAATGATTCTAAATGAACAAGATGATCAGTGGTACTGTGTTGTTTGCGGAAACCAAATTGAATATCAGTTAGTAAATTATTAGTTTCCGAGTACCAAACTAGACGATCATTTATCATCCGTTCCATAGCTTTCATACCCAAATTGTTATGGCTATAGGAAGGTAGTTAGAAGGATCTGTATGATCCTTCCCAGGTCTTGGGATTGGCAAAATAGTAGAATTATGCCAACAAGATGGAAAGTCACCTGTTTTCCATACATGATTAAATACCTGAAGTAGAATCTCAAGACAAGGTTCCGGTAAATGTTTTAAAAGGTGATAATGGATTTCATCAGGGCCGGTTGCTGTATCATGAGCTTTAGAAAGTGCAGTTTTAAGCTCTGACAAGGAGAATGTTCATTATAATCTTCTCCATTGTCCAATTTGAAATTAAGTGTTCGTTTTTCCTGTACCTTTTGGAAAGCAGGGACATAATTTGCAGATGAAGAATTCTTTTAGATTGTTTCAGCCAACCCTATTGGCAATGTCATATTTTGATATGAAAAGGTCATCACTGACCATAAGATGTTTTATTGTAGATTTGGAACCTTTGCCTTTAATTCTACTAATCATATTCCAGACTTTGCTTATAGGTGTTCTGGAATTGATCTTAGAGACAAAGCCTCTCCAAGACTCGCAGTTTTGTTAGTTGACTGTGCGTCGATCTTTAGCTCGAGCCTTGCGACAATTATCAAAGTTGATTCTTGTAGGTCGTTTACTGAACTTGCGTTAAGGTTTTTTACGTGCCTTAATGACAGTATCGCAGGTTTCATTAAACCATGACCTTTGAATGCGTGGATTTTCCGAGGTTTTAGGGATAGTTTCAGTTGCTATATCAATGAAACCTTTAGAAAAAGCCTCAACAGGATCAGTTGCATTAACTATTTCATCAAATTTAATACGATCACACGGCATAGGGCAGAAAATGTACCCCAATCAGCCTTGGAAAATTTCCAATGAGGATTGTGCCCCTCGGGAATAGGTGATGAGGGTTCTAATACAATTGGGAAGTGGTCGCTCCCACATGTATCCTCATGGACTGACCATGAGAAGTCATGTAAAAGGGATGCATCAGTAACTGATAAATCTATAGCTGTATATGATCCTGTAGCAGGATGTAGATATGTGTTTGAACCATCATTGAATAGACATAAATCATTTTGGGTGAGGAAACTTTCGAGTATTTTACCCCTAGAGTCTAAGGTATTACTACCCCAGATGGGGTTGTGACCGTTTAAGTCACTCATGATAATAAAAGGTTTAGGTAATTTGGTAACAAGTTGATCAAGATCTTTTATGGAATTACTCCATCACGTATTAAAATTGATGCACCCCTCTTTGTCCTATCAGCAGAAATGGAGAAGGATTTATAAAAAGTGAATGGTCTCATTGCAACTTTATCATATTCTTTAAAATGAGTTTCTTGAAGGCAAATAGCTTGGGGATTGTACTTTTGGGCTAGCAAGCCCAATTCGTTAAAATTGACCCTAAAGCCTCGACATTTCCAATTGAAAGAAGCGATACACCCTGTGTCCCTTTTTGGGCGAGTTGTTAAGAGACGCTGTGTCTGATGCGTCCATAAGGACGTCATCAGACTCAAGGTCAAGAGATAATAATAATAATGGATAGTTTTTATATAGCCCACAAATGTCCACGTTGTGCACTCAGGGCACTTCTAAACATTATTACCCTGGTCTAACCTAAGCTGCCGCAAAGCGCTTAAAGGTCACCTCCACATCTTACACCAGGTACCCACTTTCTGCTGGGTGAACAGAGGCACACTTTGAATAAAGTCACTTACCCAGAGTAACACCATAAGTCTTTCCACTCATGTCTCAGTGTGGGGCAGGGAATCACCCTTCAAACTCTCAGTTAATTCAGCAATGAAGCGGGTAACCCACCCATGCGGCAAGCTATGCCCATTGTTGCTGAACTTCACTGATAGTGGTCGACTGAGCTATGCACAGGACCACGTGCCACCACACAGATCCATACTTGTTGTAGACCTCGACCGCACTCCTTAGGCCTTTGAGAGTGCAGTTTGCTGTTTTGGATTTGGAGTTTTTCGAATTATGTTTTGAGGTTGATGGTTTTGAATTTTTGTTTGCAGTTGGGTGTATTTTAGATCCTGTCGGCTTGACAGGCTCTTTAAGGGACAGAGGGACAGAAGAGGGACTGTCATGGTACCTATTGAGGAAGAAGTTGAATACGGAGTTTGTATCGAGTTGGGGGGATCATTCACCTACTGAATGTCTGTCTGAGTTGATACAGAGCATTTAGTGGCAATAGCTTATTATACTATGGTTGATATTGAGGGTTTAATACCCTCAAGAACCAGGTTCTTTGCTTCGGGGATAGATATATTCTGCGTGAATTTAAGTTTTAGTATGTTAGACTCTTGTTGCCACCGTGGGCACTCCTTGTAGGAAGCCAAGTGTTCACCAGCACAGTTGGCACATTTCGGCAACACCTTGCAGATGTTTTGATGGCTTTCATCGTCGAGTTTGCCACACTGAGGACAAACACAGTCATCCAAACTTCTGGCACCGGTAGCAATGGAGGGGGTTAGGGATATATAGTTCCGTGGGGAGTTTGTTATAACCTACATACACTGTTTTTGGAGCTTGTGGAGTTGAAAATGTTAAGAGATAGGTGGCGGTCTTCATGATGTTTTCCTCCTTCTTGATAGTGAACCGCTTGACAGCAGTCACTGCCTGGTTCTTCAGGTTGTCAAGGAGCTCCTGTTCGGATGAATCATCAAGACAGCGATCCTTGTCCCGGATGATGGCTTTGCTGCTGTTTAGCAATGTGTTAGGAGTAACCTTAACAGGTTTATCAATAATGGCCTGCAAGGTTAGTAGAGATGATGCCTGTTGTTTTGATTTTACTTCCACAAGAAGGTACCCATTCCTTATCTTCTTTACATCCTTTACATCACCGGCTAGACCTTGAATGGTCTTGGCGGTGGCGAAAGGATTAAGACGGAGAGGTTTGTCATCAGTGGTTGATATGACCAGAAATCGAGGAAATGTGCTTGAATTTGAATTAGAGGTGAGGTGAGGTGAAGTTGAAGGTTTTGAGTTCGAAAATTTTGCAAGTTTAGTGGATGAAAAGGGACAATCATCCAGTGACAAATTTCGCTTGTTTTTAACTGAACAGGTCATGTTCAGTTAGTAAACATTTCGTCAACCTGGATCACCACCCACCATGGAGCGCTAACAAGGGCAATGCTGTTTGTCAGCGGGTCTCCTGCTGAATGCACCGTGGATACCAGGATGATATACTCCACTGAAACGTTGCCAATGTTTTACTGGATTGGCCCATGGGCCACCACTATCTTGGAAGCCAAGTAAACTTGATGAATGTGTGCAAGAGAGCACCAAGAAAGAGTGCAGAGAGTAGGGATAGTACATCAGGAAGGAAAGCATTGTGGAAAGGTGGTGAAGGTATCCAAGAGAGCACCAAGAAAGTAAAGAAACTAATTGTAAAGAGAGGTAGCAGCGTAAGAAGAAGGAAAGCAAAGATGTGCGCAACCAAGTGCTTGGCATGACCAGCCGATTGACCAGACTGGACCAATCTGGCCACCTGTCTAGATGAAGCCGGGGCCGAAGCAGTGTATTGGTCAGTGGTAGCATTCTGCTACACACAAACCTCAACCACCAGGCATCCTTCCCTACCCGTACAGGTCGCAGTCCACGGCAAACAGACTGCCCCCTTTAAGTCGCCTCTTACGACAAGCAGGAGCAACTGAGAGCCTATTCTAACCCGGGCACCCCACGGGGGGACATAATATATTAAAATTTATGAACAAAGAAACTCGTTTGTGTATGAACATCAACGTATTTAGGATGATAATCCATATGCATAAATATAAAACGCTTCCCGTGGCACATTAGTTACCCTCAATGAATTGATGGAAATATATTGAGATAGAAAAAACAACTTATGCTGCCAGACCACTATATATATCAATAGGCTAGGTTCTATGATCTAATTAGCTTAAATGTCCTATCTATTTCGAGGGAGTGCATTCTTAGAACTGTCTGCATTGGGAAACAAAGCTTTTGGGAAGTAAGTGGCACCATCTGTATAGATGTTAGTAGAATACTTAACGCTAATTTTTCTAGAGTTCTGAGAAATGGTCAAATCAGTTGCAGAGTTCAGTTGCAACACTCTAGTTTCAATGTTTTAGCATTGTCACTTTCCACATCTCTCCTCACCTCTCTAGCATTTCATCACTACATACGAAAACCTCTTGCCAATAAAATGGTGCTTTGGCTAAGCGAATGATCTATTCAATCATTCTTCTGGTGTAGAGAATTACCAGTTTATGTCTAGAAATTGATCTCATGCATCAATAACTGTTGATTTCGGTGACCTTGATGTTTTGATTTGTTAATATAAAGTCCTTTACACTTTACTAACATATTCAAAAACTCCTCAGCTTTGACTAATTTGATTATTTAAAGCTCACACCACGGGACTGATGAACATCAGAAACAAAACATTTTTTGAGCTTCTGTTAAGATCTAAGCCTTCAGCTGCTAACCATTCAACGCTTGATGAGGTTCATAACCAATGACCAACTCAAGTGCTACAATGAAATTGACCATTCGACTACTGTATACTTCATATAGATCAATTCACAATGACTTTGACATACCACATAGTCCACAATGCTTTTTGCACACCAGATCGCCATACTTCTGGGTACATACATTCGCTGTTGTTGCACAGTCTGTTGCAATATCTTCGCACTGGTTGGAAAGTGATGCAGTCCTGATAGTTGTTTGTGAGTTTGGCGATGTGGTTGTAGCTGATGTAGCCGGCTGTGATTTGGTTGTTACTGGGACTGTTGGTTGCTGTGTTTTTGTTGTTACTGGGGCTGATGTAGTCGGGGCTAATTATATAGTTCAAGGTGAAATATGAACAGAAATTGCAAATTGCTGTAAACACGCAAATTGAATTAATGTTGAATTGGACATCTGATGTATCTCTTGTGAAATTGGCAATGGTGAGTCACAGCGTTATTCACGGTATTTACCAGTTATTTCCTTATTGTATGTTATTTTAATATTTTAGTATGTTCATTAATACACATAGTAAAGACATTAATTAAAAAAATGACCTTATTCACGTCAATTGGATAAAAGTTTAGAACTACTCTTCATCACAGCAAGAGCTACTTAGCTACTTAGTTTCATTACCTATGTTGAGAGCCCGGTTGACACACGCCTGGTCCTGGCAACAGAAGTTGCACTCTCCGCGGAACACAGCTAGGCTGAAGTCTGCACACCAATGCTTTATCTCGCCCAAGCAGTGCTGTTGCAATGGTGAAAATTAAAACCAATCTCAGTAAACATTAGTGAAATCTTCTTTGCCATTAGCTGTGTACATGTGTCATCTGGACTCGCATGCCACAGACTTGTTCATAACATAAATAGAGAATATTGAAAAAGTTCCCTATGGATACCGTATTTATTACAACGAGTTACTTGTAAACGTATTAAATGAGCGTAAAGAGTGTATAGTGCCGCACACAAACATAATCTATGATTTAAGCGCTAATTGGCGTTTCAAGTTATTAATCAATCAAATCCTAAATTTTGAATAATGTTGTCACGGGTATAAAGGAAAACATAACACTGATAAAAGCGGTACATTCACTCACTAAAGTTTTTAACTCGTGATCTGTCAGTTTGCCATTTTCCGAACATGAGCTCAAAAACTAGGCTACGACAAGCCCATGGCAGCTTTTGTCACGGTCCTCAGCATCGATTAAACGAAGTCGCTTTGCATCGGGATCATTATTACCAAAGACGTTTGTGTGATTGTTCCTGTATATACATATATAGGAGCGTCTCGAAATGGAGTGAGTAACGAGTAACAGCGGGGCGCTATTGACCCGGTCAACGTAATGACAAATCACATGCGCAGCTGATGTGTGTGACGGTTCAGGTTACGATAGGACGAGCGCATTCGGCTTTGTCGTTTCATATATAATATCCCTGATTGTGCTCAGTTTATGATTCCTACGAATTTTATTAATTTGTTTAACAAAAGTAGTACCGCCCTCATGACCTCGGGTCATCACCATGGAACGACCAATCAGATGTGTCACTCGCAGTATCTACCATACGTTGGATACCCAAAATATCTTGAAGTGTTCTCACTCATATGTGTGTAATAACATCTTTTCTGTCGTATTTGGTACTTTTAAACTAGATAGGAAACATTGCGTTCTGACGTTCAATAACTTGTTTGTGATGATCCGAGGTTGTTTCTTACTTGGTCACTGAATAATGACAACGATATAGTTCGTCGATAAACATTAGATTAAGTGAACGTCAATGATTGGGCTCTCGGTGCTCCGTGACAATCTCATGGTCATGTGTTCTGGTTTATTCCACTAATCTGGTACCCTGACTGCATGGTACTGGTATAACCTCCCCTGTAACCAATAGGAGATCCCTTTACAAACGGAATTCCCTATTTCGCTAAAAGGCGACATCTTCATTCACTGTAATAATTCGGTAGTGACATTTACGAAGTGAAAGAGTTAGGAATATGTTGATCGTGATGCTTAACTTCCTCACATAAATCCATTGATGGAGAATATTGAGAACGCGGTGCATCCAGTCCACTACGGTAGGTATGCTCAAAGCAAAGTCTAACATGATTAATCTGGTGTTACCTGACCAACAAAAAAAAGGTGGAATCCGCAAGTCAGATCCGCCCATATATTGGCTGATCCGGTTAGGCGGATCCCACCCCTTTCTGTCCTGTTTCAGCTACTGAAGCGCCCGACAATTACAAGTTGAATAAATGAGTGAGTGAGTGAGTTATTGTTTAACGGCGATTCGGCAGTATTGCAGCCATTAGCGGCGAGATATTTATTTTATTTGCCTAATTTAATAAAAGAAAATTGCAAAAGAAAAACAGAACACTGCACGAATGCCGCAAAAACATCAGCCAATTATTAGAGGTTGAATAAAAGCTGATAATGAAAAGTTAAAATTTACAATTTGTCAATAAGGTGTATAGCCTTTAGAAAATCTAAAACACGATGCTCATCCGAAATGAGTAAAAACTTGACTAAATGAAATAAAAGGATAAAGTTTTCCCTGATTTGTGCAGTGTCCCAATATGTTGAATGTGTTTGATTGTGAGAGGACACTGACAGGGTATACATACCGGGGGGTCTTTCCCCTTTAAAAGATTTAAGATGTAAGATAAGAGTGTCCAATACGACATCGTCGTAGGACACATGCTTCCTCCTGGGTAAAAGAAGATAGAGATTTGTAACCTAAATGAGGTTGAATAGTGTGAAGTTTTGTATGCTGTTGTTGGTCCCATTGGGACTTCCAACGTTGTATAATGTAAGATTTAATAATAAAGAACGTGAATCTGAAACAATAATGTCATTATTGGGAGTTGAGTTTTTAATGTGATGGACGGCCTTAAGGATGGCTTTAGCTTATGCAGTAAAGATGCTGCTGCCATCATGCAGCCTTGAAGCATATGATGTTGAAGGAGTCACAGTTGCTGCAACTGTGGGTCCATCCTTAGAAATGTCAGTGTAAATTGGTTTATAATCTCTGAAAAAATCACGTAGTTAAAAAAATGTCACTTGAAAGATTAATTGGTCTGTATTTGCTTTTTTATGAGTACATAGAGAGATGTTTACACGGGGCCTGACCAGCTGCCATGGCGTAGCAGCAAGCAGACTGTGCTCTGCTATTGTTGTTAGATCGATATCAGAATCTTCAACATGTTGTTCAAGTCTGATACTGAGTGGTGGAATTGCTTTAGGTTTTAAGTTATACAACTGCTGGTATTATGGATTGAATAAGCAGTTGTATGTAGGATTGGATTTTTTTATTTTAAATTTAGTTAAATATTGAAGAGATAGTTTGATGCGACGATCTTCAAGAGATGGCTCATCAGCTTCAACGTAAAGGCTTTCAACAGGCGAAGTTCTGAAGGCCCCAAGACAAAGCCTGAGACCCTGGTGGTGGATAGTATCTAACATTTTGATGTAAGAGGGGCGGGCCGATCCATAAATTATGGATCCATAATCCAATTTGGAGCAGATGAGTGATCGATAGAGATGAAGAAGAGTTTCTTCATCTCCACCCCATTTATTATTTGACACGACCTTTAACACGTCTAATGCCTTTAATCATTTAGCTTTAAGGTTTTGAATATGAGGGATAAATGATAATTTGTTGTCGTTTCTGTGACCAAGAAACTTGGCCTTGGGAACGACTTTGATTGGAGTTTTATCCAGAAATAGTTCTGGATATTGGTGCATTTTGCGCATATTGCCAAAATGCACACAATATGTTTTAGCTTTGGAAAATTTGAAGCAGTTTTCCAACGACCATATATGGATTTTATTGAGGCAGAGCTGCAATTGGCGCTCGATTGATGGCATATTTTTGCTTCTGCAGGAAACTCAAAAGTCGTCCACAAAAAGTGAACCATCTGTATGGTCATTTAAGACCCTAGCCAAGCTGTTGATTTTAATGCTAAATAATGTGACAGATAAAATGCTACCTTGTGGGACACCCATTTCTTGATCAAAGATATCAGAAAGGGTTGAACCCACGCATACTTTAAATTGGCGGTCATGTAAAAAATTAGATATAAAATGAGGCATATGACCTCTCAAGCCAAATTCAAATAAATCTTTTAGGATGCCATGCTTCCATGTAGTGTCTAAAGCTTTTTCTAAGTCGAAAAAGATAGACACAGCATGTTGTTTGTTAATATATGCATCGTGAATAAATGATTCTAAATGGACAAGATGATCAGTGGTACTGCGTTGTTTGCGGAAACCACATTGACTATCAGTTAGTAATTTATTAGTTTCCAAGTACCAAACTAGAGATTATTGATCATTTGTTCCATAGTTTTACATACGCAACTTGTTAAGGCTATAGGACGGTAGTTGGAAGGGTCTGTATGATCCTTCCCAGGTTTTGGGATTAGCACAAAAGAAGCGTTGTGCCAACAAGATGGAAAATCACCTGTTTCCCATATATGATATATATATACCTCAAGTAGATCCTCAAGGCAAGGTTCCGGTAAATGTTTTAAAAGGTGATAATGGATTTCATCAGGGCCGGTTGCTGTATCATGAGCTTTAGAAAGTGCAGTTTTAAGCTCTGACAAGGAGAAGTGTTCATTATAATCTTCTCCATTGTCAGATTTGAAATTAAGTGTTAAGTGAAAGCAGGGACATAATTTGCAGATGAAGAATTTCTAGAAATTGTTTCAGCCAACTTATTGGCAATGTCAGATTTTGATGTGAGAAGGTCATCATTGACCTTAAGATGTTTTATTGTAGATTTTGAACCTTTGCCTTTAATTCTACTAATCATATTCCAGACTTTGCTGATAGGTGTTCTGGAATTGATCTTAGAGACATAGCCTCTCCAGGATTCGCGTTTTTGTTGATTGACTGTGGGTCAAGCTTAAGCTCGAGCCTTGCGAAAGTTATCTAAGTTAATTCTTGTAGGTCGTTTACAGAGCTTGTGTTCAGCTTACGTGCCTTAATGGCAGTATTGCAGGTTTCATTAAACCATGGCTTGTGAATGTGTTGATTTGCCGAGGTTTTAGGGATAGTTTCAGTTGCTATATCAATGAGACCTGTAGAAAAGGCCTTAACAGGATCAATTGCATTGCTTATTTCATCATATATGATATGTTCACGGCAGAGGGTATAAAATATACCCCAATCAGCCTTGGAAAATTTCCAACGAGGATTGTGCTCCTCGGGAATAGGTAATGAGGGTTCTAAATCAATGGGGTTGTGGTCGCTTCCGCAAGAATCCTCATAGACTGACCATGAAAAGTCATGTAAAAGAGATGCATCTATGATAAATCTAAAGCTGTATATGAGCCAGTGGCAGGTTGCAGATATGTGTTTGAGCCATCATTGAATAGACATAAATCATTTTGGGTGAAGAAACTTTCAAGTATTTTCCCTCTAGTATCAAGGGTATTGCTACCCCAGAGGGGATTGTGTTGAAATCACCCATGATGATATAAGGTTTAGGTAATTGAGTAACAAGTTGATCAAGATCTTTTATAGTAAGATCTTGAGATGGTAGGATGTATAAAGAGCATAGAGTTAGAGTTTTGAATAATGATAGACTGACTGCAAAAGCCTGTAATTGTGTTTTTAATGGAATTTTCCTGTGGATAATTCCATTACGCACTAAAACTTTAGCTCGACCCCTTGCGAAAGTTATCTAAGTTAATTCTTGTAGGTCGTTTACAGAGCTTGTGTTCAGCTTACGTGCCTTAATGGCAGTATTGCAGGTTTCATTAAACCATGGCTTGTGAATGTGTTGATTTGCCGAGGTTTTAGGGATAGTTTCAGTTGCTATATCAATGAGACCTGTAGAAAAGGCCTTAACAGGATCAATTGCATTGCTTATTTCATCATATATAATATGTTCATGGCAGAGGGTATAAAATATACCCCAATCAGCCTTGGAAAATTTCCAACGAGGATTGTGCTCCTCGGGAATAGGTAATGAGAGTTCTAATTCAATGGGGAAGTGGTCGCTTCCGCACGAATCCTCATAGACTGACCATGAAAAGTCATGTAAAAGAGATGCATCAATGATAAATCTATAGCTGTATATGAGCCAGTGGCAGGTTGCAGATATGTGTTTGAGCCATCATTGAATAGACATAAATCATTTTGGGTGAAGAAACTTTCAAGTATTTTCCCTCTAGTATCAAGGGTATTGCTACCCCAGAGGGGATTGTGTTGAAATCACCCATGATGATATAAGGTTTAGGTAATTGAGTAACAAGTTGATCAAGATCTTTTATAGTAAGATCTTGAGATGGTAGGATGTATAAAGAGCATAGAGTTAGAGTTTTGAATAATGATAGACTGACTGCAAAAGCCTGTAATTGTGTTTTAAATGGAATTTTCCTGTGGATAATTCCATTACGCACTAAAACTGATGCACCCCCTTTAGCCCTATCAGCAAAAGGGGAGGAATAATTGTAAAAAGTGAATGGTCTCATTGCAACGTTATCAGATGCTTTAAAATGAGTTTCTTGAAGAGCTTGGGGGTTGTATTTTTGGGCTAGCAAGCCCAATTCGTTAAAATTGACCCTAAAGCCTTGACATATATACTGGAGAATCGCCATAGATGCGAGGATAAAATATAATATTAAAAGCCTCATGGTGGATGTTTTACCTGGGAAAAGCGACGGTCCAAGGACCGAACCCTGTGCCCCTTTTTGGGCGAGTTGTTTAGAGACGCTGTGTCTTATGCGTCCATAAGGACGTCATCAGACTCAAGGTCAAGAGATCCATACTTGTTGTAGACCTCGACCGCACTCCTTAGGCCTTTTGGAGTGTGGTTTGCTGTTTTGGATTTGGAGTTTTTGGAATTATGTTTTGAGTTTGATGGTTTTAAATTTTCGTTTCCAGTTGGAGGTATTGTAGGTCCTGTCGGCTTGACAGGCTCCCTAAGGAACAGAAGAGGAAATGTCATGGTACCTATTGTGGAAGAAGTTGAATTGCGGAGTTTGTATTGAGTTGGTTTTATGACGGAGAGGTTTATCATCAGTGGATGATATGACCAGAAATCGAGGAAAGGTGCTTGAATTTGAATTAGAGGTGAGGTGAGGTGAAGTTGAAGGTTAGAAGATTTTACAAGTTTAGTTGATTTTGATGATGTTGCCTCTTCCTCAGAAGAGGGACAATCATCCGTTGACAAAGTTCGCTTGTTTTTAACTGAACGGGTCATGTTCGGTTGGTAAACATTTCGTCAACCTGGATCACCACCCACCACGGATTGACCAGACCGGACAAATCTGGCCACCTGTCTAGATGAAGTCGGGGCCGAAGCAATGTAGTAGTCAGTGGTAGCATTCTGCTACACACAACCCTCAACTACCAGGCATCCTTCCTCCACCCGTACAGGTCGCAGTCCACGGCAAACAGACTGCCTCCTTTTAGTCGCCTCTTACGACAAGCAGGAGGAACTGAGGGCCTATTCTAACCCGGGCACCCCACGGGGCCGTTGAATAAAAACACTAACCCAGGGTGATGCAACTCATGTGTCAGTGTGGGACACGGGGTCTATCTTCAAAATCCAAATTACTTAAGCAAAGAAACGGCTCATCCATCCATTTGGCGAGTCGTGTCCATTGTTGCTGAACTTCACTGATAGCGGTCATTGTGAATTATGTTTGACATAAAGCACATTTTGAGGTTGTTACCTGAAAGCCCTTCCCGTGATGGTCGAGGTCATGACATTGTCCTTCAACCTTGAAGTCGTCTCCATGAACCTTTAGCTTGCAGAACTGTAAGTTTATAGGATTGGACACACTTATTATAAAAAATCATAAACCTGAATCCCCGAAACTTGGAGAAAACTACACAACATTCACGTATCTAAAATGTGACGCATTGAAATATTATATATATAACTGTTCCATTAGATGCCGTTGTAACATTATTAACTATCAGGCAAAAGAAAGTAAACACCTTAGATATCATATGTAATAACTATGTTTTTCATTTACAAATATCTTGTAGTATTCTTCTACCTCGTTTTAATCTATAATTTGAAGAAAAAAACATGGAATTTGGAATTAAAATATTCTTCAAACATTAATTTGGATAAATGAAAAAAATTCATCGACATACAAGACATATTATATGTGAAGATCAATAAATGTGCCTCATTCTGTACAACATTTTAAACTTGGTAGGGGTCATGTTTGTGTACATTTCATATTTTACCCCTGTCTATATCAAACAAAACTATTTTAACTAAAATATAACCAATCACCAATTGATTCATCCCTAACACCAGCGGATAAGTGGTGTTGTATCGTGCCATAATCAAATGAATATATTGTTTTTTTTAATATTGAATAAATCGAAACCAAATGTCTTCTGTATTTCGCCTGGCAATTTATATCGATAAACTAAATTATAAGGAAGATAAACAACTTGCAACCGTCACTAACTGGAAACAAATGTACACCGTTGTTCTCTTTACAAGATAATTTCCAACTTTGTAAACATGTGTACCTACCTATCTGATCTGAACAAGACAAGTCAGATATGACAAGTCAAAATGCATAATCAATAATGCAGTAAATGCACATCCTGAACATTAACTGTTTCTGACATAACGTGTTCAGATAATAAGTGGTACTTACGACCCTGCATTGTACAGTAAATAAAAAAGATACAGCTGTAAAAGATCGTAACTGAAAGATTGTGTCAGTTACGACCTTCAGATATTAAGTTAAAACACACAACAACACATACGACTTTTTTTCAAATTGTTATAATAGAAAAAGTATAATACATAGAGTTATACTATTTTGACAGTGGATGCACAGAACTGTAAGGTACATAAAAAAACAAACCTTTTTTGGTCGTAAGTGCCACTTACTACCTATCAATTCTGCAGCGACGATATACAATGTAAAGCATACTTGAACATACGGGCTCGAAGGTAGGCCGACTTGATGACCATTACGAATAACCAACAACTGTATCCCGGAAGTGGTTTCAACTGCTTGTGTATCTAAGTGCATATATCTTGTAATATAAAATAATTTGTAATGTATTCTAACATTACAAAGTGACGTCATTTAGAGACGAAGTGATAGTGGCCCTTTTGTTTTAAACACATTTATACCTGAGGCTGACCAGTTCTATTTGGGGAAGAAAAGTCAAGAGAAATTGTTGTAAAGTCCCGCATAAAGCGGACAAGTTTATTAACATAAATATGGAATGAATACCGCCTTCGAGCGGCACTTATCACAATATATAATTAATATGAGTAAATATCGTAATATTTACCCATTCGAACTTGAACATTTCAATTTGTAGGTAATTGACAAATTTATTCCCCAAAGGTGAGGGTAAATTAGCGCCCTATACATACATGTTAAATACAGGAACAAAAAAGGAGGAGGCTGGGGAGGTGGAGGCTTTTAATACCAATTTTGATGCGTCCTTCCGCCAAGGTTTCCGAAATTGAAGTGACGACAAAGGTGTGATCGCACACACATGACGTCATGAAATTACGTCAGATCCGCTTAGAGCGTGACGACTCCCGCGTGAAGCGCAGCGCAACGCATGGCAAAAACTAAATATTGTTTTGATCCCTGGTTCTCGCATAAAGAATTTTAAGATGTAAAATTGTATTTATCCTCAAACCCGAGAAATACCTGAGGCTGACCAGTTCTATTTGGGGAAGAAAAGTCAAGAGAAATTGTTGTAAAGTCCCGCATAAAGCGGACAAGTTTATTAACATAAATATGGAATGAATACCGCCTTCGAGCGGCACTTATCACAATATATAATTAATATGAGTAAATATCGTAATATTTACCCATTCGAACTTGAACATTTCAATTTGTAGGTAATTGACAAATTTATTCCCCAAAGGTGAGGGTAAATTAGCGCCAAAATAGTGGAACACTATACCCCACCCGCAGACAGCCTTAGGTAAAAACGGAATTGTTAAAATCAAGCCAACCTCCTCAAAAGTATCCAAAACAAGGTTATAAAACGCGATGGCATCTTGTATTACCAAGAGTTTCCACTAACGTGGGCTATGCATTATAACAGTTAACCTGTGGGTTTAACTGCACTCTCCTTTCACAAAGCCTTTGCAAAGGAATGTTCGAACACTTTATTAGGCACAATCGTCCACCCACAGTCCACAAACTTCCACGAATGTCTGCCAGTGTCTGCACGCGCATGGCCGTGCGCGAAATCCGTTCAGTACATGGAGATTCGCGGCCTGAAAACAAATAGCACGCAGCAGAAAGAAGGTCCCGATATTGGAACTATATACATATATGTAATATATGATGAACTATTGCAATAATGACAAAGTAACGAAAATCGTCATTACATATTCACGTACAGTATTAATGAAAGGGTAGCCAGTTTACCCTCGGACTCCTTATATTAATAACAATAATATCATACCCAAACTAACGCTTTAAACCACGAACTCCTATTGCACATGCGAATAGGAACACGTGAGACAACAATAACAGTGAAATATCGGACCCCTAATACAACATTACTATATCCTACGACTAACGCTATAACCCCGCACTCCTATTGCACATGCGAATAGGAACACGTGACACAGCTATAACAATGGAATTTCAGCCATTTTTGCACATGCGAAAAACAATTGAAACCACCGTTTTCTATACTAATTAACGAACTAAGCCCCTTTTCTTTTACTAGTGAGTTGGCGTACCGATAGCAGCATTTTGTTTTGATTTACAACTGCAAGCGTATGTATGTTTTAAAGGCATCAGAATTCCAGCGGCCTCTATGTCTGATTTTCGCGTCAGACCATCCCTTCCGAGCTGCCGAACTCGCCGCGCCTATTCTAAAGCTATGCCCCTTGTATCGTGAGGAATCCAAACGGATGAATCTGAGAATATTCGTCAAAGTTTGATTGAATTTTGATCTCAAAATTGGACGAAAGTTTCGGTCAAAAATAAGAGCGGCCCAGTTGTCAGAGACCTTACCTTTAAGAATTCTCCTAGCGCTGTGGCAGGACAAATTTGATCGTTTGAGCGTTCCAAAATAACAACTTTTGTTGAATTAGAAGAATTGTGCTTAAACTTGGAAATGTTTATACGCGCAGCGTTGTCGGAGAACGATACATCTTGCACCTGCAAAGAAGATACCAATCCCTGACTCTGCACTGTAAGCTCTCCAATACGGAAAAAAAATAAATATGAAAAGCTGTAAGGAACATTGCCCTGTACAATTTTGATCAAACGGTTTACTGATAACCGAGCTTATCGCTCTGATCATATTGGCCAAAATCTCTTCGGTGATGGGCAATCTATTTTCAACGCAACCTTGCAAGCGACTAGCTCCTTGCATCAATTTTTGCACAACAAAAGTAGTTGACTGATCATTCATACCGCGGATTTTGTGTATGTAACCGAGGGCAGATATGTATGTTTTCATTGTTGCTGGGGATAATCCCCTATGAAACATAAGCCACGAAAAGCGACCAATCAGCAGCTGCTATCGGTAACTCAGGTTCTTTCTTTAAACACATTGTACAGAACTCCACAAATAGTTCCCATGCTCTAGCATACGTGGACTGATGTTAAAACCAAAATCCTAATGACGGACATAATCATGGGATCTTTTGATGATTGCTTGTTAATGATGTACACCCGGGCCATGTTGTCTGTGTGAAATACGATGCACCTATCCTTCAACTCAGTACTCCAAAGATTTACGGCCAACATGATCGGAAAAAGTTCTAAGAGAGTGATGTTAAATGATTTCCATATCTCCGGCCAAATGCCAAAGGACCAATTTGATTTGAATACCACGCCAAAACCCGTGGATGCCGCGGCATCGGTAAACAAATGGAGGGAGGTATTGGATTGCCAAATTCGTTTTAGCAATATAGATTTTCCATTATGTTTGCTTATGAAATTCAACCATAACCTCAAGTCAGCTCTTGCTTCTTTGTTTAGTCGTATTCTCTAGGGAAATTTGTCTGTCCGTTGTTTGAACGAAAAGAACCCTTCCCGAAAGTTACAGATTGAAACCACAGCTCCCAATGGACCGTACCCCAATCCAAATTGTTGCTAACCCGTAACGTTCTAAAATTGACATCATATGAATGCCAGTTTCCTCCTTTTTGATTTAAATCCCTGATAATGCTGATGTATTTCAACATAGCTTGGGTCTCTTCTGGATATTTCTGAATATATATGGCCATGTAAATGTGGAAGGCGGTCAGCCATCTGTCCTTAGACAAAGCTACGCTTTTAGTAGGGCCAGGGAAACAAATAGATTGACCCTGCACGGTTATCATCAACTTTTGTGATTTGCTATCGTCGCCGCCTAACAAAGTAGACATTTCCACGTAATCTCTATCCCATATTTTGGATTTCAATTAATCTGCAACCCCGGTTCCTAGCGGTATTCAGGGGTAGAAACTAGCACTAGCCCGCTAGCCCATGGCTAGTGAAAAAGAAGCTGGGCTAGTAGAGTGTAAAAACTGGTAGTCCGAAAGACTAGTTAGCTGGAATAATTGAGTCTGGACTAGTACTTTTAGAAATGCTACTGCATTGAAAAGGTTAATTTTGACCACTGTCGATCCCTCTTTGAAAATTCTAGTCAATACCAGTAAATGGGAATATAATAATGTTGAAGTGAAATGAATTAATAATTTGATATTAAAAGTGTTTTCTTCAGAGTTCTGTTCTTAAATACTGGTTGCACAAAACTGTGTATTTCACAAGAAAAAAAAAAAAGATCCTCGTGATTTCAGTGTTTATGATTGATTAATGAATTAATAATTCATATAATGAACAATAATGTGTCATAATTCATTGTTGATGTTCAAAAGTCTGTTGTGTTGATTCAAAAAGCAAATACTAGAATGTGCCAAATGAATTAGAAATAAAACAAATAATTCATTAATCATCTGTTTTTATGTCTCACGTCTGTTTGTTACTGGGCTAGAAGTATGTTGGCTGGGCTAGTTAGATCTGACAGCTACTAGCCCAAATGGCTAGTGACCATTTTAAACTGTTGCAAATCATGATTGCTTAAAGAGAAAATGACGGGACTCTGTACGGCAAAGGGATTAATGATCGCCTCACCGTCGTCCACAATGTTGGCGGTTGGGGCCTGCTGAACTTCAGCAACATCCGGTTGAGACACCCTACTGGGAGGAGCCGTGATGTACCCTTCGAGCGCTGTACTCGGAGTCCGCTGCCTCTTGGGTCTCTTGTTAGAACCTGGAGTATTTTCGGCAGGGCTGTTACGTCGTCATCGTTGGCGACGACCTCAACGCCACCTCGTTTCTTGCTCCGTGATGGACGGGGCATTTCCAAGGTGATCTAGTAATAATAAATCACAGGAAAGAAACGACTCTCTATTCATTATCAAACAGTAATGTAGCCTAGCATTAATGCGTTATACGTTAGTGCTTTAAACATTCATCTCAATGAAATCCATTATAAAGCACTAAGCCAAATCATTAGTTGATAAATTATGGGAACAAGACCCAAATTATAATAGTGGGAATTACAACACATGTTATACAGCCGCCATAAAATACAAGACCAAAGATAGTACCCAAATGTGTCATCGACCACTATAGGAACGAACGTATCAAATACTTGTGGATATAGATAACAAGGTAAATTGGCGTCAAACGTGACTTACAAGTACATACATGTTATTAAAGCCGCCTTGAATATAAATCCACCACCAGCTATACCATAGATAGCAACTGACGTAAATGATATCGAACACTATGTGTACTCGACCACTATAGGAACGAACGTATCAAGTACTGATTGGATATAAAATAACCAGGTTACATTGATATCGAACACTATGTGTAATCGAGCACTATTAGGAACGAACATATCAAGTACTGATGGGATATAAATAACAAGGTAACATTGGCATAAACATGATTTAAAAACTGCACGAGTTGAAACGCCACCTTGAAATACATTTATAACTCACGATGTGCTATACCGTAGATAGCACCTAGCGTAAATGATATCGAACACTATATGGAAGAAAAACATGAAGCGGGATTTACTTGACAAGGCATAATAATGGCATTAACATGATTTACACTACCCACCTAGCCATAAGTAATGTGCCCCCAACATGCAGAGCGAAATATATACGTGTGCCCAATAAAAAACGAATATAAATCCACCACCAGCTATACCATAGATAGCAACTGACGTAAATGATATCGAACACTATGTGTACTCGACCACTATAGGAACGAACGTATCAAGTACTGATGGGATATAAATAACCAGGTAACATTGATATCGAACACTATGTGTAATCGAGCACTATAGGAACGAACGTATCAAGTACTGATGGGATATAAATAACCAGGTAACATTGATATCGAACACTATGTGTAATCGAGCACTATAGGAACGAACATATCAAGTACTGATGGGATATAAATAACCAGGTAACATTGATATCGAACACTATGTGTAATCGAGCACTATAGGAACGAACATATCAAGTACTGATGGGATATAAATAACAAGGTAACATTGGCACAAACATGATTTACAAACTGCACGCGTTGAAACGCCACCTTGAAATACATTTATAACTCACGATGTGCTATACCGTAGATAGCACCTAGCGTAAATGATATCGAACACTATATGGAAGAAAAACATGAAGCGGGATTTACATGACAAGGCATAATAATGGCATTAACATGATTTACACTACCCACCTAGCCGTAAGTAATGTGCCCCCCGACATGTAGAGCGAAATATATACGCGTGCCCAATAAAAAACGATATGTTATAAACTGTTTGGGCCTACCGCCTACCACCACAGATAGAAATACGTTCCAGATTTTAAAACAGCAAATTAGATTCGCTGATTAACTGAGTATTGAAATATATAAGCTACATTCACAGTTAATACAAGGCTTCAGGTAACATTTTGCCAGCATTACAAAGTAGCGCGAGAGCTGCTTGACAAGTTATAGGCAAACATGAATACAGGTAGTGTGAGAGCTGCTTGGTAATTATCTATATGGTAGATCACAACTGGGCAAACCAGAAACATTGACTATACACCCCCGCAAACTGCGGTAAAATTTGTATGTACCTTCCTGAGACAAATGTACGCCATCGGGACGATACAGAGAAAGGGAAGAATTAGACATCTTTTTATGCTGCCAGAAAATCATTCCCCGCTCTGGCAACATTACCTTTAGGTACTGGTTAAACTGCCGCCTCTTATCCTCATACCCACTAGCAGCTGTCCTACAAGTAAACCGTGGGAATTCCTCGCATACGGCAAGTTTAACAACATTGTACTTCTGCTTGATGCCTGCGAAGAAATCTACAAACTCGCCAGCGATCTTCACCGGGTCAGCGTTCGCACAACACAAATCATTCCCCCCTAACTGTACCACCAAAATTTCGGGGTTTAACCTAGACATGTGATAATCAACATCACCCATGACATCCCTCTTTAGTTTCTCTAAAGTGAGCCCCCTAATCCCAATAAATTTTACGCTTCGGTCCCAAAAGCCAAACTGGTAATGGAGTTTCCCATTACCGAAGCCGATATCCTTTTCAAGCCTCTTTACAAAAGAATGGCCCAAAATTACGACACTTTCAGAATGGGGCATTCTGTGCCTAGGAGTTGGCCTATACATTATTTAAACAGTAAGGGAAACCCAGTAAGAAAGCAGGGAATTAGCAAATTTGAAAATTACTACTGCATAAAGTATTACGATAAACAAATATCACATAAGTAACAATGCAAAAATTGAACAATGTAGGCTACAACTTATATGACATAAACGTTGTTTATGAAGGAAGTACTCACTTGTCAATCAATACAAAATGAGACAACTGCAGACGTATCTGTATAGTTATATATATGATAACTATAAATTTATAGTTAATAATCACTAACAAAACGTCCGCAAAGATAAAATATTGTGTACTTACATGTAAAACGACTTCCTTTTAATACCAATTTTGATGCGTCCTTCCGCCAAGGTTTCCGAAATTGAAGTGACGACAAAGGTGTGATCGCACACACATGACGTCATGAAATTACGTCAGATCCGCTTAGAGCGTGACGACTCCCGCGTGAAGCGCAGCGCAACGCATGGCAAAAACTAAATATTGTTTTGATCCCTGGTTCTCGCATAAAGAATTTTAAGATGTAAAATTGTATTTATTTAACAATAGTGCACATATTGTGAAGGGGATTGGTCAACGAGATTACGTGCAACACTTATGCTAAGGCCGCTCCCTTGAACATAATATCAATGTTAAATACATGGCCCTTTTACCGCGATTATTAATAATACGTCGTAACACACCCCTCGTCGTATTAAGAAGGCCATTATTACTTGCAACAGCCTGCTTATTTAGGATAACATTCCGTCCGTGTTATTACAATATTGTACTTTAACTTAGCTTGAGAAGACAAGTACCAATCTCTCTGAAGTTCCCCTCTCAATAGTTGACCCTATTACCATTTGGTTATAAACATACTTATTGGTTTTCAGTCTACACGGACCATACCTGGTTGGTATCGCATTCATCTCTTTTACACGTGTCCTGGGTATACGTGTGGTAATGAGCACAGGACAGACAATGCAGTGACGTGGCACCTGAAAGTCAAGCAACTCAATGTATAGATACGTGATGAGATGCGCATACAAATTTCGAAGAATACCATTATTTCTTTTATCAACGATAACAATGCGAAACATGCATACTAAGAGAGTGAGAGTGAGATGCCACAACCAACTGCAAATCAAATCCAACAACACTAGATATCACATGACAAAAAGAGGTGGAATCCGCCTTGGCGAATCCCTCCGGATCCTACCGGATCTGTCCAATTAGGGGTGGATTTAAAAGGATCCTGCAAGCGGATTCCGTCCTTTTATGTCTTGTGTATTTAGTCAAGTAAATAAAAGGATGACGTCATACTGTTGTTTCATGACGTCTATCCTCTGTTATTGAGAATAAATGTTCACACCGAACCATTGTCTTGTTTATTTTATACTGTAAATGCAATTGTTGTATACGTAAAACAAAAAGATTAGCACCACTTACTTTGATTTAGCATATTTTCTGGACATTCAGTTGAAAATGCTATCGTTTATTATTGGCACAAACAACTATCGGTACATTGATACAAATAATCCAAGTATATGGAACAGATAGTAACCATTTAATCCAGACTGCGTTATATACCAATGCTGGGTCATTACAGCAGTCTGCAGTAGTGTGTTTATTTCTAAACATGTTATGCCTACAAGGGCAATAATATCTGGGTAATATTTTTCATACGAATAACACTTTGGCATTTTGACGTAACAACATAAGTAGAGATTATTACCCGAGGAAGTGTGTCATATATCTTTTACGAAACGGGTGTGACTTTTTTAATTGCGAGATCGGCGGTTATACATAAACTTGCACGAGTTAAGTACAATTCATATGGCGCAATTATTACCCATTTTATACTATTTGAATCGCATTAAATTGGTCAGAAAACGACCCAAAGAGACATCACGAACAATCCTTTATGACGTCACAGACGACGAAATACGGGACGTCGCGATGACACAGTGGTTGGTAGACAAACGTCATATGTGCATGTGTGTTCATATCAATAATATGAAGTCGGTTACTTTCAATCATATGGGTAATAAACACATGACGTTGTGTTTAAAATGACTCGATTTTGGGTAACCTGGCTAATTTTGAAAGTTTTGAAAACAAATCATATATAGTTGTATTCTATATTTATATTGTATATTGTGTTGTATTCTATGTCTTTGTTCGTGTTCGACACACGAGCCTGAATAGAGTCGTATCCCTCGATCTCGCTCGGGCTTTTCTAATAACCAGAAACCCGTGTCGTAAACATGCACACGCGTGTAATAAAATCGAACATAGCATCCTGTATATACTTACTGTGCAGGCTGACAGAGAGAAGTAAAACTAACAGCATAGTGTCAGACCTCAGGTATTCTAAACACCTGTTTGCTGCAGTAAAAAGTACATAAGTACTTTAATTGTGTTATCTCAGGTTTGTACGGAAGCGTATTAGGGTCACGGTGAAAAAAAAATCTGTCAAACTCTCTCCTACGTAGGACTTAGTATCTCCTACGTAGGACATAGTATCTCCTACGTAGGACATAGTATCTCCTACGTAGAAGATAGCATGATAAAGCACTGATCACTTCGTTTCATACTTATCCACGAGTTGTGGACACCATCTTGCGTTTGTCAATTTCATAAACATAATTATGTTAGTTTGATTAAATCATGTAATTTAGAACTGCCGTCTTGATTTTCAAAATAAAGTATTGTTCACTTGAAATGTTATGGAGGGAATATTGACTTTCCGTTACTGCTCCCTTTGTGTCCACTTCGTTAGCGATAGTTTGTTACAGTTAGATTCAAATAATTATAATTATTTGCACATTATTTTTATCTCAGATTTGCCATTCATTGTATCACAAATTGTTTTTTTCATCGTGACACTAATACGCTTCCTTAGGTTTGCTTATCAGAGTACATAGATTAACTTTACCCTACTTCTGTTTATGTTGCCACGCATGATACATGTAAATGCCTGCACCCATTTTCGTGTATTTTGAAGGCACATCAATCAGTTATAAATATACAACTAAGACATTGTTTAAATAAGTCAACTCAGTCAATCAATTTAAATTAATTTATTGTATAATTGATACTTCAGTAGCGTTCAGTTAGATCAAAAGCATGTCTCATGTGTTCTGGCGTATTCATAAGTCGATAATAGTCTTATAGACAGGCCATACAACCTGTCATGATTAAACGAAAATAGATCAAACTAGTCAATAAACGGAATTAAGATACACATTGGCGTTATATTTATATACATGTTTATGTTGAATCACAGGCAATGTAGGAAGCTTCAGGATATTGAAGTAAAGGATATACAGGAAAAGAAGAAAAACTTATTTATTAACATTTTTGGAATATTACATATTAGTTACTACCGTGCATAGTTTCCGAGTTGTATCGAAATAACAAGACAGTTTGTCAGATAGACCCTGTCCGAGGCCTTAGTTTATTCATTTATTTGTTTGTTCGTTCATTTCTTTCCAGCGTAATATCTGCCAAATTCAATATGTTGATTAAACTATTTTTCGACATTGTTTCCATATTATTGATAAATGAAGCATTAAAATCCATGTTCTTGCGTCCTGATCTTCCTTAAAATAGTCTTAAAAAGTGTCCGTGTACCAAAAGACTCCTGATATCGATAATAAATGAATGGTTGCCACGTACCACGAGGACTAAGGGGGATGTAATATATCAATACATTGAAGATGAGTATAGTTGAGGTTAATGTTGAGAATTTGATAATCTGTCAATGTCGGCATGGTTCTGCTAGTGATGACGATGGTTCGGACAGTTTTAAATTTTCGTCTTGAGCATAGATTTTACTGTTCGAATCATTGTGTGAAACTGTCCAAACCTCGGGTAAAGTGATATACATCAACTAAAGATCGTTATTCTTCGGTTAATTTACAAATATTTGCATACACATCGAATAAAATACATTACTTGCAATAATTTGCTTTGCGGAAAGTGATGATGTACAGAAAAAAATACATCATACAGAATGTCATAATATTTTAATGTCCGAATCTCGGTCACTTTGCCCTATATTTTTTGACATTCAATGATAATTCAGAAAATTTAAAAAAGCCTATAAAGTTTTTGGGAACCATTTTTGTGATAATAAAGGCCTGAAAAGAGTGTGTTTTACAAGCACGATACACTGTTACCCCCGCTTGTAACACAGCAGAAAAGGCAGTTCAGGTTGGGAACCAAGAACAAGTCGTATTGTGTGCACATGTTCCGATCTGATATCACGTCACACCACTTTACACGCTTATTTCCGTACACATCTAAAAAAAAACATAAGCACAGAGTAGCCAACCTTGCGTGTTCAACTTGCTTGACCATGTTATTATAATCTAGGTAGGGTTGTAATGTCTAAATTTATCAATAAAATAATGAAACGATTCTCTTTTAAAGGCGTTGTAGCACGTTTCTTTGCATATTTTGTTTTCTCAAAGTATATGTCTATGTATATATTTGTATGCTAATAGGTACAATATGTCATTACACGATAAGTCGTATTCATAGAAAACTGCTATCCGTATTCACAGAAAATGACGCGACGTATATAGCGCGACAGTGGTTTGGAACTCTTCGGTGTGAGGGGTAGATTTGTAGGTCTCATGAACATTTGAGAGTTCAGACAGCAAGATGGTTAACCATTCATCATTGTAGCATATTTCATAACTCTAATCTGAGTGTTCAGATATCGCTACATCCGTCAGATAACTTGAATACACGTGATTACATTAAAATGGCCGCTTGATGGGAAATGCACTCGCATGGGTTAACCGAACCATTTACATTCGTTTTGGGACCAGTGGTTTCGAGATAAACGTGTGATAGTGTCCAGAGACAATATTTCAGGCACATTCTTCATCAGGACAGAAAGAAAGGCTCTTGTATTGATCCCTTCTTGAAGAATATTTGAGACAGTTGTCTTCCTTGTCTTCCTTGAAGCAACAACCACCCCAGGGGTGTAAATACTGTAGCTAATTGTGTATCAACAAGCGAAACAGTTCCCTTAAACTACGACCTGATTCAAATCAAGGCTTATATCTCAAATATATAAAACCAAATAATATATGCTGTTACTTTATTGAACTGTTTAAAGTTATATTTGATTATTGCAAGAGTTATGCTCAGAGAAGATTTCATTGTGTCAAAGAAAAAGATTATAGGATCAGTTTATGAAAAAGACCTTTATTATTCAAATAGTTCCACTTACGTTGACCTTTTGTAGATGCCTCTTTAGGTGTCGGGGCTGAAATGATTCATTGGATTTGATGAAGACGTTATTTGGATTTACAAATTCTTGATTACACTGTTCGAATAGGATATTTGGTAAAGTTGCTGATGATAAATCATTGTTAATAATAACGGTTTCAATTTCTATCGTGCACAGCAATTTATGTTGGTCAATCTCTATAAGTAGCACAGCATTCAGTAGACCCAATCAAAGTGGGACAAAATATTGGTAAACGAATTTTTAGAAAGGTAATCTTACGTATTGTAGTTGTTGTAGTTGGTGTTGTATTCGTTGTTTGTGCTTTCGTTGTAGATGTTGTTGACTTTGTTGTTGGTGATGGTGGTTGCTCTCTAGTAGCTGTTTTAGATATGGGAAAACTGTGTACATTACATCTTGGAGTACTCTCCAAAAACTTGATATCTATCACAAGCCATGAATACATTGTGGTAGCAATTTCCCAATCGAGTGGGATGTATAGCTACATCTCGAATGTTAATTAAACCTACTTTTGTATTCAGTGCAAACATCACGTAATGTGGGATGACTTTAAAGCATTGCATCAACGCAAAAACTAGACTGACCGTTTTGCAGTTGAATGTGTCATAAGGTAATCTAATGTTATACCGCACAGTAAACAGTTAATAATAATAATAATAGTATGTATAGAGCGCTGAAATCCAGACAGCAAGTACCCACTCAAAGTGCTATGACAGTTGCAGTTGTGGCGTCTCTTTGAAGTGAATAGAGGCCAAACTATAGTTTTTAATTTCTCCTTTAAAATATCCGGTAAGTGAGCAAACATTCATCGTGTATTTCTTCTTTATATAGAGAATTTTACCCTACCATGCAAGTACCATCTGATATCAAATATATCAACGCGAGTTGATTAAAGTTACAAATAAATGAGTGTTGATATTATTTATATCAGAAGACACGAGGGTGAGATTTTATTTATCTTTCAAATTCATTCTTATTATTATTTGCAACCCAAACACAAAACTGCCAGTAAGCTTCTTCAGCTAGCTGCAGACAGCGAGCAACCGCTCCGTGACGTCACTAATATGCTACCGTAGAGCTCGGAGGGAGAGCGCTCTGACTTGGAGGTTGCTTCTCAGCGGGTCGGGGAAAACTCCTCAGAGTGAAAGGAGTTTTCAAAACTGGGCCCTACACTGCCGTGCGCTGCGCTTTTAAATGAATATTCATGAGATGGTTGCTATGTAAATGTGTCCTACGTCATATCAAATCTATTTGTGTGTGTATCACGTGTTATTTTCGCGGGAAATTCAACATTTTGCAATAAAAAATGGAAACGATCGACACTACGTGGACAACTTTTTTCGGGGAAAGGGAGACCCTTATCATGGTTCGGTGACCTCATTAGCGGAGGCAGAAGCTCTAATTAGGGAATTTGAGGTGGTGATGCAATCACACTGTTTTTGTGAGGGAGACGAGGAATATTCTGTTCATTCGGTGTGTGCAAGATTTAGCCTACATTTATTTCTCTGTATTTGATGGAAGCGTGTATTATATCTATACTGGATAAAATAAGTTAGGGATATTTTAATTGTTATTATTGATATTTTATCATGGAGTCAATGAAGAAATATATAATTATTCATAATTTAGAAATAGGTCTATATCCCTAATTATTTTTGTCCAGTATATGTTATACCTTTGTGCTGGCTCCCAAAGTACATTTACTGTTATCAATTTTATTATACTGGACGAACAAGTTTTTGATATTGTAACTTTTATTATTAATATTTCATTAATGAGTCAGACAGTTACTGAATACAATCATTATTCACAATGTAATAACAAACAATATCCCTAATTGTTGTTGTCCATTATATTTTATAAATGTGCAGATGTAATAGTATAAGTTGTCATAAATCATGAACGTTTTCCAGATCTATCATGTTCCCACAAAGTCCGATTTGTGGTGCATTGGAAAATATGTAAAAAACAACCATGGCTTTCCCTTCATGAATCATGATTACAAAATATACTGGAGTGCCACCATGGTTCCACATAAGCAACCCCAAATTACTTGAACAAGTATGTTTCTCCAAAGAAGCCACATTGATAAGTATAATTTTCATCACATCAAAATTTGCAAATTGCATTTATCTTGATTAATTTTATAAAATTAAAATTCAGGGAGAAAAATTCTAAGATAAATGGTGAAGTAGTAACATTTTAATTTGACTCATCAAGAAATGGATAACACAAAACTTGAAAATTTCAATAATACATTTTATTTCAAAAAGTAGATGTTAAGCTGGTGCAGAAATAAAAATGTGTTGCATATCTACAATTGAAACTGTTACCAATGTTAGAATAAGGCAAAAGTGAACACATGTTCAATTAATGTCAAGGATGGATATTATAGGGCTGTAACGATTCATCAATACCTACGATACAATCCTAGCTTGGGAAATCGTGATAATTGTATCGTGAGCTTCCTGTATTGTGATACACTAAAATAGATTTCACTTACTTAAAAATGAAATGCTGAACTTTAACACCGATGTCAGGGTGAAGCAAGTCAAGATGGGAACGCGGACATCTTCCCAGAAGTAACTGTGCTGGAGATGACCCAGTTGTAGTTTGCGGAGTGTTGCGATATCTGAACAGGAATCTTGACACCCTGGTGTCGATTGAACCTCCGTTGAGCTTCTTAAATCCCTGTTTGAATGTCTGAACGCTCCTCTCTGCCAGTCCATTGGACGCTGGATGGTAAGGGGATGTACAGATGTGTTGAATGCCATTTCTCTTGACAAACAAAGCAAATTCATCGCTTGTGAAGCATGTCCCATTATCCGACACTATTGTCTCTGGTAGACCATGTATTGAAAACGTTCTCCGGAGACACTCGAGTGTGGCGCTAGTAGTTGCGCTGTTGACAGGGAACACATCCATCCACTTTGAGTGAGAGTCCACAATGATGAGGAACATTTTACCTTGCATGGGACCTGCATAATTAATGTGGAGACGAGACCATGGTTTAGAGGGCCAGTCCCACGGATGTAACTTCGCTTCGCAAGGTGAAGAGCGACTCTCCTGACACACAGAACAAGTCTTGACCTTGTTCTCCAGCTCTGCATCTATGCATGGCCACCACACAAGACCTCTGGCGATAGCTTTCATTCTCGCTATACCAGGGTGTGCTTCATGCAACACATCTACACACTGTTTCCTACCCTGAGGTGGAACCACTACTCTGTTACCCCACAGAATCACACCATCCTGAACACTCTGCTCAAGTTTTCTCTGCACATACGGCCTGAGCTCTGTATCTGGTTTCATATTTTCAGGAAACCCACACTCTACCAACTTCTTCACTCTAGATAACAAGGGATCCTTCCTTGTCCAAACCTGAATTTGTTTCACATTCATTGGGAATTCAGCCATGTTCTCGAGGAGCATTATTGTGTCTCCTGGAACAGGCGGCACAGACACATGAGTTTGCAGAGGCAATCTGCTCAAACAATCTGCATTTGCTAACTTGGAGCCTGGTTTATACACAATGCTGTAATCATATGCTGCTAGCATCAAGGCCCATCTCTGAAGTCTGGCTGAGGCCATCACTGGGATGCCTTTCTCTGCATCAAGTAGACCCATGGGAGGCTTGTGATCTGATAACAGCTGAAATTTCCGTCCGAACAAATATTGGTGGAATTTCTTTATGCCAAACACTATGGCCAGTGCTTCTTTATCAAGCTGTGAATAGTTCTTTTCTGCAGGTGATAAAGAACGTGATGCAAACGCCACAGGTTTCTCGGTTCCATCTGGCATGATGTGCGACATGACGGCGCCGACACCATACGGAGAAGCATCTGCTGCTAAGTTGAGGGGAAGATCAGGATTGTAGTGCGTCAAGACTTTACATGAAGACAAGTGAGATTTCACCTTCTGAAACGTTGTATCATGCTTCTTGGTCCATGACCATGGAGTGTCCTTTTGTAGTAGACTATGTAACATCATGGAGAGATTTGGCAGGAATCTCTGGTAGTACTGTACCATCCCAAGGAAGGACTTTAGCTCTGTCACATTCTGAGGTGCTGGTGCGGACACAATAGCACTGACTTTCTCTTCTAGTGGATGCAGTCCTTGTGCATCGATTCGGTGTCCCAGGTAAGTTACTGAGTCTTTCTTGATGTGACACTTTGAAGCGTTGAGACGCAATCCTGCTTTCTGCAATCTGTCAAGGACTTCATTTAGACACCTGTTGTGTTCTGCATCATCGACGCACGTGACGAGAATATCATCAAGGTAGACACACACGTGTGGCAAGTCGCTGAGGAGACATTCCATTGTCCGTTGGAAGATTGCAGGAGCTGCTGACACCCCAAAAGGCAAACGCTGATACTCGTAGAGACCTTTATGGGTGTTGATTGTGGTGAGTTTCTTGGAATCTTCATCCAACACTAGCTGCTGGTAGGCGTTACTCATGTCCAACTTCGTAAACTTCTGACCACCTGAGAGTGATGCAAATAAGTCCTCTATGCTGGGAATAGGGTAACAATCTGGCTTAGCTACCTGGTTGACTGTTAGTTTGTAGTCTCCACATATGCGAACTGAAGACTGATCCGACTTCAACACTGGTACGATGGGTGCAGCCCACTCGGAGTACTGTACAGGTTTGATGACGCCCTGTTGTTCTAAACGATTAAGTTCATTCGCAACCTTGTCCCTCAAGGCATATGCCATGTTCCTGTGCTTGTAGAAGCGTGGTTGTGAAGGAATAGATATGTTTATCTTCACCTTCGTGTCTTTCAGTTCACCAAGTTCCTCCTTGAAAACCTCGGGATGCGAGTTGAGGATACCCTGCACATCATCACAATCCACTCTGAGGATATTTCCCCAGTCTAGACGAACATGTCGTAGCCAGTCGCGACCAAAGAGATTAGCTCTTTTCCCCTTCACTACAATCACTGGCAGTTCTACTGTCTGTTTACCGTAGCTCACCTTCACTGAGCAGGAAAAGTTCACATAATGGCTGAAAATTAAAGGTTAAATTGCTTATTCACTTATTATATATCGACTGACATGTTCATACAATAGAATATTTACTTTTATAACCTGTAATATGCTGCATTAAGTTCCGGTAGCTTTCCAGCAACCTCGTCCCCAACGCTGATCAACTATCATCATTGATAAAGGCTTGACACAGAGTGACTGAGTCGTAGCTTCACTTGGAGGAGTTTGGCTTTCTAGGGGCAACAAGATTCAGAATTACTTCCCTTTGTTTTACGAACGAAATACTTAAAACTGCAAGTGTACAAAACGGAATTAATGATCGTAGACTATAACAAACAGTGTAAATTTTTACAAAATATTAATTAAATGTGAACAAAGTATATTACTTCTATTGAAAGGCACTGTATTGCTTTAATGGGAACAAATATAAAATCAGTGCATTTATTTTCTTTGTTGTTTCCTTCGGGAATTGTAGATGCACGTATTTCATTGTTTGTTTCAATGTGAAACATTTTATGATATTCTTTGACCAAAATAGTGGATTCACCAGCTTCCTGAAGTAATCCCAACATTCAAAATCATTGTTAAATTGGAAGTTTATAGTGTGTGAATGTTTATATTGCAGTACACTTGTTTTGATTTTTTTTATTTCCATTTTTTGGGTACATTTTCATTCATAAGAACATCAGGGATTGGGAAAGACCCCTTAGACAATGGGCCATTTTAAGGACTTTTAGCAATTTTCACAAATTTGAATGGGCCATTCCCCTTTGTAGCATAGTAAATTTTCAAATGTGAATAGGCCATACAAAGGGTTGTTATTTATACAATTAAAATATTTTCATTAAAATCATTTCATCCTTATTTGCAAGCCATTATTTTTGTTTTGTTGTTCTACTTCAGAATCACGTTTCACAATATTTCAACATGACATTTTTACTGACATTTGGTCCTTGATGACATCGTAAGATACTAAATGCAACCTGTACTACACCTATAACAGCCGGGAATCATCGTTAGATCAAATACCATCTCGACAGTGTTTATATAAACACACTTAAATCTAACCGCCATAAAAACAAATACTTACACAACATGGCGATCGATGCAAGAGACCGTCTGATTTTAGGTCACGTGACCTCCAAAACACGTGACCTCATCAATATTCATGAGCAAACCAACATTAGAGGGCATTCTGGGAAAAACTCCGTTGACTCTGAGGAATTTGCCGTCACCCCTTCTCAGCAGTGATTTGAGTGAGGACATTGTGACGTCATCAGCATTATGAAATCATAGCATTGTTATGTCATCAACTTTAAGACGTCATAGAATTGTCAGTAGTGTTTTCAATAATGCCAAAGCCATATGATGTCATACACTGCTGAATTTGTTCCTCGAAGAACGAAGTACAATATAGAAATATAATTTTCAGTTCTTCTTTCTTCGAAGAACTAGCTATAGAAATTATGGAATCTTCGTTGTAATCACTTGAGGGTCGGCCAATCACGGGATATTGAAGCGCCAGTTCGTAAACAGATAGAAACGTGACACCGTTTATGATATACACACAGTGCAGTGCCATTGTCTGTCGGAAGACACTGACTTATCGTCAGTATTGTTTGAGTTCTTTAGTTTGGTCTTTCTTTAAACGTCTTTAAATGTCTAGCAGTTATTATTTTTGTCTACAGACAAAATGATCGATCGTCGACAACCTACATAGATATAGATGTCAGAACAATTTTCAAAAACCTTGTTAAATGGCAAAGAGACTATTCACCAAAAAGGGCATGACACTTTAATCCAAAAGAATAATTCCAACCATTCATAAGTTCATCATAATTATTACACAGAAGTCAATTTTAAACTGCAACTGAATTGTGAAACATCACACATTCACCCGTGTATCCCGTCTGTTAGTCACGTTGGTTTGTCGTATTGCTCTGTAGATCAGCATTTTGCTAGTTGTGGATTTGAGATAAATAAGAAATATTCCCTTTATGTATACCTAATTACCAACGGTATCATCTTTACTGAGCTTTAGTAGAGGGGAAATTTGAGCTCAAACAAAAATGGGCTAACAAATGTTTGTGCCTATCAGGACTTTTACGTACCTCGCTTCATCCCGGGGTCAGGTCACCATAGAAATAGTGAACATGTCCTGCTGTACCTGTTGCACTCGTGTTTTAAGATACCGTATTTCCTCTAATAGGGACCCGGGCCCTTATTAACATGTAATATCAGTTACCATGTGTCCGCGAGTTTGATATGGAGATTTATCAAATGTCCGAGTTATATCGGGCCCCAATTAGAGGTCCGGCCCTTATTGGAGGCCCGGCTCTGAATCACCTTCGGGCACCTTTACCCCCGGCTGTTATTAGAGGCCCGGCTCCTATTTGAGAGGAAATACGGTAAGCTAAAGGCCGGTTTTCACGGTACGATGTGTAGTAACGACTTGTCGTAACCAACTCTAGTTGCACTGAGAGAACATCCAAGTCGTATCGACTTATCATCTGATGTACATACAAATTGTGTTTATACTACAAGTTGATTCTACAAGTTCACTGGAATTACAAATCGCACAGTGTAACCGAAGCGTTAATAGCATCAAGGACAAGCTCTGCTATATTTTATTTCAAAGTTGAATGTCACTGGGTCAGGTTTAAAATTAAAACTGTTTTATTAGATTGACATACTCATGGACTTTTCTGGGATAGAAATAAATCGGCGAAAATTCATATATATATATATAAGAGTAGAGGTGGTCGGAGCTTTAAGTCCTGGCCTTGGGGTGTCCGAGGATTGGATGTAAGTAACTCTCAGATGTTATGAATAGGTTCGTGATTCTGGATAAGACAGGAGAGTGGGACAAGCATATAACTACAGTGGTCAATTTGTCTACACACGTAATCAATTTGCTTCAGCGTCTAGCGGTCAGTTTGTCTGTAAATGCATTGATCGATCGCTGTCCGATATATAGACAAAAGCTAGATAGATGTCAGACAACTAGACCAGTGTGTTGAACGTGGTGATGTGAGGGGGTTGCTTCGTAGAATATATACCTAATATCACGGAGGCTTGTATTATTGCAGGGAGAAAGCCTGCAACACCGTTGTGGCATTGTGGTGAAACCTGCGAGCGTCAACAGGAACTTTAACGAACCATTGGTGGTACTGCGCTACAGTTGATGAAGTTGCTGAGTCCCTAACGGGATTCGAACCCTTTGTTGAACGGGACCGAGGCAAAACATAGCCAGAGACATTCCGGAGAAAGAGGATATAAACGAAAAGGAAAGGATTTGTGTAACAAAACCTTAGAATGTAGAGGTTGTTCAAGTTATGTGACTGACGTAGCGATACCTAAACACTCTGAGTAGAGTTTGAATGGCACCATGATGGAATGGTCAACTATCTTGATGTCTGAACTCTGATATTTGCTTGAGGCCTACAAATCTACCTCTCACACTGACGAGCTCCAAAACCACTGTCGCTTTATACGTCGCACCATTTTCTTCAAATACATTTATAACAAATACCAGTAACTACATATGTATAAATACGTCCTGTCAGGTCGCGTAAAGAGATGTTTTAGCGTTTTACTTTATATTGTATAAACTTAAATAATAAAATAAAAATTTGAGAAAATATAATATGCAAAAAACATGCACATGGACATGCAAGATATAACTTCATTGCATAACAGCTTGGGAAGACTGTCTGTTTATTTCTAAATATACCATTGATCCGATTTTGTTAGGAATATACGAAACAAAATTGCCGATCTTCTGAATATTTAAACACCATCAAATGTCATTCAGAAAGTCCAGAAAGATGTTTAAACTTAATCTTATGTGTGATCTGTCAAGTCTATGATGAGTGGCACATGAGGTCAATGTACGAAATATACAAGTTGGGTTACGTTTACATGTATTCTCAGTATTGTGCTATGAAACAACAACAATTTATCTTTCTCAAAATTAGCTGAGCTGTCTGACCTAATGTGCACCTCACATTATCAAAACTCAACCCGCAATTGTCTGGAGATTCAGGCAGGTTTTTTTATAAACCGCTCAGGTTGTTTTTGGTCTTCACTTCATAATTTGATTGAAAGCTATTTAAATTGGATTTAAATGAATGTACTGTAACTTATTCATTACGTATTTTTTTGAATTTCAAAAACTAGACCGTTTACCACGTCTTAGCTCGGAAGAAAGGTATTTCCTCGAATTACGGTCAAAACTCACTGTCAAAATTACATTTAGGATGTGAATTTTACTCCATCTCTCGATTCTCTAAATAGTTTCTTGCACATGTATTTGATATTGAGGATAAGGCTCAACTTCAAATGTCCTGTGGCGGGGTAGCGCACGGTTGGAATCCTGCCAGGGGCTCGACAAATTTGTCTACGATATAGATGTGCTACATGCAGTAAGGTGTGGGTGCACTGCTACAGTGAATTTTAACGCAGTACTAACCATGTTCGCAGGTTTCACCGCAATGAATAGTCACCATGGCACTGCGGGCTTTCTCCCTACAATAATACTAGAAGCCGTGATTTAAGTGAAACGGCTTTCTCCCTACAATAATACTAGAAGCCGTGATTTAAGTGAAACACTTTTGAAAGCTTCGTTAAACCGCAACTCACTCATTTCAATTACGCTTCAACAGTAACACTTGTGTGGATCAGGGGAATTTTACGTTCGCTTCGATCTAATTTCAAGACGGCCTATATTTACACAGATGTCAACACGTCTTCTACCAACAGATGTTACTCAAGTCTTCTAACGTGAATGTTGTTGTAAAGATGGATTGCTCCGTTTGCGTAGACATACAGCAATCTAACTGCTTTAGATTGTAGTACCACATAGTTGAACAATACGTTTACAATTGAACTGGCCATATTAATAGTACAGGAGCACCAGTGGATATCTGAGATAACTAGAGTCATACATTCCGACAATTATCTAAACAAAATAATGTAATTGCAAATACAGTTTTAATGAAATCAACGAAACAGTCACTATGATCTGTGATACACCGAACAGTTTTTGCTAGTAGATAACGTTTTCTCCAACCTGAAACTGTATCTTAGAACAAGATATGAATGAATGAATAGTCTTTATTTCCTCCAATAGAATCGAAGAGTTCAGAAATATTTTTTTTAGGATTTACATATAATTCGGTTAAAAGATAAATAATCATTTAACTATAAGTTGAAGACTGCACAGTGAACGTATTTACATAGAATGTTCTATAGGTGTAGCAGTGATTTCAGATTCCATGAGGATATGTTTCTGGCTACAATTTCGATGAATTGTGCCCACTGATCAATGTTCAGATAATTCACAACATATGTTATGCCACCAAGAAGACTGACCACCTTGGTATCCTCTGGGCAAAACTCAAGTCTCATATATATGTATCAAGAGGCATAACATCAAACAGTTCTTAATGCATTGCATTTCTCTCTGCACACAGTTCCTGGCAGTGTATCAACTGGTGGTTGATAACGTCACAAACCACCTCATCACACATGAGACATGTTCTACTAGTAATAGGGAGCATTCCTAGCATGACCAGGGCATATACAGGTCTGATGTACCGGTTGTACATCTATATATGTTAAGATATGTTTCAACTACGTTGTATTACAATCATGTATTAATAGCATATATGTTAAAACCAGAATGTCCCCAAGAAATTCATTAAAAATAATACCCCTATAGAGCCCGAGTCTGTACTATCGTTCGTGCTTGCACGTTCACCACACGTGATTTTAAGACGCTTCAATGCTAAGAGGAGTTACCCACCTTGTATCAGACCAGTTGTGTTTGTATGCTATGTTTCCCATGTACTTTTATTCCTGATTGTATTATGTCAGGGAGAATTCTTCGTCATCCCAAAAACTGTTCGTGAACAAGCGCATGCCAGTAGCGTTTAAATGAATATCACAGACGACTAACTGGGTCACCAGAGAGTGCAAATATTGTTAATTTGGAATCGTTGATTTCGAGTAAAATGTTTATTACCTCAAGGTTTATATTATATATTAAGATATTAAGGACGAATAAACAAGTTGAAGGAAATTTTTGAACTGAAATAGCACATATGGTTTTTAGGCACGTACAATGTGTACTAAAACCAACTAAAATATTTTGAAACACATAGGAAGTACCGTTTAAATCCACAGGCGCCAGACCCTAAATATAGACCTACGTACATATATCTACATACCTATGTAACATATAAAGAAGGTATGACACTGTCCGCCATTTTGAACCTGGCATAGGTCCGGAACTGGTTTGCTGGCTCAAATACGCCTTATAACATTCGTAGATTGATCCAAGTTTACATTTCCGGTCCGTAGGTGTATATTTAGGGTCTGGCCTTTGTTTAAATCTTGGAAATTCGAATTTGGTCATTCACCAGACGTTTAAGTGTGTTACTGACCTTGCATCATTCTCTTCCCACCGAGGTTACTCCCTTCAGATTTCCTATCCTAAGTTCATGGCCTGAATTTCAAAGCTCAAGCAAAATTCCCTAGCGGGAGGTAGGAGAACCTCATACTGTACCCCTGCTTCTAAACCAATGAAAACTCATCTTTCAGCGGCCATGCCGACTCGGTCACCAAATCTCAAATTTATAAACCAAATTTGCAACACATTAATCCACATACATTATCAATAGGAAGAAGTACATTTTAAAGGTATGATATCTATTGTTTTAATCTTACTCAAATAACCAGTCTCACAGACAGTAACACAGCAAATAATGTTGAAGTGACCAGAACTCTCTGTATTAGCCCTTATGAGTTACGAGTTAGCTTCCTTTTGCATCTCTTAGCAGTGAAATGGTTAGCGGGTTCGACTTCGGATCAAGAGAGCCGGGTTCGAATCCCGCCAGGGGCACGGCAACTATGTCTGCTGTAGAGTGAGGTAATTGTAGTTTGGTTTGGGTCCAATTCAGCGCAGTACCACCCATGGTTCGTTAGTTCGAGTCGCTATGCATAGCCACCATTATGGCATAGCTTCGCGGGCTTTCTCCCTGCCATAATGCCATGATATGAGTGAATTATTTTTAAAGCGGTGTTAAACCAAAACTCACCTCACCCCTTCAGTTGAGCCAAAAACAAAGTAATTACATAATTCATAAATGTATGCAGACCAGATATGATAGTTGGCTTGTTTGAAAGCTGATACGATTAAGACCAATAGGTCCACTATAAATTACTTCCCTGCCATACCGTTCCAAATGTTAGTCTCCATACACCAATTATTGTATTCCCAAAATGTGAGCTTACTAGCATTGTTGGTTCTTGGGGAGAAGTTGCTTCAAGATTTGAGGATGGGCCATTTGAGGGACCAAATATGGAAAAACTGTAGTCTCAATTTGATTAAAGATTTATTCTGAACTTGTGTTATTCTTGTGTCAACCGGTTTCGGGGAAATTCAAAGTTTTCATGGATAATGCCTGCCATGCCCATATTTGAGAGGGAGCTTGAGGGGTGAAGTCGAAAATGTCTAATGTGGACGGACGAGGGTCGAAGGCTCATGCCAAACCTACCTGGCAATTTATGCCTGATAAGTTAAAGAGTTCAACACCCAAACATATTACCTTTACATTTTAAATCATTTGCCAACTATAGCAATAATGAATGCTAATAAAGTACGAAAATGTTCACGTTCTTTCAGGATGTTTGATAAAGCAGTTCCAGTTTTGTTGTTATCTCAGTTGTAAAGTATGAAACCAAGGGAATCATGTTGCTAAAACGCAAGAACGTTTGTTTGCACCAGACGGACCATCAACTTACTTCTTATCGTGTTAACCAGACTGGCCAGACGTCCGACCGTCCAAAAACAGGAGAGCGAGAGTCACAACAACTGTTGAAGATCGGCAAATGCGCACACTTCACGTGCGCATCATGTTCCTCAACATGACGTCGACGACGTACGGTCGCCATGCCAACAGGAACACTGTGATCAGACGACTTCGGGCTGCTGATATCCGCACGTATCGACGTGCGATGACCTTGACCCGTGAACATTGCCTCAAACGCATTCGTCAGACAAGATCATTGAGACGTTAGCAACGTTAGTCTGTACAGTGATGATAGTCGAGTTGACCTCTTCCATGCTGACGGCAAACTTAGGTTGTACAGACAAAGAGGCAAACGGTTAGCTGCAGCTGGTGTTCAAGGGCCAACCCATACCCCAGTTTCAACAAGCGTTAATACAGGAAGGGTGGTAACGTATCCCCGATGACGTCATTAGACGTCTTACCCTTTGAATGAGAAGCTTGAAGACTGTTCTTGCCGATATTGACTTATGAATGGGGTCATACGTACAGATACCTCTTTCATGGGATTCGTGAGAATTTCATCCTTTCTATAGGTTTCAAACATTGTCGACAGGGGGTAGATTTTGAAATTTATAATTTCAAAATCTACCCCCTGTTGACAATGACTGAACCAATTACGTGTTATATTGAAATAAATCACTCAATCTGTGATCGGTGTGTCTGAATATGATTCAGGAATGATATTAAATATTACAAACCATTGAAACATTGTACTTTGTTTCCATATTCCCAAAATAGTTTGGTTTGTACTCTATTTTGTACTTCATTTTATGTCCCCTTATATGTTTTTATTGCCCTCTCCTCCCACTGTTAAACCGTTCCTACGCCTATCCGTTGTTGCTGAATTGCATTGTGAAAATGTCTACAATCTATTTTCCATATCGCTTGCGAAACGAAGTACCTTTTTGGGAGGATGTTATATCACTGATGAAGCTAACACGTAAACCATCACTCATCAATTTAAGTTATCAATTAGAATTGTCACGCGATGTATCTATTAGCCTACAAACACAGATAAACTCCCACTTGTAACACGCATACAAAGGCCAGTTGCACAATACCCATTTGACTACGTGGATCGGGTTTCTTAAAATCATTGTCATAGGTTAAAGGTAAGCTGAAAGTGGATCAAGACAACGCGTAACGTTTGGATCTATAACTAGCAACGTAAGAACAGTATCCATCAATGTAAGTGTAACTAAAACTGTTTTTAAATAATGTATCTATCAAGCTGACTCACATAAAAGTACATTTTCTAACATTTTCTTAAACTTGGATTTGTTATATAGTGAGGGAAAATAAAATCTTTACACCCTTGAATTTTGGGACTAGATTTTTAATGCAAGGTTGAAGGCAATTATTAATGTATGTTGACAGAACATCTTGACATCAACAGAAAACAGAAACGCGTCTCACTAAAAGTCTTTAACATTCCATAACGTTCACGATGCCAAACTACCCTCCAAAACCAAGTTCCAAGAATGGAGTACAATCGGACCTACGTCCTAGCTTAGGTGTTCAGAAACGGTCGTGGCCTCCTCTAGCGTGTCGTACCGCCAAACAAGGTGTGCTCGTGCATCTCAGAACGTTAGAAAACTGCCCGAGGAAGACGTCGCCTGAACAAGAGAAGGTTCGTGGTGGATTGACTTCTTGACGAACACTTCGACCCAGCTCGTTCCAGATGTTTTTGATGGGATTGAGGTCGGGGCTTCGCGATGGTCAGTCCAAACACCGGTATTTTTGGGATCCAGCGTTATCTTGCTGCATGGAACGCTAGACCAGGGTCATGTCTCTATGTAAACGAAAACGTAAGTTTCAAAATCTGACCCCTGTCGCCTACTGGACACTGGATGAGTGGTCACATTTGAACACAAACACAAAGAAAAACAAAATGGCGGATAACCCGAAAGAATCCTATTTTTAATGTATAGCAAAAACTACTTTGCTAAACCTCTGAGAGACACATTTGCTGTGGTTTACTGATATATCATGAGTAATAGGGTCAAGGCTTTGCGGGGGCGGATGTGTTACATAACTGGCCAGAATAACATCAACAAATCTCCGTCTCTCTGGAACACGGTACCCGCTAATTAGAACTGCCAGATGATATCATAATCATCACACTACTAACAACGACATTAAGACAAAGCGCCAATGTCTTCGGAAACATCCGTGTGTCAGTTGTGCCTTGGAAGGTCTTAAATACATCATTAAATAAAGCGTAGAAAGCTAATTCTCCCTCATAAAGCTAATTAGAACTGTCACAATACATCAGCACCATCCCAATATACAGAGACGCTCTGTAATCTGACACACGTGTTGGCAAGGTTGGTTAGCGAAGCTAATATTTGTGTGAACTTTCTGTGGAGTCATAAACATATATACTGTTACTCAGTGTTCAATCGGGAAAATGATACAGTCACTTCGTATCTCTTTGAATAATTGCATCAATGGCGGAATTCCATTACTTTTGTCCTGTGAACATGTGTTGGCATCTTCGCTTTCCGTTCAATTTGACACAAATAATTGCTGAAATGCAAAAGTGATCCTTAAACATTTTGGACAATAGTTTATTTGGATTTATAAGTGCTGATATAAGTTCAAATAATTTCATTCGATAACTAGTATATCCATATCAAATCGTCAAATATTATATATGATAATTACTTGTTTTAAATTCCAATCGAGCAACTATCAAAATTATACGTCCCATTTACAAGCACAGTTGTTATGGCCTATTCAACATTACCAGACCAAATCTGTCATTTTTTCTGTTATATATAGATATTTATTAAGTTTCCAAAATTACGTTTGACTAAATGGCGAGCATCAGTCGCAATGTATTGTTCGGTTTTCGATCAATAATCGCGACTCTCACCTAAATATTGTCACTGCACTGATTGTACCAACTTTACAATGATAATATTCAGCAACAGTCAGTACATCATTAAATAACACCATTGATAACTTTTGACTTTGTTTGGACTAGTCAAATTTACACAAAGAGCCATGGGCTCTGTAGCTCATCAGGATTCCATTGATTTACTATCTAAGGTTAAATATTTAAGTTATCTCAAGTAATACATTGTTTTCAAGCAAAAGATAGGTTCTTAGATCATGACCCCTGTGACCTATATTGGGAACACAGGGTCGCCAAATCTACAATTTAGAATCCCTATTGGCAAAGGACTCTGCACACAACATTTCAGCTTTTTAGAACTTTTGGAACTGGAGAAGAAGATGAAAATAGGTTTTTTAAGTTTATGACCCCTGTGACCCCATTTGGGATCTCGGGACCACGAATTCTACAATTTAGAATCCCCATTAGCCAAGGAGTCTGCACATAAGATTTCAGCTCTCTGGAGTCATTGGTTCTGGAGAAGAAGTCGAAAAAGTGAAATTTTACGGACGGATGGACGGACAGACGCCGGACGCCATGCCATTCCAAAAGCCCATCGGTCCTTGCAGGCCTGATGAGCTAAAAAGTTAAGCACCGCCTGATATTTTCATATAGCTGAATGTCAGAAACAGGTAAGCTCTGTTATGATACTAAATTAGTCTGAAATTTTTTTTCAGGTAGAACAACCATCTGACAAGACAGAAACGCCTCAATATTTAACTGTTATCATTATTTAATAGCCATGGCGTCATGTTTACACAGGTACTGTTTTTACCATGAAACATTGTCCACAAAAGTATGGAGCTGCAAGTGAAACAAAACACGTTCGCATTGGAAATGTCACTTCTAAATGTCCCTAGTGTACATGTTCAATAAGAATGATCAATATCTGGTAGGACCGCCGCGTACCCGGATGACACACTGCTGCCTACGCCTCATGCCTCCAGTCAGACGTCGGATCTGTTCTTATGTCAATAACATCCACTCAGCGTGCAGAGCTGCCTCCAACTGATGTAAATTCTGTACTGGGGGGTTCCGAGCCTAGAGTCGCCGCCCTAGAATATCCCACACATGCTCAAGAGGGTTCAGATCCGGGCTTACTGCTGGCCAGGGTAAAGTTGTCACTGCGTTGGCTCGCATGTACTCGACAACGTGATGGTGAGCCCGGGCGTTGTCGTCCATGTACTGTGGTCGTGTAGCAAGCGCATTGATTCGCATGTAATCGACAACGGCACGTGATGGTGAGCCCGGGCGTTGTCGTCCATGTACTTTGGTCGTGTAGCAAGTGCATATTTATCGAAATGAGGAACAACGACCGGCTGTAGCAGGTCCCGGATGTATTGAGCTTCCGTTATGTTGCCCCTGATGGTGACCAAATCCAACTTGCAGTCATGAGACAGGCATCCCCATACCGTAACAGAGCCACCTCCATACGCAACAGTTGGCTGGATGTTCCTGGGGTATAAGCTGTATCTTTCTGTCTCCAAACACGTGCACGCCCATCAGTAACATTGACCAACGGATTTTCCTCCAGGTCCACAGATTCCGGTGTTGTCTGTCCAAACACCATGCCAAACGTGCACGTTTATAACAAGGGGAGTTTAATTAACCGTCTTGCCTTTAGTCCTGCCGATTAGAGGCGATTTCTGACTGCTCTGGTGCTTATGTTTCGATTTGGTAACCACAGACGTTTCAGCTGAGGGCTTGTCAGGAACGGTTCTCGGCGTACATGTCTAAGAAGGTGCCGGTCCTCTCGAGGTGTAGTGACAGTAGGTCTTCCAGACCTTGGACGGTCCATTGCACTTCCTGTCTGCCCAGTGAGTGAGTGAGTGAGTTAGTGTTTAACGCCGCTTTCAAGAGTATTTCACTTATATCGCGGCTGCTAGTATTATGGCAGGGAGAAAGCCCGCAACGCCATGTGGCTATGCTTTGCGGTGAAACCTGCGAGCATCGGCTGGAACTAGCGAACCATGGGTGGTACTGCACTGAAATTCAGTGTAGCATTGCACCCAAACCTGACTGCGTGTAGAACAGTTCTCTACTGCAGACAAAGTTGCCGTGCCCCTGGCGGGATTCGAACCCCGGACCTCTTGATCCGAAGCCGAACGCGCTAACCACTGCGCTATCCCGCCCCCTCCTGTCTGCCCATGTACCCGGACTAAACGACTAACAACAGTGTAATGGTAGCCCAGAGTTCGTCCTATCGCCTTTAAGGACATTCCTGAAGAGTGCATATCAATAATTTGATTTCTGAGATCCATTGACATTCGTTCAATAGATATGCTTGAATGGCTATGGAAAGCAACGTTACATACCACCAACTGCAGTTGGGCCATACTGTTTTTTGTGATCCTTGAGCGTAGAATGTTGCACGTGTATGCCCCGAACGTGTAGGCGCGACTGTCACTAATCACTGGTTGGAACGTATCGCACAAACACTACTCTTCTCATAAATGAACCTTGTTTAACTATTTAAAATATTCTCGAAAATATATCAACACAAATATCAGAGGGTGCTTAACTTTTTTCTTTGTGTATATATACGAACATGAAAGAAGAGTCGTTGTCTATCATCCAAATAATTGTCTTTAGTTGGAAGTATGTTTCAAACAGAAATGAACAACATAATGAACACAATTATTTACATAGAAAAAACAGGAATTGATTGGTTGAGAAACCAATTTCCGAATATGACAAATTGTCTGCAAAACGACTGTTTAGAGAGATGTATTCGAATATATAATCATAGACTTGTAATTTAGTTAAGCACCTATTTTTCTTGAAGATGATTGTTTAATAAAGACCTCCATGTCCTGTACAAATATGTACACTGTACAGCCATGGAAATCTCAATCCACACTATATCGGGCCACCACCAGATGTCACTGTAGGTATATATAGGTACGAAATGCCTCCTTGTCTCAAAACCTGCCATCAGTTGGATGGAGAAGGAATTTACTCTCCTCGCTCCCCTGGGCCCTTTTCACAAGTTGCATTCCTCATATCCTCGACACCATCCCAAACGTCGCCTTGTGAAGACAAGGGTCATGTTCCATAAGCGATGAGCGATTGCTTTTAAACCTCTCTTGAACGCGATTGCTCAATGTAGCACTATGTAGCAAAGGTAGCAAGCCTCGGCGCATCGCTCTGTGTCGTTCAGGAAGGAATGAGCGCTCAATTCGCTCAATTGAGCTATTATAATCGCTCACTGTTATGGAACAAACGACAGGGTCTGGGGCCGTTCAGTGACTCACGCGGAAGTACGCATGTCTTCAGACGATTACAAAATGTATGAACAGCTTTAATGCACACTTCCCTGTGACGGAGCCACAATAGTTTTCAGAAGTGAACCTGACGTATAAGGTTCTCTCCTTACCTTAGCTGTTACCAGACGTGTCTGTCTTCACTGAGAGACATTTCCTTAGTTGTCCTAACCTTAGTCGATCTTTAACTTCACCTGTAATGCCATCTTTCCGTACAAGTCGACTAACCAGGGAATGGTTAAACCGTAGCTGTCTCTCAATTCTTTGACAATGCTTTTTGTCATCATAAATCCTTCCGACAATCTACGCCTTGTCGCTTTTCACTGCACCTACACATCGTGGGACAATCTAAATAAATTGAGATCGACAGTTGTATACGGTGTGGTTACAGTCTGTAATAACAATATAAAACTGTCGATCTAAATTTATTTCGATTGCTACGGTGAATTGCTTATATCTTTATAAATATACATCGTAATCAACATCTTCATCTCCATTTCTCTTCAATTTAAGCATTATTCACAACTGTCGCTCAAAACCGTGAATTCTTCGATGTGGTGCTTAACTAGGTTCGTAGTGTATATTTCCTAATCTGTTGCAGGTGACAAAATATATATGAAACTTCAGCTGAAAAATACAAACAATTCTCCGATATTGCCATATTAAAATGATTTAATAATTTAATCTCCTCCATGACCACGAACTAGTTACAAGATACATTATATTCTTTTAAAAGACCTCCGACAAGAAATGCCACTGCCCTCAACTAAGATCAAATCATCAAGTGCAGCAAGCACGTGCTTACCATCACGTGCAGCTGAAAAATCATGTCAATTTCAGTTGCGTTTTGGCGAATGATTTTATATCCAAATGAGGGGGGCGTTTTGACCAAGTATTCTGTTCAGTTATTTTATGAGATGGTGTATGCATGTAATAGTAAATGATGTCTGTAGGAACGGTTTATGTGGTTTGAATGCTAAGCTATCAGATAAGATCATTACATACTGTTAATAAGAAGGTCTAAAGGTTACAGTAGATGACTTGTTCAAGAGTACACTTAAAGGGACATGTAGTATGTTGTTGTTTTAAATGATTCTGTTATCGACAAGTACTGACTGTTGCTGAAAAGTATCATTAAAAAAATGACAATATACAAGTTCAAGTGAAGATTTATGATCGAAGCCCCGACAATGGCGCGACAATTAGTCAAATGTAATGTTGGAAGGTTGCCTATAACAGACAAACATACAGATGTGGGTTGGTATTGTTTAATGGATATAACTACAGTGAATATATATGGAACGTGTAATTTCGGATTCTGCACATTCATACATAGTCAAAGGTTGTTGCTCGGTTATCATTTTGAAAAAAAAATTATCATATATTTGGCGACAGGGTATAAATATGCAAGACTTAGTCAAGTGAACTTATTTCAACTTAAGTCGGCACATGTGGTCTTTCGGCACGTGTGAAAGCCAAATAAAATATTGAGAAAAATACTCAATGGCTTTTTAATATCTCTCTTGAACCAATTTCTAATTTCGTATCACCGATTTCCTTGTTAAACTTCGTGCAGCGATGCTGATTAACCTAGTAGATAACAAACACACGTTTACTTGTGACTCCACTAACCGACTTAAATGGGCTGTAGCACGTTTTTTGCAAAAACATTTTTTTTTTTAATTTCCCATTTATAATGATAGTTTATGTCATTTAAATTAACTTTAGAGGGTACAACATCGTATTACACAAACCAAGTATCCGTCGTGGTAATAATGATGTTGCGCATAAAGCAAAAATTGCATGGCGGCCATTTTATTGTGAACACAATTTATTATTTCGAATTACAAAAACGATTCCCATGGCTTTTCCGAACCATGAACACTCATTTTTTAACTTGATTTTCCGAAGAGAGAAGGGTGTTTTACTATTGCGGACATTATTTATCAAATATATTTCATCGACTTATTTGAGCGAAAAAACGTGCTACTGCCCCTTTAAAGCTCGTGACCCAATACTCGTATACGTGATAGTTGGCAGGCTTTTGGTGCCAAATTAAATTTTCTCGATATTTTTTTCATGTTTTGTCTTTCCAGTTTATACTGTGTTTTCCTTGACTGAGATAAATGTGGTAAGTTATCAATGGAGCAATGTTTGGAGTTTACAAAACGGCAAGAATTAACATTCCCAGAAGCCGTTATCGCTCACACATTCCCTACGCCGCCTTCGCCTGCACGTGCTGTCTCCCGCCAAGTAGCTTATGTAAACATACAAGCATTGCGGGACGGAGGTACTTATACTGATCCACTTTCTGTGTTTTTATTCAGGGACGACATCAGCTCCCCAGCAGACGTCTCGATGTCATGCCACAAGTGTTAAAGTTTCTTAATAAACGAATGAACTTTCAAGAGAGTTTTTAATTAGTAGAAATATAACCCAAACAAATATATCATATTGTTCCCGCGAGTGCTGCTGTATTATCAAATGAGATTTGACAGGGAGTTTTGCTGGAAACTGAAAAGGGTGAATGACAAAAGCCGTTGAAAACGATATACCTAGTGTTTACCTCGCGCCTTTTATTCACTTGGCTCAGATTAAATTACATTTGTGACGTCATTCTCCTGTTCTTTCCTTCAATTATTTTCCACTAATGGGCAGTTGTATATCACATCCATTTTTAAAAAAAATATGTTTTGAGCATTTTAAAGGGGCAGTAGCACGTTTTTTTTCAAATTTTATTTTTTGAAATTTTCTATTTAAATTGATAGTTTATGTCATTTATATTAACTTTAGAGGGTAAAACATCTTATTACACAAACCAATTATCCGTAGTGGAATAACTGTGTTGCGTATAAAGCAAAAATTGCATGGCGGCCGTTATTGTGAACACAATTTAATCATTTCGCATTACAAAAACGATTCCCATGGCATTATTGAACCATCTACAATCATTTTTAACTTGATTTTCCGAAGAGAGAATGGTCTTTTACTATTGGTGACTTTATTTTTCAAATACGTTTCATCGACTTATTTGAGCGAAAAAAACGTGCTACTGCCCCTTTAAAGTATATTTGTTCAATAAGCAATAATTTGAGTGAAGGTTGATGTCCTGAAGATCTAGAGTTACTCGAACAATCAACCCACACTCAACTGAAATCGTCACGTATGTATGGTGGACATTGGTGCTTTTGTATGTAGCCAGATAAATTATTATGAAACACCATGGATGTCTAATCAATATATTTTTGAAAATAAGTTATACTATTTCACTCATTGGAAAAATTATTAAAGGGGCAGTAATAAGTCGAAAATGCCTGCCAACTATCACATATACGAGTATTGGGTCACGAGCTTAAAGGGGCAGTAGCACGTTTTTTCGCTCAAATAAGTCGATGAAATTTATTTGAAAAATAATGTCCGCATTAGTAAAACACCCATCTCTCTTCGGAACATAAAGTTTAAAATGAGCATACATGGTTCCGTGAAGCCATGGGACTCGTTTTTGTCATTCGAAATAATAAAATGTGTTCACAGTAAAATGGCCGCCATGCAATTTTTGCTTTATAAGCAACACCGTTATTACCACTACGGATAATTGGTTTGTATGATCACAGGGGGTAAGCCCTGTACATGCTAAAGCGGAAGTTGGCAGTCATCAACAACCATTTTCGAAATTGGTCACTTTTGAATATTTTCCATTGAATGATGTCAACAATATCATCTTGTTTCAACTCTTGAAAGGCCATAGTTTATCATCGCTTAATCTGTGGAACATATCATGTAATATATAGTTTAGAATTTTAACATTTTGGAGCAAGGCAATCGTCGTCAGGGAGAAAATCCGCGAAAAGTCGACTTTCTCCATGAATACAGCAATTTACACGGAACAAGCCCATATTTTTGTAATTGTGATGATTTAGGACTTGCATCAGAGTTACACCTTTCACAGATTGATCGAAACCGAGATATTCGGGAAAATAAAAACTGTACGCATTGATGGTAGTTGCTCAATCACTGTCCAGGTTGTTGAAAAATTAAAAAAATAACTGTCCATGGTAGTTGCTATATGAAGGAAACATTTTTTGTTACAATGTAGGCGTTAATAGAACATGTAAAGGTCCAACGTGAATTGATTTTAGCTTCTGCTTTTCCTACAATTTTATTGAAAATATAATTGTAAACTAATGTACACACTCGGTTTTGCATAAATGTTGAAAGAATACAAGTTTAACATATAAATCCATCGACAATATGTTTTAACTACAACATCTTTGCATTATATTGTCATTTGTGTCATTCTTACTATTATGTTATTAATTAAGTATTTCCGTATTGGCCAAGTTACAGGTCCGAGGTCCGTTGTATTGGCCCGAGACGAAGTCTAATAACGAATCACGTCTACGGCGAAGAATAATATCTCCTTTGACTGTTATCAGCAATATAAGAGAGTATGATGGTAATGACATTGAACAATGAATCTGAACAGTTATTTTCAAAAATGTTTAAACTATCGGGGGGAAATATTGTTTGGATAAATTGAAACTGTTGTTTTCACCATCTACCGATATATTTAAGGTTTCTGCATTATATAATTTTTAATTTCACCCTTTTATTTATTTAATTGTTATTAAAATTCAAAGGACACGGGGAACTTTCGAGCAATATGTTATCAATATGTTAAGACCAGATATGTTTGTTAATATTTGCGTATAACTTTAGTAGATGTTGCTGATTGATATGAACACTAAATTAGCTTTCAGCAATCACAGTCTACTAAAAAGTATGCCTTGTACATTATTAGGACGTGGCCTTAGTTGTGAAATCACCCACAAATGACAAATTAACAATAATTAATTTTAAGACGCATTAAGCTTTATTGAAATCCTGGTCATGTAGCTTTTCATTTCGAATAGATTCAGAGGACCATGCAGTCCATCAAACCAGTTCACCGAAGTTTCAATCTTAAACGTCCTGTAATGTTGATGGATGATTGTAAATGCCTGAATTTTATCAATGATTCGCCATCATACTATCATCATATCATCATTTGAGAGAGTACATTGTATTTGCACATATGTATATTTAAAAATTCACAAACGAAGACAAACACCTTTAAAATAATGAATGATGCATGAAATTATTTCTTTGTCGTAATTGTTATACTGTAATGGTAATGTGTTATATGCGTTAATATTTACTTACATATTACCCAGGGGGGAACGACTGCAGACTCATACTGTTAAAGAAGAATATTCTGCGAGCGCATTTGACTCCATTCTCTTTCCCATTGAGTTCACTCCCTTCATATTTCCGATCTTAACCTCTGTTCTATATATATATATATATATATATATATATATATATATATATATATATATATATATATATATATATATATATATATAAAGCAAAATTCCCTAGCGGGGTAAATGGGAACTTCATACTGTATCCTGCTTCCGAACCAATGAAAACTCACCTTTCAGATGCCATGTCGACCGTGTAACTTCAAAGATCTAGGCATTTGACTGTAATTAAAGGGTCTTGCTCATTAGCATATGTCCTTCGAATATGCCTGATGTAAATAACACAAATGAACTATTTTTGGTATTTGTCTCTGATTTGGTCTTCTTTATTTATAAGCTTGTTTATGATCAATACTTTTCACAAAATCAAATAGCATATTTCGAGGAAAACACATTAAACGAGAAAACGTTTATCTCACGTTTATTTTATCATTATGACGTGTCATTTTACAAGAACGTCGCTGATTGCACAACTATAGATTCAACTGCAACCAATCAGGACACTCCATTTCTGCTCTCGATTTCAAACGATAAAGAACAGAGGTTAGGATCGGAAATCTGAAGGGAGTAACCTCTGTGGGCACAGAACGATTTAAAAACAATCTCAAGAAACATTACTTAAGTCATAACTTCCTACATAAGGTCTACTTCATTAAGATAGATATATTAAGTTACTGATGACTATCATTTTCATTCTGCATTAGGTTTTTCTGTTACCTACTAACAACTATCAGACCAACTACCTATACAGTTCATTTTCGACAACCTGGACAGTGTGTTTGTCAACAGGAGCAACTACCATCAATGTGTACAGTTTTTAATGTTGCTAATATCTCCGCTTCGATTAATCTGTGAATACTATAACTTTGAAACAAGTCCTAGAGTATCATATTCAACTCACAACTACATGAACTATCGGCTACATGCGGGTAGATTTGCTGTATTCATGTTAAAAGTCACCTTTTCGCGGATTTTCTCTCTTCCGACGCTTGACTCGTTCCGAAATGTTAAAATTCTAAATTATTTATCATATGTCATGTTCTAAAGATGTAGCGATTATAAACCATATATATACAAGAGTTGAAACAAGTTGATATTGTTAAAGGTCCATCCATTGTGATGTTGGGGGTCACATATTGCAAACGTTATAAATGGTGTTATTTATCGAGAAGTACCGACTGTTACCGAAAACTAGCATTTTGATGATAGTCGGCTCAGTATATTGACGATATGAAGGTAAACGTATCGATTTCTGATCGAAAACCGGACAATGCACAGCGTGTGGCGCACGTCAATGAGTCAAACGTAATTTTGTAATTTCATTTATAACAGACAAAAAGACAAATTTGAGTTGATAATGTTTAATAGGTCACATAACTACTGTTCATGTAATTAAGACGTGCAGTTTCGGTTTCTGCACATGCATAATGATTGTACTCAATTTTAATTGGAAACTAGTAATTATGATATATTTGGCAATTTGGGATAACTATGCAAGCTGAGTGAATTTATTTGTATTGTAAACAGCACATGTGGTGAGTTGGTACGCATTAAAGCCAAATAAAATTTTATGAAACACAATGGATGCACCTTTAACATCATTTAATAGAAAATGTTCAAAACTAACCAATTTCGGGACCTACCCTTGTTGAAAATCTACTGTGTGTCGAGAAAGTGGTTGTTGACGACTGCCAACTTCCGGTTAACCATGGACAGGGCTTATCCCCTGTGGTAATAAGGTGTTTTACCCTCTAAATTAAATATGATGACATAAATTATCATTATAAATGCGAAATTTGAAAAAATAAAATTAACCAAAAAAAAAGTGCTACTGCCCCTTTAAATGTAAGAATTCGTAGGTGTAGTGCGTAACTTACTTCGACAGTGTCGATGCCTCAAATACAATGTCATATTTGGACGCGTATCATTATTTAAAATTGGTCATCGACTTGGCAAAAGTAGGGCATATTGTAGCTCAGAAATGAAATATCCTTCTTACAGTTTCCTTCTGACCCTCCACTAATTCACTTTGAGTTATAGGAATATCAACCAAGACAAATTACATCTGATTCCTTAATTATGCATCGCATTATGAACTATACGTCACCCACGCTTCTTATACCACATAATACCTGTCTAAGTCGGACATTAAACTCGGTTTGTAGAACGTCGGAGTAGTGTATGCGCTTGCCTGACAGTTAGATTCTGAAAACAATATTTATTCTTAAAAAATACCATTTTATTAAAGATGCATGACCATCTTTTCATTTTTTAAAAATCATAATTTCTAACCTATATATCCAAACATATTCGGTAGAAAAATCATTCAACAAACGTACGACATCAAACTTAAAATTGTATATCAACGATAAGTGCATATTTTCATGCTCGAAGCATATTACCCTCCTTAACTGACCGCAGCCGTTTGATCTCCAAAATCCGTGACGTCACCATTATATGTGTAGGAATTTCCCATGTATTTCATATAAATAAACCAATACGGGCGACCGATCACACACGATGGTTATCACCCTGGACGAGCGCGTTTGTCAAACTCGGAGAATAGTTGGTACAGTTGTAGGAATGTATGGCATATATAATAATATGGAATCGAAACATGATTCTAGATTTGGATCCAATTGTTCAACGTTTATAAAACCAGCCGTTCTTTAGTCCGTGAGTTTAGACCAAACGTCACCTACACAAAATAAAGAAGTTGTATATCCATAAAAGTGTCTTCATTCTACTGCGATGCGCCAATTGGGACAAGTTTCCTTGTAAACTACCGTTATTACACCTAGCTGAATTCAATATCTTTGTGAAACTCACGCAAAAGGCAAATGGCTGTATGTGAGACAGGCCAACTTGTTCTTCAAATGACATGTACTGACGTCACAATGAATCTAATTCAACTGAGAACAGAAGTTAGTGTTTAAATTGATGGTTTCAGAAACAATTGAAAGAAAATATGAAAAAACATCTCTTTACATTCATATGCGACTTAAACGCTTTGGAATTTGACGAAATGCCAGGTAAATCTTCTGGCACGAGGGGGAGCAAATATAGAATCTGTGACAGCAATTACGACAATTTTCCAGCAGGCAGTTTGCGGTATGTGTATGATGAACAACGGGGTTGTAAATACCAGTAACGTTTATAGTCGCACATACATAGTATACTAGTATATACACACACGTTCATGCCATAGTATTCCCGCTATAGGCCTATAGCATCCTCCAAGCTTACACTAAAGCGTTAGCATTTTGGAACGATCCCCTTTGTTGGTTAGAGGGCAATCGTTTTTATAAAGTGTTAAGAGTAATCTGTTTCAATGAGGTGGAGATAAAATATATCTGATATATAAGGAGGAATGAAAGAATATGATATGGCGAAAAAAGCGAGTATCCTGTTGTTTCGAAAGCTTGTGAACCCATTCACACCTTTGGTGCCAAAATGGCCTCGTCCAGGAATCGCGGTTACGGTGTTTGGAGGTGCAAATAGCGATTGTCTTTCTTTTGGCCTTTCCGTTAGAAAAACTAGAAATACCAAGCTTAAAGGGTAGAATCTGGTCACGTGACCCATTCAACAGGTGCGCCGATCTCTCAATGAACGACATCTGACACCGTTGAATTCTCGCACGTGCAAAGTGTGCTTTTCTCGTGCAGCGAAAACAAAACGTGCAGAACAAGTAATAACGGTGCACATGAGAGAAACATGTAACGTTTGGTTTGTTTAGTTTGCTTTTGTGCCAATAACAGTGGTTCTTCAAAGTGCTGACACAAACAATATTAGATCTACAAGTTGGATCCGTTGACAATTAACTCGAGTGGTGCGAGCTTCAGGTGACAGCAATGGCGCGGAGGGCGAGAGAAAGAAAATGGCGAGTGAAGATTAAGAAGTGGGACTATTCCGATAGGGAAGATTCGGTGAGTAGATAAGCATATTGTGGGGGGGGGGGGGGGGGGGGGGGGGTCGCGGCAATGCAATTGGAATCGGAGGTGGTTTGGGAGAGCGGATCTGGTTGAAGTGTCTTTGGTTCATGTACCACTCTCAAACTCAAAGTGAAATGACAATGTAACAGGTTGATTTTGGAAAAATAACCGTTTTAATACAAAATATAATTTAGGCATAATTTCAGGGTATTATTTTGTATTATATTATTTTACTTTTCAATGGCAATGTGTATGTGGAGCGGGTTTAAAACTACCACACCTCAATGTCTTTCACAGAAACTGTCAGGAAGAATAAGGTTTTGTCTCTGAAATGATTATTTCTGAATGAAAGTAGAATGAAAAGAAGCGTGATGGATTTATTCAATTATAAAAGTTTTCTACCCTTTCTAAAAAATGTGATAGCTTTTCTGTAGGTTTTAATTTGAGAAGGATTTAAGCAATAGAATATAACTGTCATGCACAAACATATAATTTGGATAAAGCAAAATTATTTAAATATAAATGCATAAAAATTTGAAAGGATATGTGTTATGGGTCAAAGAAGAAAATGATAGGATAATTGAATGATGAGGTACAAGTGTTTTAGGATAAAGACATCATGAACAGTATATAACAATATAAAGAAACATTGTTTTTCAATTGTAAATTTGAGAGGAAGATTTTTTAAAAATAATTTTGAACAGCACGATAACAAAAGCAATTCAACTACAATGTTTACTATTTTTAGATTTGATGAAAATGATTCTGTGTCATCTATCCAAGAAACCAACAGTGTCGTCGTGTTGACGATAATGCATTGCGACGTGTTGATATGTGTGCTATCCTGAGCTTTCTGAAGACTTATAATTCTGTTAATGTCATCATTAATTTCTGTTATTTATAGAACTTTTCTGGGTGAAATACAATCCATTTCAGATTTGTTAACTCAAACTTGAGGTTGAATAAATTATCTCAAGTTTGAAATTTGGATTTTAAAATGATAATAGACAATTTATAAAGCGCCTTTCCACGTCGCAAGGATATGCTCGAAGCGCTTCCTGAACTTGGTTAAAACTACCGTATTTCCTCCAATAAGACCCCGGGCGGTTATTTTTTCGGTGCTTATTAGAGGCCTGGCGCTTTTTTGAGACCCGGCGCTTATTTCTTTCATAGAAATTGAAGTCAACTAAGGAAACATTAATCTAATGGTTTAGACCTGGCGCTTATTGGAGGCCTAGTGCTTATTTTCTCAACTAACCTTGACCCCTCGGCACTTATTAGAGGAAATATGGTATATACAGATGACAGTACAGATATTTGAAAGTCTCTTATAGCAGAGTTATGCTGAATAATTTATATTTATCAATAATTTGTATATTAGACACTTAGAAAGATGTCAATATAACAATCGTCACATTCAGTAATGGTTGTCAAGGGTAACTTTCATGAGAAAATTGAGCATCATGTGGGTTGCTATGGCGATGCATGTATGCCTCGGAAATGCTTGTTGTTGTGTAGTACGTTTTGTGCAAAAAAGGAAATTATGTTTTTATGACGTCAGATTCTATTGACGCGCATTAATCTTAACAGGTACTTCTCTTTGAAACCAAATTTCGTCAGACTGTCATGATATGAAAATGATTTATCATATTTCATGATGTAGAACAGATTTCTCTAGAGATTGATGTCATAAGTATGTTTTTCCAAAAACTCCTGTATTTGAAACACTTAACATTATTGATAGCTCGTTAAGCTTGTGCCATAGGATCTTCTCCTGCTGCTGCTGATGTATCATATGCTGATTGGTCCAGATGCTTGGCTGTCTTGAAAACAGTCATCCTCGGTTACTCAGGGTTTTATATATGCTCCGATTCTCTCCACTATATCACCCCTGGGAAACTCTATCAGAGAAATATGTACTTAAATTACCTGCCCTTGGCCGGCATGACAAAGTCAGTAACCGAAAAAAAAGCTCAATAGGACGGAAATAAGACGGAAATGGTCAAGAGAGATAACCGGTGACGGCTAACAAAATGACCTAGCGTGCTTTGCAATGAAGTGCTACGGATTGTCATTGGCTCCCAGGTCCAAGCTGCATAGCAGTTTGATTGGCTCACGCCGGCCAAGGGCGGGTAATTTAAAGTACAGATTTCTCTGATGAAGTTTCCCAGGGGTGATATAGTAGAGATAAACAGAGCATATATAAAACACTGGGTAACCGAAGATGGAAAACAGTAGGGGCAATACCAAATATTAATAATCAATCTCTGACCAGTACAAACAATGCACAAATATGCCAATACATCATACATCTTTCAGGCAAAATATTCACATAAATGTTATTCAGAATCTCTCCCTAACTGAAATATTGCCAAATTGTCCCTCCCTAGTGGAAATATTTTCCGAAAATATAAAAAGGGAGGGTAAAGTTTAGGGTTTTTGTATACAATTCTGTGCCTATGTTGCTTACCTAAACACTTTTTATTTACACACGACAAAAATGTTTTTTATTCTCTCCTTTGTTTTTACCCCACTTCAAGAAATTTGCCCCAAGTCATGTGTAAATCAAGTAATTAATTTTGACTTGTATTTATATCCCATCATTGGCTCGGCGATGTATGTATGCTGTGGAGAACTGTTTTATACGCATTAAGGTTTGGGAACAATGCTGACGGTACATTGAATTTCAGTGCAGTACAACCCATTGTTCGCAAATTCCAGCCGATGCTCGCAGGTTTCACCTAAATGCATAGCCACCATGGCATCGTAGGCTTTCTCCCTGCAATAATACTAGCAGCCATGATATATAAGTGAAATACTCTTGAAAGCTGAATAAAACCCAAGCTCAACTCACCTCCTGTAGAAATCTTTTTTTTTAAAGATTTATGTTGGAAATTTCTTTTTCATCAAACTAAGATTTGAACGGACAAATGTATATATGTAATACTTGTGGCACAGGTGTCTTGCTTTGCTAATGCTGACTGATACACTATTTGAGAGTAAACCGGACTCAAGCCTCGGTCCCAACCAACTGTGCGTTTTTTTGTCTGTACGTTTTTTGGGGAGGCCACGTTTCTGAAAAACGTGGCTAGGAAGTGAGAAATGCAGGGAGGTTGCAAAATCAACGCACGTCGCATGCAAGACGTAAGTACGTTTCCCGCACGAAATGCCTTGCCGTGATCTGCTACGTGCATCGTACGTTGCACACGTGGTAAGTGCATTGTAAGTGCTTACAACGTACTTACACCTTGCGCATACGTACGTACGATTGCCACGTTATCGTTAAGTTTTTCAACCCGATTTCAGGCACCCAGGGGGTAGGGGTATAGGGCGACCTTCAGAGGTTCTCTCTCAGTGCTGCTGCCTCAAGATGCCGCCCATTCAACTCACAGACTCCTGTTTCTGATGCTGCAAGAGCAGCTTCAAATGGCAGCGCATAATAACTGCAGAAAAAAGGGCGCACAACTTACGGTGTACTTGCGGAGTAAGTGCTTACTCGGCACTGGCAACGTGAGTGTTGCATGCTTATTGTCCCCCGCCGCAACGCGGAACGGGGGACTATGTATTCAGCGGCGTCCGTACGTACGTCCGTCCGTCCGTACGTCACATTTCTTGTTTACGCGATATCTTATGAAGCGATGCATCCAAAGTCTTCAAATTTCATGTCTGCCTACATTGTGGGAAGACGCAGACACCAGTCAATTTTGGTGACCTTGGTCTTATTTTCAAGGTCACCACGACACTTTGACCACTTTTTTAACTCTTGTTTACGCGATATCTCATGAAGCGTTGCATCCAAAGTCTTCAAATGTGGTTTCTGCCTACATTGTGGGAAGACGCAGACACCAGTCAATTTTGGTGACCTTGGTCTTATTTTCAAGGTCACCACGACACTTTGACCACTTTTTGAACTCTTGTTTACGCGATATCTCATGAAGCGATGCATCCAAAGTCTTCAAATTTAGTTTCTGCCTACATTGTGGGAAGACGCAGACACCAGTCACTTTTGGTGACCTTGGCCTTATTTTCAAGGTCACCACGACACTTTGACCACTTTTTGAACTCTTGTTTACGCGATATCTCATGAAGCGTTGCATCCAAAGTCTTCAAATTTGGTTTCTGCCTACATTGGGGAAAGACACAGACACCAGTTTATTTTTGTGACCTTGACCTTATTTTCAAGGTCACCGCAACACTTTGAGCACTTTTCTAACTCTTGTTAATGCGATATATATCTTTACCAGTTGGACTCAAAGTCTTCAAATTTGGTGTCAGTCTACACTGGGGGATGACGCAGATACCAGGGGATTTTGTTAACCTTGACCTTATTTTCAAAGTCACTACAACACTTTGACCACTTTTCGAACTCTTGTTATCACCATTTATTATGACCGGTTGGACCAAATGTTTTCAAATTTGGTGTCAGTCTACATTGGAGGATGATGCAGACGCCAGTCGATTTGGTGACCTTGACCTTATTTTCAAGGTCACCACAACACTTTGACCACTTTTAGAACTCTTATTAACACGATATATCATGAACCCAAGTAGCTCCAATGATGTGTCTTACTAGGTCAATGTCATCGGCGGGGGACATTGCCATGTTAGTGGCAAACACTTGTTTGTCAGTTGAACTGGGGAAGTGCCGAGTAAGCACGGATGACGCACTGACAACGCACTTGCAACATGCGGTGCATGCACGTGCTAAGTGTGTCCTCCGTGGAGTATGTGTCCATGTGAAAAACTTAAAACACGCACAGAGTCGGTGCGTTGTGCGCACAGTGTCCGTAGAGTGCAAGCATGGAAGTCGTACTTGTGAAAAATACGCAGTCGCATGCAGCTTGCACACAGCTTACACGCAGCGAAAGTTCTGCATGAACTAAAAGCGCTATGGCGTGTCTGCTTGCTCGCAAATCTGTACGTTGTCAGTACTTACAATGTACGGCTACCACTATTTTACCCACGTTTTTGCAAGTAGAGAGCACGTACTTGCAAGTACGGCGGGTTGTGACCACCGCTTTAAAGAGCCATCACGGATGTGAGTGTTTCAAATTTTTGGAAAATATACTTATAACGTCATTCATGGCATATGTTAAATAATTTTCATATCATGACAATGTATTGCAATTTGGTTTCAAAGAGAAGTATCAATTCGACTAGCGCGTGCTACGGGTATCTGACGTTTATAAACAGAGTCCCCTTTTTTGCGTAATACGTACTACACAAACAGCAAGTGCTTCCGAAGCGTGAAGGCTCGTCTCTAGCGCAAGTCGCCATAACAACCCATGTGCTGCACGTGCTGCACGTGTCTCTCTTGCAAAGTACCCTTGTCACACATTACTGAATGTGACGATCGCTTTACAAACTATGTTACTAAATGTCCTGAGAATATACAAATGATTTCCCGTTAAATGTTCTTTTTATTGAGATAAGACCAGCAAATTATGACAAACTTTTACTCTCATTAATTATAAAATTCAAGAAAAATACCTAGTTAGGTAAAACAATTATTAAATGAAATGGTAAATGAATAACCGTCAAAAAATTATATATTTCGATTTCTTTCATTGCTCATATTTTTTGTTATTCTTTCGTGTCTTTGTTTACTGTGTGTGAGCTAGACCATAATGCTTTGCGCTTGAAAATGATAGACTGGATCTATATTTAGACTGGAAAACACCTCTACTAATTAATGCAATTTCTCGGCTTATTTTAAGTTGGAAAAATTAGGGAAAAATTAAGTATATTTATTTCACGGAGATAGATTTTTGGAAAAATTTTGATATTTTCATCAACATCCGTGATGGCTCTTTAATGGTTTTATTGAAACAAGTGCCAGTATGTTATTGACGTCACTGCAGTCTCCTGCACTTCTCATCTGTATATAACTGACATGTGACATTTCTCATTGTTGTCAAAACAATCGTGATGTCAAATAACAACCTTCAAGTCAAATCTAAATATATTTCTTTACGAGACAGCTTTCAGAGACGTAGTACCCATGTGTCAATTTGAGTATGTATTTATATTGAAATATATGTACACAGATTTGATTGTCAAGCACTTTTGAGAATTATCAATTGGAAACTCACTCACAGTTTTAGAGGCATTCTAAAAGTTGGTATTATAGAGAGGACAATGATATTTATGGATAATCAAGTTCTTTATTTAACAACGACAACGTTATGCTTGACAATAGAATTAGGAACTGAAACACCGCCATTGTTAAAAAAAGAAGTTCATCATACATAAATATCTTTCTCTTATCATTTTGAAATTATAGCCCTTTATAAGACTTAATATGACAAAGGTAATTTAAATGTTATAAAAAATTAATTTCATTTTTGGCTCATCAGGCCTGAAATGCTCGATGGGCTTATGGCATGGCATGATGTCCGGCGTCCGTCCATCCGTCCATCCGTCCATCCGTCCGTAAACTTTTTCGCTTTTTTTACTTCTTCTCGAGAACCAATGACTCCAAAGAGCAGAAAAGTTGTGTGCAGACTCCTTGGCCAATGGGGATTCTAAATTGTAGATCTCGTGACCCCATGACACCAAATGGGGTCACAGGGGTCACATCCTTATAAACCTATTTTCATCTTCTTCTCCAGCTCAAAAAGGTCTATAGAGCTGAAACGTTCACTGTTGTGTGCAGACTCCTTGGCCAATTGGGATTCAAAATTGTAGATTTTGTGACCCTGTGACCCCAATCTAGGTCACAACTCAAAAACCTATTTTCATCTTTATCTCAAGTATGAAGCTCTAGAAAGGTGAAATGTTGTGTAGAGACTCTTTGGTCAAAGGTAAATCTTAACCCTTACGTTGCGTATATATATTTTACCAATTTTAGCTCCTGTGGCGGAATTTACAGGCTCGCAGCTCGCAGCAGTAGTTTGGGCTTTGGCACTAACTTGCTCTGCTGGCGGAATTTCCAGGCGGCGATTCCGGTGCCATTTTTACGAAATATACCGCATCTACATGGCGAATAAGGACTATATACGGGCGTTCAATACAAATTCAAGTAGCGACACCCGTACACAAATGGCTAATTCACACCCGAAACTTTGAATGAATTTTCTATGTTTTTTTGTTTTTATTCTATTACTTTCGAATTATTTCATTTCCATTTATATACGGAATTGAAGACAAGATGTCTAGCTTCACAATGATATAAAAATTATTAGAATGCGACCTTTGGTTATAATTCTATAGCTATGTAAAATTTGTCTTTATTTCCACCTATAAAATCGTAAATACTTACAACATGTATGCGGCATTGCGAACGGTCGTTCATCGCACTTTTCCAAGAAATCATAATCTCGAACCAGTTGACGAATAAGCACATGTCAACCCAAATATGGTTATGTTGTTTGACCTTTCAAATAAAAGCTAACCTCGAACCATAACTGATGAAAATATGTTGATTAGTTTGTGTGCCGTTTGGTTTCACATGTCTCTCAGAAAGGTAAAATTGTATCTTTATTTCTGTGAATAAATACGCGCATTTTATATAGAATAAAAGATTATTCTTTTCGGTTTATTGTGATATAAAAATCATGAAAATGCATTCAGTATTTTAGCCGTGATAAATGTGTAAGAAGTTGTGAAAATCGCAGATTGTTTAAGGGATTGTCGAAGTGTGCACATGACCTTTTCCAAGGCGCTTGCTGTGTCTTTATTATTTTTTTGACATTTGGTAATTTTATATGGGAATGTAGTCCATTCTTTCCTCATTATTTTGCGGTATTTGTTTTTGAAAACAAACTATTCGCTCACATGATATGAAGTGCTGGAGTAAGGCGAGTTACCGATTTTTCCCCCGTCTCGCGAGATGCGAGGCAGATAGCAGTCTCGGGCGAGGCAAACCCGATGCAATACAAATACGTGGGTGAAAATAGCCGCAAGCGAAATGAGGCTTCGGGGGCTAAGCCCGACAAAATTGGCCTTTTGTAAAGCTAATTATCGATGCGTTACGGGTCAACAATGCACACGCAAATTGGTGTGAATTTTGCTTGACATTCCGACCAGACACTGAACAAAGCTTCAATCTCATGTCGGGCCGCGGAACGTAAATACAGCCATTCTCATGGAGCGGCTCGCGGACACAATCGACTCGGGACCCGTTGACAGGGCTAGTAAAGTAGTGAGACAGCCGTGAATTATTCTAAGTCTCATATCCAGGATCCGTATACAGACACCTCGGAATTGCTTATAGCCCGCCCGGATAATTCCGGGATTCGCAAGTTAAGGGTTAATTGTAGGATTGGTGACACTGTGATTCCAAATGAGTGTCACAGGGGTCATGATCTAAAAACCTATTTTTGGCTTTTTAAGAATGTATCACTTGAGATAATTTAGATATTCAACCTTAGATAATAAATCAATGAAATCCTGATGAGCTACAGAGTCCATGGCTTTAATTTTTACTCTTATGCCAATTCTATTCTGTACATAGAAAACTGTATATATCTAGTTATTACAATACTTTTTTATCGGAAGAAAATCAGATATTTCATTTCCAACGATTACCAATAGGTAAAATATAAATATCAAATGATAACATATTTGACAATTAACCTCTAAAAATACAAGTATTTGACGTCATTGACACAAATTCCTCTGAATCTTCAAAAACATTTCCTGCATACATTGCATTTTATTGTATTATCAGAAATCTGCTTGATGTAGCACCAGATATGATGCCTCTCGTTCAATTACAGCTGCATGCGCAATGTATTCATTTGTTGCGTGGCGGGATATCACTAGAGGAATGAGTAAATTGGTCGTGGCACTGTAAGGAGAATGTGATTGTGAAAAGCTTAGGCTTTGCCAGAACAGCACTGCGAGGAGCCAATTTATATATATGCCCATTTGATTGGCTTGTTTTGCACATCTGACTATCTGCTCCACTGCAGTGTTCTTGTTTTGGAGGCTGCAAGGATTGTTAGAGTTCCGTCTGGCTAGATATAAACCCTTTGTGATCATTGTTTTATGATGATGCGATACCATTAAGCTTTTGTTAAGGGGAGTTAGGTTAAGACATATGCTGGCTGTAATCTGCTCTCTCTGTTTTACTCTTGTTTACTGCCTATATAGTATGCCATGAATTTATTGTCTGTTGAGTTGGCAATTTGTCAATTTCATGTAAAAGTTGTTTTGTTTCTACCATGCTTTTTGTGAGATTTTCTCTTTCCTGGATGAACATAAGCTACCTGCTTTACCGGTTATTCTTTAAAAAAAAAAAAAAAATTATCAATGAAAAATTGAAAATTATGATGGTATATAATGAATTTCTGAACATTGAAAACCCAGTAACAAACTTTTTTAGTTTGAATAAAAGAAGATCTTAAAAAATAGTTTATCTCCCAAGTACTTGATGTCACTGTATTTATCTAACTATTTGGGTCATATAGTTAATTACAATTTGACTATAAATGTCATGATAATTAGAAGTGTAATAATTTTTAAGTAATCTAAATGTAATAATCAGTAATGTAAGTGACTAATGATAAGTAATGTAAGTGTAATTAGTAGTAATTTTACTAATTTAAGTGTGGTCTTAAGTAGTGAAGGTTTAATAACAAATACTGTCAGTGTGATTATAAACAATGTCAGTGTTATTATAAGTAATGTTGTTGTTATGTCAGTGAAATGATAATCTAAGTGCAATAATAAGTTATTTAATGATTATTGGTTAATTACGTTTAATAAGCTAATCATTACCCTTAAAATGTCTTTATGTTATAAGTGTCATGTTTCGAATAAGTGAGGATTATCTCCAATAAACAATAGGAACTTTAAAATAAAACAGACGGTTACTGGTTGAAGAATGATAACACGTACATTGAAACAAAGTACCATCTCTTTCGACCACCTCAGATGAATTTCCTCAATTAATAGCTCACAATGCTCGTAAGTCTAATGATAAGTAATGCGAGTATAAAGATAAGTAAATGTTACTTATTCCACGCCAACTGTCTGCATAGTCTCAGCCCTGAAAGCAGTCAGCAGAAGTAAGTGGTTGAGAGAGGGATAGGCACCCCCCACAGCGACGTGACGTCCGTCCTTCGGAGGAACTACTGGTCTACTAACCTGTTTGGCCTCCTTGTAGGTCTACTCATGTTATAAAAAGATGGTGCGTTAAAAATAGTTGGACAAGAAGAAACAAATTAATTAGAGAGGTTTTTTCGACATCTGACCTAATGTAGTGGTGTAAGATGAAAGGAGGATGTTCACTAAATAACCTGACTTTCCAGCTCAGTGATAATTGCTTGAAAGTTTTCGTTTTAGCAGTTATTTTCAGAGATGAGTTGAGTTTGTTGTTTTAAGCACTTATGTCTGTAAAATGCCTTCCAGTACTTCATGTAGTTAATGTTTGAATCCCGCAACTTTTTCAGAAGTTGAAAATTGTTCGATCGTGCTGGGTTTCTTATGTAATAGATTAGATGTTACAATTTGATTTAAATACTCAAATTCAAATTTCGTAACTAATTTCGTAACCAGAAAATTTATAGCAACTATCTGGAATTAGCCACTAAAGATAAGCGATGTAACGCTTCACAACTGCATTAAATTCATAAAGTTTTACGTCTAATTTAATTTGACATCATTTTGTTGCATTCTTCATTCAGAATCGAACTGAAAATGCATTATGGTTTAAAAATCTGAATTCTTTAGACTTTTATGCTGTCATGAATTTCAAACCAGCTTCCCATGTCTTTCAACAGCATTTAGAACTGGTGATTATTAGCAGCTCCGACTAAGTCGGAGCTGCTATCAGTTTTTGCGCAGTTTCCGTCGCCACCGCCGCCGCGTTTTGTATTCACTATAACTTTTTTCCTAGAAGGTTTTGAGAACTCATATACATAACTTTTTACTTATGCCGCTGGGGAATTTTTTTGACATGTTCATATTCAAGGTCAAAGGTCAAGGTCACCAGTTCTGAAATCGCTAAAAAAATCCTTGTAAACACGATAACTTGATAAAGATTTGAAAAGGTTTTCGCTAACATCCGTCAAAGGTCAAGGTCACAGCGAGGGCACGACTTAAGCATGCTTTTGCGAAAATTTCTTATTTCAACTATTAACACTTTGAATCATTAAATGATTGTTATACACAATGAAAAGTGATCACTGATTGTGTGACATTGAATTTTAAAGGTCAAGGTCACGAGATATGGTCAAGATCACCAGTTCTGAAATCACTAAATAACTTTTTACCATGAAGGTATCAACACCTCATATATATAGCTTTCTTGTACACCTGGGGAAATATTTTGACATGCTCACATTCAAGGTCATAAGTCAAGGTCATGAGTTCTGAAATCACTACAAAAATCCTTGTAAACACGATAACTTCAACAACTTCTGTGCTATCAGGCCCTAACTTGCTATATATCAACTATGGAGAAAGACAAAGATTTGAAAACATTTTTGCTAAAATCTGTCAAAGGTCAAGGTCACAGCAAGGTCACAACTTAAGCGTGCTATTGTGAATATGCCTTATGTTAACAATGAACACTTTGAGTCATTGCATGATTGTTATACACAATGAAAAGAAATCATTGATGGTGTGACCTTGAAGGTCAAAGTTCAAGGTCATGAGATATATCATAAGGCCATGTTAATCTTTTGATCCAATTTTGAAATCAGAAATAGGTTTTAAGAACAAAGTTGTGAAAAGTGACCCCAGTGATGATTCAACTTGTTAGAATAACTTAAATAAATTCCCATTTTATTTATGCTGAGGAGAAGGCGGAACAGGGAAAGGCGAGACCCAAAGTTTCGGAGCTGCTCTGCTTTTGCGGTGTCCCGCAAACGCTCTTCTAGTTATAACTACATTTGCGTGATAATCACCTTCTTTATTAATGAAAAAGAATATTATCAAGCAAAAATAATCATGACTGCTTCACAGTTCTTAATTAACGCCAACTCAAAGGAGATTCGCTGAATAGCACATCCTTTCAATTAATTTAGTTCATTTCATCATACCGGTAAGTGATAAAGAAATCTTTTTTGGGGCCCATTAGCTTTGTTATTTTTAGATTTATCAATAATCGATGATTTATTTCGACTTCTCCCAATGATTTCGTGCTCTGATGCCCAACACAGAGGCCAAGAGGAACCTTCAAGGAAGCTTGATGTCAAGAATCCCATTATAGCCTGGCTCTGTCAGATGCCTGTCTTGTTTGCCTTCCACAGAAATAGATGCATATACATTTGGCATCGTGTTACCGAGGTAGTGAAGTGCATGATGGGAAGAATATTTGATACATTGCCTGTGGAGGGATCTATTTGTGGATTATTTTTAGATATTTGCCTTCTATAAAAAAAGCTTTCATGTTTCCTTAAAACACTTTCCACATGACTGATTTTGATTTTGTTGAATCACTTTGCTTTAATGTAGCGATTTTAAGAGAAATAATGTTTAGAGTTGACGTCACATCTGAGGCTTTATTTGAAGAGTTGCGTCAAATAGGTTATTTAAAAATATCTTGATCTAATTTTAGGAATTATATTTAGAAAAAGAACTTAATGTAAAGTTTGAAAAGATCTTTATTAATAATATATCTAAGATATATATTGATCTTTACTTTATAAAACAAATTTCTTTACGTAAAGCTTTAAAAAGATGTATCTAAAAATTTTATCTTTGCCATTTTCAAAATTGATTTTGGAATAGCTGAATTTAGAACTTATGATTATGGAAGATTATTTTGTTATCATTGAAAATAACTTTCTGTTCTCTTACGCTTTTTCATTTTGAAATTATTAGATAATATCATTGATACAATTGATATTTAATAATTAATATAATTTTGCATTTTATTAAGTATTGCTCTGGTTATTCTGAATGGACAAATTCAAGATTTTACAAAAAATATTTATTCAAAGAAATAATGGAGATAAAGAAACTTTAAATTCATGGTTCTGGAAAAATTCTGACTTTTCATTTGGATCCTGTGTCTTTGTGAACCCATTTTGATGTCCTTAGATCTTCCTCCTCTGGTAACCTAGGGCAATATTATTTTTCTCTTTAAATAATTGTGTTCTTTTGGCACTTTAATTTGTGTATGACCTGTTAATGAAGTAATAAAAACCAAAGTTATCCCAGGTTTCTCAGGCACAACTAATGTGAAGATAAATAAATTGTTAAACATTACAGAGTTTGAAGCTCAATTTTAAGGGAAAGGCAAGTTTGGGAATTGTTGCAATAGTTCGGGATGAGTGACAAAGCTATACAACATTTGCCCCTCATGCAGAAATGTGTGCCTTACCAAATTACCAAAAGCACTTTTAATCCATAATGTCAAATTTCTCAATTTTGGTAGTGCAATTCATAAGAGTCTTATAGCTGGGGATCATTTCAATAAATCTAAATTTTTGTAATAACGGACGTTCAGCAGTTGATATTGATATTATTTTCCGAGCAGATATCCCTTTACATAATGGCCTATCAGAGAAGCCCCTAAAAAACATGCAGGCCGGGTCAATGATTGGTCAACAAGGTTGACGTGACCTGGGTTGACCTCCAGAGTGGTCACACTGCCCTTCCTTCTGTTCCTGGTTTTCCAGACAATTTTCTTTTGATGTCAAATACACAAAAATTGGCGAAAATCTTGCATTAGTGTTTAATTATGAAAATATATGTCTTATAGCCTTAAACAAAGACAAGCATAGCTGAATTTATGATTCTTTTAAATGTTATATATGAAATATGTGTTGAAATGTACGTGCATATGGATGGGTGTACATCTTAAAATCATGAATAAACCTTCCAAACTTTGCCAAATATCTTACATATATACATGATTTTTATGTTTATTAATTTCTGGGGAAGGCAATGAGGTGACAATTTTACAAACGCAACTATTTATCGATATTGTAACATGACCGTTAGTTATCAGGCGTTTTGAAATGACTCTCTTTTTGCGTACCTATCTCTGAGTGGAAAGGAATTTGCGACTGTTCCATTTTTTTTGCTATCCCCCGCCGCGCGAAGCGGGGGATATAGTATTCGGCTGCGTCCGTCCGTACGTACGTCCGTACAAAATGGAATAACTCAAATACTATTCACTGGAACCTTTTCATATTTTGCATATGGGTTCATCATAGAAAGAGTAATGTTCCTCCAGAGGTTTCTGACCTTGACCTTCATTTCAAGGTCACAACGAGACTTTGTTCATTTTACCCTTGTCAGCGGGATATCTCAAGAACCATTTGCTGGATTCTCTTCCTATTTTGCACATAGCTTCTCCAAGGGAAGACAAAGGGCTGATTAGATTTTAGTGACCGTGACATTATTTTCAAGGTCACAGCAGAACTCTGAATTTTTCACCATGTTAATGTACATGTAAAGCTTGTCAGCAGGATATCTCAAAAACCATTCACCGGAATTCCATCATATCTTACATAAAGCATCTCCTAGGGAATAAGACGGGCTGATTAGATGTTGGTGACCTTGACATTATTCTCAAGGTCACATTGGAACTGTGTTTTTTTTCAACATGCTAATGTACATGTAAAGCTTGTCAGCGGGATATCTCAAGAACCATTTACAGGAATTCCATCATATCTTACACAAAGCACCTCAAAGGGAAGACAAAGCGCTGATTAGATTTTGGTGACCTTGACATTATTCTTTTCCGACATGTTTGACAATCGTTTTTGCTGATTTTGACATTATTTTTCAATTTTGAAGTATTAATTTGCGGCGGGGGATCATGTCACCTTAGTGACAACTACTTGTTGTAAGAGGTGTGGTCAGGTCAAAACAAAAGTAAATACTCGGCGTAATATGTACATTAGCAACAATTTACACACAAGCTCAAACAGTGTCACTCAACTATGTTCACTTCACAATATTCACTTATCCTTTTAGATGGCGATAAACATTTATCTACGACATCAACACAGTGAAATACCTAGGAACAAAAATCTTAAACTTGCCCTAACCCATTGTGACAATGACGCTAGCATTGTGACGTCAAAACGGTTGATCACTTTGAAGTCATGCCATGGCAACGGCATTCGGTAAACACAACCGCATGGAAGAACGCGTCAAACTTGGACAAATCTTTTTAGTTGAAAACATTTTAGTTACTTGAAATTAATTAATTCTGACAGTTATTTGTTACCTATACTGCTATACACAAGTTAGAAAATGACAATGCCACCTGTCAAATTTGAGTAAGGGGCACATATTAAGAGAAATAGAAAAATAAAATTTTGAGTCGGGCCGGATCTTGTGAACATGATGTATATGTTCGCGGTGATTCGCCCCAAGTAATTTGCGGGTATTCATTGTCATTCAACATAGGCAGATTCAACCAATCAGAATCAAGGATACACCGAAATCATGTTACAATTCTCAATTCTGTAAAAAAAATGGTGAATAGAGGGAAAAAAATGTATGCTACTTTTTCTTCTTGTGCATCTTTTTGACATTCGCATTCTGATTCTGTCATTCTCGTAGCATCAAGAATCCTACATCATTAATTTTGAGTTACACTGTAAAGGGAAATCTGTCTAATGGCGTCACATTCAGTGGCAATAAAGACACAATGAAAGGATCACAATGTCTCGTTCTGGTTATTTCTTAAACCGTAACTGACAATTGTCATTATTTCACTGAGCTTATGATTTCTTATTTTATATACCAAATGAATTGAATGATTATGAAAAGTAAAATAAATAAAAAGAATCAATATGCTTTAATGAATTGGAAAATGTGAAATAGAAACATGAGAGTATTTTCAGTAGTGTTTTTGGAATTTCAGAAGCATTCATAAAATCAACGTTACAGGAGGTTCAGCTAGAAGTATTGTGTAATGTACCTGAATGTCTAAGCTGTATATTCTATGTAACTCTATTAATTACTAACATGTTGATTTTGCTGTGCAATAAATAAGAAAACTATGGATGATTTTGATATGGACACAGCCACACAGGGGCGGGATAGTGCAATTGTTAGCACATTCAGCTCTGTGGTTCAAATCCTGCCAGGGGATCGGCGACTTTGTCTGCCATAGAGAAATGGTCTAAATGCAGAAAGGTTTGGATGCAATGCTTCACCAAATTTCAGCTCAGTACCACCGATGGTTCACCAGTTCCAGCAGCTGCTTGCAGGTTTCACTGCAACACATTGCCGTAATGGTGTTGAAGGCTTTTTAGCTGCAATATTACTAGCCATGACCTGACACGGCCACTGCTTTGAGATACAAAATTTATCAGTGCGAACAGATCGAATTGGTGTGACAATTATTAATATTAAACTATCTCGTGAGTACTTGGACTGAAAATAAATTGTAAGAAGAGCTGCTCATTTTGATAAAGAAATTACATAGTCAATTTTAGAATGCCAATATTAAACCAGATTTCTCATAGGAGCAATACTTGGGTCATTAATTTCCATTTTGTTGGAACGGACCAGGAAGTAACTGAACAGACTGTAAGTTCATACCATTGACGTAATTGATACATCATGACAAAAGTGGTATTCGCAAAAAATAACCTCGCATAGACTTGTTCTCAGAGGGAAGAAATCTGCTGATGGCTGGTTTTCTAATTTGTTTCCATCCACTAGTGTCAATCATATGGTTTCGTTGAATGCATTTAAATTATTCTTTCCAGTGTTGGTATGCTTCCTTGTCTCTTGTAAATAAATCTTGCTTAGAAAAAGTTGTTCTAATCGCTAGTAAAATAGCAGGAGTTTCATTTACAAATTAATCGTATCTTTATGAAAATTTGAAATTATCCCTTAAGATTTTACATGATCAAGATAATATTTTACACAGTATATATGTCAAGCTTCCTTCTGGAAGGAGATATTTACTACCGCGTTTTAAAACCAATAGAGGTCAAAGTACATTTATTCCTTTGTATTCTGAGCCTGACGGCGCCCTGATCAGCCAGTCGTCCAGGTAGGGGTGACAGTACCTGCCCTGAGCATTGGCGACCTGGTGACAAATATAACAATGTACCCATGAACCAGTGGCTTCGAAGAGATCTTACTCCACTTGGTAGGACGACTGTTTTAAAAAGCCTTATCCTGCTTAAATTAAACCAGATATTTACAATACTTCCAAATCCGAGTGAAAGCATATTGTAGGACATTGAAAGACTTTGTTTTGCCTTTATTTGGAATTGGAACCCAGATAAAATTAAATGTAAAATAATAACTAGTAATTACAATGAAGGTGGTTTTATAACACCCGATATTAGAAATAAAATTTGTTTGCAGAAAGTAAGTTGGGTGAAACGATTCTTCAATTCGGACAACTGTTCTAAATTGAAGAAACTGTTTCATTTAATTGTATCCCAAGCACACAGTGATTTTTATCAATACAGCGCAGAAGAAGTGATGATGATGATGAAGTGATGAATCCCAAGAACAAACAATTTTTGGAAAGTCTTTTTAAAAGCATGGTGATGTTTCATTACACAAAAGGGGAAAACTTTAAAGATGCAATCTGATGTCCTGTTTCAGCCGATATGGATTAATGACCGTATCAGAATTAGCAATTAGGTATTTCATTATTAACAGCTCTGATTATCAGTTTTTGCGCAGTTTCCATCGCCGCCGCCGCCGCCAGCGTGTTTTGTATTGGCTATAACTTTTTTCCTAGACGGTTTTAAGAACTCATATACATAACTTCTTACTTATACCCCTCGGGAATTTTTTTGACATGTTCACATTCAAGGTCAAAGGTCAAGGTCACGAGTTCTGAAATCTCAGTGTGAGTTCAAAAAATCCTTGTAAACACGATAACTTGAAAAATATTTGTGCTATCAGGCTCTTCTTTAGTGTTTATCAACTATGGAGAAAGGCCAAGATTTGTAAAGGTTTTCGCTAACATCCGTCAAAGGTCAAGGTCATAGTGAGGTCACAACCTAAGCATGCTTTTGCGAAAATGTCTTTTTTCAACTATTAACACTTTGAATCATTACGTGATTGTGATACACAATGAAAAGTGATCACTGATTGTTTGACCTTGAATTTTAAAGGTCAAGGTCACGAGATATGGTCATGCTGACCAGTTCTGAAATCACTAAGTAACTTTTTACCATGAAGATATATAGACTCTTATTTGGTATATATGAACTATGGAAAAAGACCAAGATTTGAAAACGTTTTCGCTAAAATCTGTCAAAGGTTAAAGGGGGACATTTCGCACGAGTGTCATCCCAAATTGACCGCCGCTAACGAGCCCATTACGTAATTGATTTTATGGGTAACAAGGTCACATGAATCAAACTGGGCTTCTGCCGAACGAGCTCGTCAATGTCTAGGCGGGGGATTTCCCCTTTTGACACGCGATCGCTGATTGGCTGTTTCATCTCACTGCACACCGACATGTACACCTTGTCCCGAGTTGTTCACGCTTCTGATGTCGTATTTGAAGAGTAAATTTGTATACATTTTATTAATATTATTAGTAATGACAATATTTAACATCTTGAAACGAAATTAATAGAAATATTTTCAACTCGAAATTATTTGACAGGTTGTTGATACAATCTTTCGGAATCTACTTCTACATTAAAACTTCACATACGGGATTAAATGTAAATGTAAGAACATGTATATATTACTTAAACGGCATGTATTTCAAGATGCCGTTAAAAGATGACAAACAGGGTTACAGGTACACACACACATTTATCATTGCTATACTGCATGTAATGTTCGTCCAGGATTGTGATTTCAACAAGTTTGCTACAATATTTCATAGAGAAAGTCGTCGTTTACCAAGATTCTGAATACCAATAAATAATAATATAATTTAAATGCTACTTAATGGTTTCATAGAATGCACAAGAGAGGTTATATTACGAAATCGATTTCCTGAAAAGATATGTGCTTGTTTGGTAAAAATATCAGGGTTACGACTCACATTTCATTCAACGTTTCTTTGTTGCTGTCACGTTTGATATCAGTGACAAAGTATATCCAAAAGTGTAAAAACATAAACATAAAAGGTTATTTTAATTCAAGTTTGACGATCAAAATATTGTTTAGACCCTATATGATGCAATGCAATGCAAACCATTTTCACTTGCTATATGAGTTTGGATTGGTCAACAACTGAACAAGCTCACTGAATTTTAAATGAAGATTGTTGCACTGTACACGCACACATATACATTATGATTATTGTGTTCATAAATGTATCATCATTTAAACATCATGTATAAATGTGAACCATACATGTTGATTGGCATTTACAAAAGTCATCTAGACTTTTTTGCCAATTCATTTCTTCTTATTGAATAAAATACAATTAAACCACATTGTGATTATACACATTTATAGACAACGAACAAGATCGAATGAAATCATTTTTGTTACCAAACTTACTGTACATCTCGTAAATGAAAACGACACGGATCGGTAAATAGGCTGATAGAATTTACTTGCCGCTCCAATACAAATGATCAGTTTAGCGTACCATATAGATGTTTCTTCAAGATCAAAGAGGGGAGAAGTGTTGTTACAGCAAATTAGTTTACGTAATTAAGCAGAACAAAGTCAAATAAACTGAGTATAGGTGAGAAAAAGGGAGGAGCCTCGAGTGTAATTATTATGTTTTTACAGTTAACAAGTTTACTTGACCGGTTCTATTACACAACAAATGGCATCTCGGTGACCGGCATATGACATGTTAATTGTCAAATGTTCGGTCATGGTGACACAATGCTGATCATGACAACAAATACACATTAATGCGACATTCAGTCTAGATATTGTCAGCCAATCAAAGTTAGGAATATATAATCGTCCAATGGAATTTAGGAATAGGATGATAGTTTTGTATTTTGTTTGTTTGACACGCATTTGAATAAAACCATATCATTCGACGATTACTAACGGTCACTATCTCTGAACGCAGACGTTTAACCTCAGTCCAACAACAATTAGGCAACTTAGGGTGTTATACGACGATGTGCATGGATTATCAAGCTCACAGGTTCGTTATTGTAATCACACATTGTAGATTGCTATTCGCATGCGAAATATTTGCAAAATCATCACAATTGTACTTTGGTTATATTTACAAAAATGATATAATTGGCCTGTATGTCGCGTGTATGTTTTCTCTATACTTTCATATATATAAGATGCTCGCATCCGGTTGAGTATCTCGCTTGTACAGCAAGTAGTGGCGAGTAGGCCTCTGCGCAATGAAAACACCGCTGAGTAGAGCGAGCGCTGATTGAGATTTCCGACTGGCTGTGAGCTAATTAGCAGCTCCGACTAAGTCGGAGCTGCTATCAGTTTTTGCGCAGTTTCCGTCGCCGCCGCCGCCCGCCGCCGCCGCCGCCGCCGCACGCGCGTTTTGTATTCGCTATAACTTTTTTCCTAGAAGGTTTTGAGAACTCATATACATAACTTCTTACTTATGCCCCTGGGGAATTTTTTTGACATGTTCATATTCAAGGTCAAAGGTCAAGGTCACGAGTTCTGAATTCGCTAAAAAAATCCTTGTAAACACGATAACTTGAAAAATATTTGTACTATCAGGCTCTTATTTGGTGTACATTAACTATGGAGAAAGGCCAAGATTTGAAAAGGTTTTCGCTAACATCCGTCAAAGGTCAAGGTCACAGCGAGGGCACGACTTAAGCATGCTTTTGGGAAAATGTCTTATTTCAACTATTAACACTTTAAATCATTAAATGATTGTTATACACAATGAAAAGTGATCACTGATTGTGTGACCTTGAATTTAAAAGGTCAAGGTCACGAAATATGGTCAAGGTCACCAGTTCTGAAATCTCTAAATAACCTTTTCCCAAGAAGGTTTTAACACCTCATATACATAGCTTCTTTCTTATAAACCTGGTGGATGATTTTGACATGTTCACATTCAAGGTCAAAGGTCAAGGTCACGAGTTCTGAAATCGCTAAAAAAATCCTTGTAAACACGATAACTTGAAAAATATTTGTAGTATCAGGCTCTTATTTGGTGTACATCAACTATGGAGAAAGGCCAAGATTTGAAAAGGTTTTCGCTAACATCCGTCAAAGGTCAAGGTCACAGCGAGGGCACGACTTAAGCATGCTTTTGCGAAAATGTCTTATTTCAAATATTAACACTTTGAATCATTAAATGATTGTTATACACAATGAAAAGTGATCACTGATTGAGTGACCTTGAATTTTAAAGGTCAAGGTCACGAGATAGGGTCAAGGTCACCAGTTCTGAAATCACTAAATAACTTTTTTCCATGAAGGTATCAACACCTTATATATATAGCTTCTTTCTTGTACACCTGGGGAAACATTTTGATATGCTCACATTCAAGGTCAAAGGTCAAGGTCATGAGTTCTGAAATCACTACAAAAATCCTTGTAAACACGATAACTTCAACAACTTCTGTGCTATCAGCCCCTAACTTGGTATATATCAACTATGGAGAAAGATCAAGATTTGAAAACGTTTTTGCTAAAATCTGTCAAAGGTCAAGGTCACAGCAAGGTCACAACTTAAGCGTGCTATTGTGAATATGCCTTATGTTAACAATGAGCACTATTGAGTCATTGCATGATTGTTATACACAATGAAAAGAAATCATTGATGGTGTGACCTTGAACGTCAAGTTCAAGGTCATGAGATATTGGTTAAGGCCATGTTAATCTTTTGATCTAATTTTGAAATCAGAAATAGTTTTTAAGAACAAAGTTGTGAAAAGTGACCCCAGTGATGATTCAACTTGTTAGAATAACTTGAATAATGAAAAACATTTTGTCCAAAAAAATTCCAATTTTTTTTATGCTGAGGAGAAGGCGGAACAGGGAAAGGCGAGACCCAAAGTTTCGGAGCTGCTCTGCTTTTGCGGTGTCCCGCAAACACTCTTCTAGTTAATTAATGCATTCCACAGCTAAATTCTGCGACTTGTCTACCTTTAAGGTCACAGTGAGGTCAAAACTTAAGCATGCTTTTGTGAATATGCCTTATTTTAACTATGAACACTTTGAGTCATTGCATGTTTGTTATACGCTATGAAAAGTGTTCATTAATGGTGTGACCTTCAAGGTCAAAGGTCAAGGTCATGAGATATTGGTTAAGGCCACGTTAATCCTTTGATCAAATTTTGAAAGAAGAAATAGGTTTTAAGAACAAACTTGTGAAAAGTGACCCCAGTGATGATTAGAAATAACTCGAATAATGAACAGATTTTTGTTAAAAAGAATTCCCATTTTATTGATGCTGACGAGAAGGCAGAACAGGGAAACGCGAGACCCTAAGTTTCGGAGCTGCTCTGCTTTTGCGGTGTCCCGCAAACGCTAATCTAGTTATAAACAAATGTCAAAATCAGGTATCTATCTGATAAATCATATAATTGATAGTGACAGTAAATTTTATAACTACACAGAATTAGTTAACAGGTACAAATGTAAAACAAATTTTCTTGAACATGCTGGTATCATTAATGCAATAAATCATATTTAGTAAACTCAAACATAAGGATAGAAAAAAAACTAAGATATGAGACTTGCTTAATAGATATTTATGAATACGTGTATGTGAGATTAGCAAACAGCAATAGGTCTATTTCCAGAACACAACGTGACTATAAATTTCTTTTTTTAAAGTTTAGTAGATTTCATCTCACTCATTGCGAGATCACTGGCAAAGGTTGACAAAGATTTACATTGGAAATAAGATTTTGTGAGTCAGAGAATCTGAATATTTATAGTTAAAAAGTATTAATGTGATTATTTATGATAAAATAAGTCAACTCTCTCAAAGTAAAGTAGTTTTGAAATAATTAATAACCTGGGGGATAAGAAAATGCATTATTATTTTTAAAATAAAAGAAGAAAAAAGAATATGCATTCCTTTTACTTGCTGATGCCCCGCCAATGTATATATTTACATAAAGAGTGTTATTGGTGTGTACTTGTCTAATGTATACATAAAACAAAACCAAAACCAAAGACATCTTCCTTTATTCATGCTGCTCTGGTCATGAACCCCTATATGCAAACAGGGATTATAACATGCACTGTGCAACTGATGAAGGGTTGAGTAAAAGTCTATATCCTCTGAGTCATTGTGCCTCTTGTTATCTAGAAATCATATACCTCTTATGCAAGAACATTGATTTTGATCTATGTATTATGAAATCTGGAGTTCGGGACGAGTCTCTTAGGGTTTGTCAAGTGACATACTTATTGTATGTATTTAATGCAATGATCTTTTTATTAACATCTTTTACTTTTCAGTTTCTTTGCACATTATTTTGCTGCAATTTATGCACTTCACCTCATTTCACATCATCCTTCCTCAGCAAACCCATCTTAATGCAACGCACCTCAATTCACCTCAATCTCGCTTTAATGCAATTCACCTCAATGTATTTCACCTACGCAACTCACCTAAATGTATTTCACCATATCTCAGTGCAATCAATCACCTCATCAAATCAAAACCTCATCAAACCTCAATGCTATTCACATCAATGCAATTCATCTCAATGCACTGTACCTCACCTCACATCACCTCAATGCATATTTGAGAAATAATAACTAGAATTTGAAACTGCAAAGATTTAAAGTAGTGCCCTTTCCTTTTGAAAATTTCAAGTCTTGCAGTGACTTGTTTATACAAGTGACTTAGTTAGCACTGTAAAAATGCTTACAAATGGGTTCTCCTCACATAACTGCTAGGAGGAAATAAAAGACCAGTAACCTTTAAAGACTCTCAGATCAATAGAATTACTGATTCATGTCTATTCACAATCTAAGAAGTTAAAAAGAGAGGATTTGCTGAAAGGGCAAAGATTGTCCTTTTCAAACCTATTGGTATTTAATGAAAGAAAAATATACGCTTGTTGTTGAATGAAAAACATGCATTTGCAAACATGAAAGGATTATATATTGTTTTTGAATTATTTGCAAGTAAGATGAATGGCTTAAATATGTATGAACAATTTTAAACATGTTTCTGCTGAATTCTAATGAACAAGATATGCGCGAAACTTTTTTTTTCCCAAATTAATAACAAAACAACCCTTTTGCATAATGCTGTGTTGTGAATCATAACTGCTATGTTTACGCCCATGCCCACACCTAACTCATCATTACAGGTATATGTACAGCATGTATATTGTCTAAACTATACTTGCCACCTTCAAACTTGATACAAGTTAACAATCCCTAGATGTGCATTTTGTGGTTACACCTGTGTATTAACCCTTACGTTGCGTATATATATTTTACCCTTTTTAGCCCCTGTGGCGGAATTTACAGGCTCGCAGCTCGCAGCAGTAGTTTGAGCTTAGGCACTAACGAGCTCTGCTGGCGGAATTTCCAGGCGGCGATTCCGGTACCGTTTTTACGAAATATACCGCATCTACATGGCGAATACGGGCTATATACGGGCGTTGAATACAAATTCAAGTCGCGGCACCCGTACACAAATGGTTGCTTTATACCCGCATCTTCGAATTATTTTTTTACGATTTTTCTTTACTTTTCTATTACTTTGTAAAGATTGTCTTTAATTCGGGCCTTATAACATCATGAATTTGGAGCGCGCTACTGAAATTTTTATATGGACTTGAAGACCAGATGTTTGTCTTTACAATGATATAAAAAATATTAGAATGCGACCTATGGTTATAATTCTATTGTCATCTAAAGTTTGTCTTTATTTCCAGCTTCATGAAATCAAAACTCCTGAGCGCGCATATTGCGAAATTTATATGTGCTTGTAGATAGTTTATTCCTCTTTACAATGACATAAAAATTATTAGAATACGACTTATGGTTCAGAAAATATAACCAACCAAAGGAGAGTGACGCTACCCCGACAGTACCACGTGAATGGTCCCGACGCGCACCAATTTACTGGCACTGCTTGGTCCCCCCGGGACTGTGCTAATTACAGTACCGTTACCTCCTCGAGACCTCCTCGAGACCTCCTCGAGGGTGCCAGAGCCGAGCGCGCGTGGAACTAATGGGTACTAATGAGCACAGCATACACTAATCACCGCGGCGAACGCAATACATGTTGCGCGGTGTAAAGTTTGTCTTTATTTCCAGCTTTATAAAATCGTAAATTATTTCGCGCGCATGCGAAACACGTATGTACTTGAAGACAATTTATTCCTCTTTACAATGATATAAAAATTATTGGAATACGTCAAATGGTTCGCAATATATGAAGAGCGTAAGGAAGGCACCCCCAGTACTTAGAAAATTCATTTTTGAAAAACTAACTTTTTGCGACATCTGGCGCATCATTTGCCGCATGTTTATTTTTCGCTGCGCATATACATATGATACATGGAATTGAAGACAATTTATTGCTCTTTACGATGATGTAAAAAGAAAAAAAATGCGCAACTTCGTTCGGAAGCTATAGCGTGCCAAATGAAGGTACCCTCGGTACTTTGAGGCAACTTTTTGACTATCGCGCATATCGGGGCACGTGCCGCAACTTTAGTTTTTCGTGCGCATGTATAAATTTTATATTGAATCAAAGCCGAATCTTTCCTCTTTACCCCATGTAAGTTTTATGAAAATCGGCCACCCGGTTCAGCATTTATGGGTGTTTTTTTATGATGCGGTTCTGGCTGAACTTCCAATGAAAGCTCGCATTCACTTTCTCTGTCTCTTTGATAAAATAAAGAATATTTTATTTGCAATGACATGTATTACAATGAAATTACAATGCATTTATGTACAAATATACACAATATTTACCTGCGGTTGTGCGCAGAACAGCTTTAGGGACCTAACAAGGTATGTATATAATGTGTATATACTAGTCCACACTTCGGCTCTCTTTACTTTCAATTTTCTTCTTCTTCATTCCCTTCTTCATTTCTTTCTTTTTCCGTGGCAGTGATGTAAGCCCTGGAATAGTCAGTGGCGGTGTGGTACAGTTTGAAGCATGGTGCGGCGCACAGAGAAACATTACAATCTGTACATTCATAAGAAGACTCTCTGCCTACTCGTTTTTTCTTCCTTGCTGGCCCATTGCCTTCTTCAATCTGTTTTGCGAGGACGGCGCGTTTTGCCTTAGAGCATACCACACACATCCTTGTGACGTTTTTCTTCCTTCCGACAGGCTCAATCTTCGTCGGAAAGTGACGTCCATGAAGACGAGTGACACTCTCGTCGCTCGTGCTCGGCCGACCACGGGGACGTCTGCAAAGTGATGGAACTTGTTCCTTGTCCGCAAATGTTACTATATGTTGCGCCAAAGCCTTCCTGTATTCCCGACTTGTTTTTAGAGGTTTATCTTTGCTATATTCTTTATAAACGATGTAAGAGTTCAACATGGCAACGTTGAGAACGTGAAACCAAACCCGTTTCCACCACTTCAGGGTCTTCACTCGGAACGGCGTGTACGACAACATCTGGTCGGCCCGATCAACACCTCCCATGTACTTGTTGTACGTTGTTACAATGCGCGGCTTGAGAACTGGTTCCCCTGTTGCCCGGTTCTTCTTCCCTGTTTGTTCAAGTTGTGTATCTTCAACAGTAGACATGAGAAGCACTGATTTTCTATCTTCGTAGCGAAGAACGAGTAGGCCATGGTTGTGAGAAACTGTCATGTCCCCTTGCTTGGCTTTCTTTTTAGGTTTCTTGACTGAATCAGGAAGTCCCTTTCGATTGGCTCTCAACGTCCCCGTGGCACCTATTCCCCGCTCCCACAAATTTATGTACAGATTTGTGGACGAATAGTAGTTGTCCATAAAGATGTGATGCCCCTGTCCAACGTAGCCGTTCACCAAGTCCATGACTACATCATAAGTTTTGCCACCTTCAGAAACCGGTTCATTCGTTTTTCCAGTGTAGAGTTTGAACTTGCAAACGTATCCGTTGTGCGAGTCACACAACATGAAAGCCTTTATCCCATACTTCTTAGGCTTGTCGGGAAGATAAACTTTGAAAGATAAGTTACCTTTCCAGGGCACCATGCCCTCGTCGACTGAAATGTTTTGATGCGGTTTATACACTCTTGAAAAACGGTGAACTATCCGGTTATACAAGTGTCCCAGTTTATTTATTGGTGAAAAGCACGGGGTGTTACGGCCCGGCATCCTCCTGTTGTCAGCCAAGTGTAGGTAGGTTATAAGAAGCCAAAACCTGTCTCGGGGCATGCACTTGGCGAAGAAAGGCGTTGAGGTAACATCACTTGTTGACCAGTAATCAGCAAAGTTTCTCTGCACAACCAATGACATGGCAATTGTCATGGCTACAAATACCTTCATCTCTTCTGCATTAGTGTCTTGCCACTGTTGCATTCTTGAACGGGGTCTTAGAATTTTGTCCTCCATTGCTTGTTTGAAATATCTATTGGTTTCCGTTGCCATATCCTCATAGTCATCATTATGTATAAACAAATTGAAAAAGTCAATAGGTTCAGGGTTCTCAGGAAGTTCTATGAACTGGCGCAACCCAGTTTGACCAGTGAAAGGCAAGTTTACACGTGGCCGCGGACCATCCACCCACTCATCAAACGTCTGTGAATTATCATGATTATATTGTGGTATTTCGGCAAACTCCTCCTCAAAACCACTAAAGTCTTCTTCGGTGGAATTACCGGCGGCTAGAATCTTTCTGGCAATCTCTGTCTCTATATCACTCAGAGCATCTGTGTCACCATGTTCACTATCTATTACAGTGTCCCGATCATATGCATCATCACTGTCTAAACCACTGCTACCATCACTGTCAGTTGACTCCATATCAGAGGCTTCATCAGCATGGATCTCGTTGATGAAGTCGTCGTCGCTTGTAACGGCTTCAAAGCTGCGTGTCCTAGTATGCAACGTCCTAGGCCGTCGCAGGGCCTTGCGTCCACGTCCGCGCAGCATTCTGCTTCAACCTGTAAATGATTGAAAATGCGTTAGATGTATGCAACATATAACATGTGATTAGAGACAATAAACATACAGAGATAATGAATGTGAGCTTCATGGACGTTCATTTGCCAGTTTCAGAACCTCCCGGCGCATCTAGGACGACTGCGCCGCAAGCGCCGACGGCGCCGACGGCTTCTGACATCGCGCCGATTTTTCCGACGCATATGTCAAACGGACCATTTTCTGATTTCCTCGGCGACGTGTAGCACCGGGCGCGAGGCCCGGAAAATAAACTACTATGTCAGGGAAGCTCGGGTTGTCAGTTGCCGAATGACTTCTCTTTTCGAGAAGCAGAGCATCCAAGGAGCGGTCTCTCGAGGCGGAGCCCGGACCCATGGGAGCATACTCCCATGCTCTCCGGGAATTCCCGTCCCCGTCTTCCGCGGCGGACCCCGGATTCAATCGCGGGACAGGTTTCCCATGTTCTCTTTTGAGAACGAGAGACTCCGAGGAACAATCCTATGGGACGAACCCCGGATTCTATTGGGAATGGGTTCCCATGCCCTCTCGACATATATAGCAGAAACCTTCATACCTCGGAATGACACGAACCTTTATTTCAAAGTAGAAACAAAAAAATAATTTGCACAAAAAGTTTGGGGGGTGGCGACCAAAAGCGGGGGGGTCCGCGCACCCCCCGGTAGATATTTATACTTGTGGGTCGGTCCCGAAGATGACGGACCACGCCCATGTTCATGGGAATTTTTTCTCATTATGTCATGGCGAATCCCGTCGGAAATTCCCCTGCTCACGAAAAAACTAATACCTAAAAAAGTAATTGTGATACAAAATAACTTTGGTAATAAAAGTGGTGAGGAATCAACTTCTCCATCTGCTCAGTTCAGTCCGCTACACATATAAATAATTCTTCAAATCTTATTGAATGAAACGTCTTTTATTCAATAATGTAAAAGATAAAATAATAAATTCAATTCAAATGGTTTGGAAAGGTGCGCCCTCACATTTGAATTTTAGAAATAAAAACCTTTCGCAAATGGCATCAGTAACAAAAATGTTCACGCATTTTTAGAAACTCCGAAAAGTGAAATATTTTCCTGAGAAAATATTCCCACGAAAAGGCTTTTCCCCGAGCGGCTGGTCCCGTACTCAAATATATTTTCACTTTTATGTTATAATTTTTTTTCCAAAACTGGAAACAAAATTCCGTCATGACAGTTGTTCATCGTTTATAAAGCTCTATATTTGCGTATCAAAAGAACAGTATTTTAGTTATATATTATCATACTTCTTCACTTATGCGTACATCAATATTGCGGCTCTTCGCGCATGCATAGTTCTTCCCAAAAACATGCGCATTATATCTGGAATTAAAGACAATGTTTTTCTCTTTATTATGATGTAAAAATTATAAAAATCGGACTTGCGGTTCAAAAGTTATGAAGTGCGAAAATTATACCTTTTGGCGCGGCGCTTTGCGCATGCAGAGTTCTTCCCGAAAACATGCGCATTATACATGGAATTGAAGACAATGTTTTTCTCTTTACAATGATGTAAAAATTATAAAAATCGGACTTGCGGTTCACAAGTTATAAAGCCCGTAATGATGGTATATGCTAAGAGCGCCACTTATTCAAAGCCGAATATCACCTTCTGCGCGACACCTGGCGCATCAAAAGTTATTGCCGAAAATACACGTATTTTATATGGAATTGAAGACAATTCTTTTATCTATATACTGATAAAAAAATTATGAAAATATCCCAAGTAGTTTCTTAGAAATAGAGCGCCGAGGCATGTTGGGGTAAATGCGCCACATGTATCAAAATTCAAAAGTGCGAAAGTCGGCTATCTCTGTGCGATTGCTGTATTTTCAGTTATGTTAGCGCAATTGCGATTTTTATATGGGAATAAAGGCCATTCTTTCCTCTTTATTTTGGTATAAAAAAAAATGAAAACAACCAATTGGTTCATATGATACGAAGTGCGAGAGAAAGGTAGCTTATCGCAATATCTTCCCGTAATTAGAAGCTATCTGCCCATGTGGCGAGATGCGAGACAGATAAGCATAGGCTATCTGCCCATGTGGCGGGATGCGAGACAGATAAGCCTGTACGGGCCTATCTCACCCCGGGGCAGTGCAGACACTTAGGTGCTAATTAGCCGCCGGGCAGTGTAGCCATCGGAGCGAAGCAGGACAAAATTGGCCTTTTGTAAAGCTAATTATCGATGCGTTACGGGTCAACAATGCACACGCAAATTGGTGTGAATTTTGCTGGACGTTCTGACCAGACACTGAAGAAAGTTTTATTCTCATTGCGGGCTGCGAGGCATAAATACAGCCATTCTCATGCAGCGAGTCGCGGAAACAATCGACTCGGGACCCGGTATGGAGGCTAGCCCAGTACATAGACAGGCGTGAATTCTTCTAAGTAAGCGATCCGGGATCCGTACTGGAGTACCTACGAATCGCTTATAGCCCGCCCGGATTATTCCGTCGCCCGCATGTTAAGGGTTAAACATGACATGAAAACATGACTTAAACAGCAACTTGTGCGAAAGTCAATTTTTCCAGAGCTATGACTATCTTCCCTGAAGCTAAAGATGCTAGCTCGGCAAATTTTGTACACATGTCAATCATGGTCCCTAGCTGTTCCTTTTTGGGGACTGGCATGTGACCTCCATTATTTGGGTTTCCATTGAAACAGGCTTTATGCCACCCCACCCCCAAATCTATGGAGCATGTCAATATACCTGCCCCTTGCAGTTAGTGGTGGACTGGGTTCCCTTCTTAGCTTAATACTTCCAGGTCACTTCGAACATCCCAAGGACCAGTGAAAGTCAATAGTAGGACCGGAATAGCTGTATCCTGGATTAATAAAATATTATAATAATAAGAACTCTTTTTGTCCCCAATACATTGAACATTGGAAATTCATTTTGTGCTTTCTGCACCCTGGCAGCCACTGTGCAGCACCAGTTCAAGCATTGTTCTGTCCTTATAATGCTGTGTGTCAAGCGAGGAAGTAACAACTCCTATCCTTTGGTATGATGCGACTGGGAATCAAACCCCGGTCCTCTGGGTGATGAGCGGACTTTCCACCAGTGTTTTCATGAACTACTGTCAAATCAGTTTTAAAAGAGCCCACAAACAAGTAGTGTAATCATTATTTGAAAGTCACTTTATGAAAACCATTTATTTTACACAGAATTACCATGCAAGTGAAATACTCATACTCTAAAGGTAATTGTAAACTCGAGTGTCTTACAGTTCTTTGTCAAGGTAAGACCTTAGACACAATGAATACATAGAAGTATATATAAACCTACATTGCATGACACAATGCCATAGTTCTGATTTAACTTGAAACCATTTCAGTGGAGACTAACACCAAGACAAGATAATCTGTGCACAACTGTTATAGAATCTCCTCTTTCCAGCTATTTAATTTCCTCCCAAACTGTGCTGCACTATTTCTATCATTTTACAGGAAATTAGTCTTGTGTCTGGAGCCACTGCTGCCTTAGTCTTGCAGGCTTTCTATTTCCATTGGGCTATTGCTTCGTACAAACTTATAATTTCCTTGTCAGCAAGTTTGTAACTGTTAAATTGAAACCAATTATTAATGTAATAATTGAATCTTATGCTAAAATTCTGAAAAAATGGCAGGAATGATTTTGGAGCAGAGATATCAAATAGCCAGAGTAAAGCCAGGAAACTCATGATTTAGTCTTAATTGAATGGGGACTCAGCCTGCTCCATCTGTGTATTTGTATCCACTACCCTACTGTGGCAGGGTGAGATGAAAGTGTTCCTACTAGTGGGATATCCATTTACCTTATCTCAACTGGTAGAGCACTGGACTCTCACCCAGAGGTTCTGGGTTCGATTCCCCTTGGAGGTGATGTCACAAGCACTTCTGTTACATTTGGTGCCGAATGTGAGCCTTGGGGGACTTCCTAGTGCTCACTACACCCTGAGTATGTTGAAATGAGTGAGAGTGAGAGTGAGAACGAGTCACTTTGTGGAGAGGGTGTAAGGGACAGGATGAGATGAAAGTGTTCCCACTGGCTTTGGATAGTGGAATAACCCTTTAGCTCAACTAGTACAGCTGTGGACTCTCACTCATAGGTCCTGGTTTTGATTCTCAAAGGATGTGATCTCACAATTACTCCTGTTACACTACTACACCACTCTGATTCCCTGAGCTCAATAGCTCTTGTTTGGCTATAAATAATCAGCCAATGGAAGGATTTAAATTCAAGCAATAAAAAGGTGTAAACTTATTAAAAAATCATGGTTTTCACATTTCACATAATGCACTAAAACAAAATGATGTATACTCTGATGGAATTGTCTCTTTAAATAACTTATGGTAACTATTCATAATTAATCCAATTTCTGCGTTTCTTTATCAATTTTAGCAGTAAAATAAAATATTGATTGAACTTTCATGGATCATGAAGTCGCAAAGATTAATATCAGATTTTAGATTAAATTTTATTTTTTCAATATGTTATTGCAATATTTGTCCCCGCAATATTTGTCACTAGGGGGTATATTTGTATTTGAAGCAATTCTAGTTGAGCTCATGCAATATCAGGGGACTATAGATTGCACTGAGAAAACTTCTATACAGAGGGATAATATCTATAAAACCCATTTAGAATATTATTTTTAGTTTATGTTCATCATCAAATTGCAATATTGTTGTATCTGAATTGAAATAAAAATAACCTTTCTGATATATCTCTCATTAAATTGATAACCGATGTAAAAACCTCTCCGAACATCACAGAACCAAATTACGTTATGCTTATATCTACGCTTGATGATATTATCATACTTGTTACAAATCTATTTTGAATTTCATAGGACCTTACATTGTGCATAAATCGACACTGGTTGATACTATCATACTAATTACACGTCTATTTCTGGGGTAGTCATCAAAGAAGCGATCACACTTGAGGTTTTAATGACATTAGCATCAGTGGCTGGTTGCAGAGGTGAGAGAGAACAGAGTACAATCTATCAGCACTCTCCACTGGGGGCTCTTAGTCTAGTGTCTGTGAATAACTATACTGCACAAGACATTGACCGATGTCTTCGTTTATCTGAGGGAGAGATGGGAAGAGAGACATAGTGAGACAAGTATATAAAGTGTATGAAATAAACCAATCAAACAGCCAAGTAGCTGGGGCCTTTATTCTTGAAATGTTCGTCGCTCTAGATCTACAAACTTCTTAAGCCCATTCTTAACAAATGGGCTACGATCAAAGTTAAGAATTCTTAAAGGTTACGAACGTTTCGAGAATAAGGAACCTGGTAACTTTTGCTTAGCATTTCTATCAAATTCCTAAGTCTAATCTCTGCCACAAGAAGCAAAGGTTTACACACTATGGACAAGAGAATGAAGAACTTCTTTATTCTGTATAGTCAACGTTTCAACATTGATAATAATGTCGTTGTTTGACAGACGTATAATTTGGGTTTCTATGTGTAACCGGTTCTTATCGGGCCAAGAAGGAACACCAACAAGGGTCACGGGGTGTGAGGGGTTTATTTCATCGTGCGCTTGAAGCACATATGGATGTAAGACACCCTGCAAAACACAATTGCATACAATATAAAATACATCAAAAACATTCATAAACATGCATAAAATATATATAATTCACTCAAACATCATTACACAATATACCATTATGTAACACATCATCACATATAAACATACTAGGTGATTACTTATAATTGATGCATTATCAATTACAATAGGATATAATAATAAATAGGTAAGAACAATTGGTGAGTGCTTGATCCCACACATATTGATCAAGGGAGATAATTTTAGTTAACTCCATTTCACTATAAAGATAATTAGTGAAATACACACATATAATAATTACATGAACTAATCATCACATTATGATAATTACGTTAACCTTCAAGAACATTACATAATGTCATTGAATACATAAGGTTAAATATATACAATACAAGATAAAACATATATTATGCAAAATAGCATACCCTGAATGTGGTCCTGGGGCGATCAATCCATTACCACGTTATGGTACAGATGTACATCATCATCATCATCATGTCCTGTATACAATGTAAGTACAGTATAATATAATACTGCATATTCAGGAATGATGAAGTATAAAATAGTAATATATTAACTAACTACCATGAATGGATTATTCACACATGTTACTTTAAATATCTTTTCACTCATTCCATTACACATTCGCTCAGAAACATACATACCAAGAAGAGAAAGAAATAAAAGCTTACATTAGATTAAAATATGATAAATGAAGTAGATTAATGACCTAAGTTGAATTATACAAAATGGCGGCGTGCACCATTACCATTACTACCACAAAGTTAAGTTTTATAAAGTTAATGAAATACATGATTTACACAATTTAATAGAAATACTTTACACTACATCATAAACTACATTTATATTAATAACTATAATGATTACTAACCTTAGTTTAGAATAACTTTATCTTTAAATCGTCTGTCTGTCATGTCATCTTGCTGTGATCAGTGCTATAGGAGATGTGCAATATGGAAGAGCATTGACTGATTCAAATCAGCCAATGAGAGGACAGATTGGGTTAATTGACAGCAATAGATTATAGTGAAATGACCTAACCCAACCTCCCTTCCATATATAGATAGACTGACCCAATGCATAAGAAACCCTAAGCTGATGATACTGCTTCCAGAACAACTGAAAACTACTAACTAGCAACTATAAAAACAATCAATAAAAACAGAAAGACTTTAGATGAATTACAACTTTATTATAAAAACACATATACATATATACAACTGCCTGCCACATACTTCCCCTCATCGACAAATGACGTCTCGTCATTTCATCTTCCCTGACACAAGATCGAGGAGAGTATCAGACAGCTTGTTGTGTTGGTTCCGGAATCTGTCGTCAGCTAGAAGGGAGCTGAGAAAATTAGCCCGAGCTAACCAATCAGGTGATCCGGAATCCACACTCACATTTGCACTAGAATCCACAGGGGACACAGCAGAACACACAAATTCTCCACTCCTCATCCATGCAGGCTTAATCTTAGCTCTGGTAGAGCGCCGTGGAGAAGAAGGTTGCACATCTGGCTGTTCCTCTCTGTCGTTATCGTCGTCATCATCTTCGTCATCACCACCACCTGCAGCCATGGATCCATCTTCATCCTGCTGATCGTCATGACCGGCAGTCTCAGTTGGCTCTTCTTCCTCCCTCTCTTCAGTAGGAGTCCCATCTCCGTCGATAGCTTCTGCGAGCTCCTCTTCAGCCGGCCGTTCTACTGGAGTCACAGTAGGCACTGAAGGCACTGAAGGACGGGCGATCAGCACAACTGAATCTTCATCCGATGAATCCTCATCTCTAGTCACTACACTCGGTCTCGGTGGAGGCACAGGTGTTGGTGGTATGAGACGTTTCCTGGGTTTCACACATGGTGGTTCCTTGATGGGCATAGATCCAACTGGAAGCAGGAGGTTCCTATGCAGTACTCTCTTCCGTCCTTCTCCACTCTCCTTTCCTACTTGAAACACAGGAATGGATGGATTCGGCTGGCTGAGCACCACATAAACATCTTCTTCCCACTTGTCAGCGAGCTTATGCCTCCCATCGAAGGCCACTACTTTCACCAGCACACGATCACCTTTTTCCAACATTGCAGCTCTTGCTCGCTTGTCGTAGCTGGTCTTCTGTTTATCTCTAGACTTCTCTGCTGCTGAGGATGCAAGGTTGTAAGCTTCTGAGAGCCGTTGTTTTAGGGATCTGGTGTACTCTGTTGTTGACCTGGTCTCACGATTCTCGATGTCGAGACCAAACGCTAGGTCTATGGGAAGCCTTGGATGACGTCCAAACATTAGGAAGAAAGGTGACACAGATGTTGACTCATGGCGGGTACAATTGTAGGCGTGGACAAGTGGACCTACATGAGCCTTCCAATTCTTCTTCTCTGCAGGATCCAAAGTGCCTAGCATGTCGCAAAGGGTCCTGTTAAATCGTTCAGTCATCCCATTGCCCATAGGGTGGTATGGCGTTGTCCTCGACTTCTCTATCTTCAGAAGTTGGCACAATTCTTGCATCAGTTTGCTCGTGAAATTTGCACCTTGATCCGAATGAATCCTTCTTGGAAGACCGTAATGCACAATGAAGTTGTTGAAAAAGGTTTCAGCAGTTGTTTTGGCAGACATGTTCCTGGTGGGGTATGCTTGAGCATAACGGGTGAAATGGTCCGTTACCACCAACACATTCTCGATTCCTCCTTTTGACGGTTCCAAGGTGAGGAAATCCATACAAACAAGTTCAAGTGGTTCTGAAGTCCTGATGTTGGAAAGTGGAGCCCTGATATTAGTAGGCGTTTTCCTCCTCAAACAACGTTCACAATTCTGAAGATGTACATCTACGTCGTTGGCCATCCCAGGCCAATAGAACCTTTCCCGCAGAAGTGAGATTGTTCTGTCACGTCCAGGATGTCCAACGTTGTCATGTAAACTCCTTAGAGCTGATCTTCGAACTGTTGAGGGTAAAACTAATTGCTCCCTTGTGACTCCATTAACACTTGTGACTCGGTAGAGAACTCCTCGTTTGAGCTTGAGATGGTTGTAGCTCTTCAAGATAGCCAACATGTCTTGATCCTGCAGGTGCTTGGTCCTGTCTGGTCGCAAACCATTGTGCAAGTGAGTGATAACTTCTGTCAGCAGTGGGTCCTTTGCTTGGCTTCTTCTCCAATCCCTGGCATTCTGTTCACACTTGTCATCGGTGAGGTCAAAGTCGTCATCATCCATTACATCTGCGGAGAGGCACAAACTTTCCACAAAGTTGCTGGCGTGAACAGACTGACAAATAGCAGAGACAGAATCGATCCCGATCTGTTCCATGTCTTCTGTATCCTCCTTGACCGGTAGACGAGAGAGTGCGTCGGCATCATTATTTGCTTTACCAGGGCGGTACTTGATCGTGAAGTTATAGCTTGAAAGAGCTGCTAGCCAACGATGACCTGTAGCGTCCAGCTTTGCCGTCGTCAAGACGTAAGTCAAGGGGTTGTTGTCTGTGACAACCACGAAGTCATGGCCCCACAAGTAGTCGTGAAACTTCTCCGAGATAGCCCACTTCAGACACAAAAACTCAAGCTTATGTGCTGAGTAGTTTCTCTCGGATCGGCTCAAACCTCTACTAGCGTAAGCTACAACTCGTGACTGTCCTCCCTGTTCCTGGTACAGAACTGCTCCAAGTCCGTGGCCACTGGCGTCTGTATGGAGTTCAAAAGGCTTGGTGCAGTCAGCATATCCTAAGATAGGAGGCACAGAAAGTCGATGTTTGAGCTCCGTGAAGGCACTTTCCTGTTTCTCTCCCCAGACCCAATCAACTTGCTTGGATTGCTTGTTCCTCTTTGAAGCAGATTTCGGCATCAACTCAGAAAGTGGCTTTGCAATTTTGGAGAAGTCCTTAATGAATTTCCTGTAGTAGCCAGCAAATCCTAGAAACTTCCTCACTTCCTCTGGGTTGGTTGGAGTTGGCCATTCCTGTACTTTGTTGATCTTGTCAGGATCTGCTTCTATTCCTTGTTCGGAGACTATGTAGCCAACATATCTGACTTTCCTCCTGAAGAACTTGCACTTCTTCGTTGCCAGTTTGAGACCACACTCCCTGATTCGTTGGAAAACTTGTTGCAGTCTGTCCAGGTGCTCCTCATAAGTCTTCGAGAATATTATGACGTCATCAAGGTAGATCAAGCAAGTATTCAAATGCAACCCTTTCAAACACTGCTCCATGAGGCGCTGATACGTAGCTGGTGCATTAGACAGTCCGAATGGCATCCTGTTATACTCGTAAAAGCCGAGTGGTCCAACGGTGAATGCAGTACGTTGCTTATGTGACTCTTCGATCTCTACCTGATGATATCCCGACTTCATGTCCAGTACACTGAAAAACTTGTTCCCGCCAAGACAATCTAGTAATTCCTCAATTCTTGGAAGAGCATAGGAATCCTTAATAGAGCGTTCATTGAGGTCACGAAAATCCACGCACAGTCTCAGACGTCCATCCTTTTTCTTGACAAGCACGACGTTGGATGCCCAAGGACTGTGTGACTTCCGGATGACATCTGCGGAAAGCAAAGTCTGTAAATGGTTCCTGACATCTTCATACATCGCCGGTGGAATACGTCGATGTCGTTGTTTGAAGGGAACTTCATTGACGAGGTCTATCCTGTGGCGAACCAAGTTGCTGCAGCCAATGTCATCATCATCCTTTGAGAAAATGTCTACGAACCTCTTGATGACATCAAGTCCTTGATGAAGTTCTTCCTGAGTGAGGTCATTAGCGTCAATGTCGACTTGGTCCATTATGTCTTTCAACCCATCAGCTTCTTCAGTTGGCATCTCAGGGATTGATACTGGCTGTATCTCACATACAAGTGCTCTGGGTGGAACAATGATAGTACTAGTGGTGACGTTGGACACATGCACATCAACTGTAGCTTGATCCTGGCAGTTGTACGTGATAATGGATGGAGCGATGTCTAGATCCTGTGGAAGAGATGAACTGATGGTTGATTGCAGCAGAGCACAGGTCACTGGTAACTTGAATCCCTTTGTTACTTGTCCCTTGATGACCATGTTGGTATTCGGTGGAATGATCAAGTTCCTGTCGCTTGTGCTCCGAATCAATCCAAGACAGTGTCCACGTTTCTGAAGCTCCTTGTCCCTTACTGTGATAGTCCTGTAAGCAAGATACCATGGCGTATGCAGATTGGCTTTCTGTAGGAATCGTGCTCCGTGTTCCTCCTTACACAGATCCAGAAAGAAACGCAATACGTTGGTTCCTAGTAAGGCTGGTACCTTGGCATTATATCTGGTATCCGGAACAATCAACATTAAACAAGAGATACCTTCACTTGACATGCCTCCTCCATTGACGTTAATGGTGACTCTCACATAACCTAAGTACGGAAGTTGCTCTCCTCCAGCACACTCGATGTCCAAAATGTTTCCAATAGGCTCTAGTGGGATTGCACTGAAGTGGTCCTTGTAGAAACTTTCAGACATGATTGAAACAGTTGCTCCGGTGTCAAGTAGTGCTCTGACTGGCATACCTTCCATTCCTATGGTCACTTCCGCTGAGTCACCGACCAGTCCATCTGGTATTCCTCCGTTATTGGGGCGTGTCTGATAGCCTAAGGGTAGCCCCTGTCCATAGGCCTGTCCGAGTTTAAAGGGCGTTTGAGGTGGTCCAGTCGAACTCGGCATCCCACAGCAATGTGTCCAGGGTACCCACATCTCCAACACCTAACGGGTTCTCTCTCTTGTGTTCCTGGTCCTTGATAGTTGGCTGATGATGGAACTTGGTGCTGAGTATCAGACTGATACTGTGCTGGTTGAGGTCCTGGTGGATAATAAGGCTGTTGAAACTGTGGCGGAGGATGGGCAAATGGCTGTTGAGCAGGAGCTTGAAAAGATAGCTGTTCCTGATGTGGAGGTCCATTTGGCTTGCCTTGTTGCTTCCTTCCTCTTCTTCCATGCTGTACAGATGACTGAGAGGGAGATGGCTGATGCAGGAGAACTTGCGCTGACTGACGATCCCGAAGTTCAGCAAGTTCACTCTTGATCTCCATCATCATCGCTTTCAAGTCCAGCACCTCATCCTTTGTAACTGTCTCCGGTTCCTGCGTGGAGAGCATCTTGACTGTTGCCGTCTTCTTTGTCGCTGTATATGAAGATGACTTCTCTCCACGCATGTCAAACTCCACCTCTCTCAGACAGAGTCTCAGCTCATCAAAGTTGGCAATGACGTCATACTTATGGGCAGCAAGGCTCTTCAATCCAGGCTTGAGACCATCCCACAGCTTACTTCGGAGCATCTCGTCTTGTTCCAGTGGGGGAATGGAGCGCTGCAATGTAATCTGGTACATGATGTTTTCCAGCCGGCAAGCCCATGCAGACACATCCTCGTGGTCCTCTTGTTTCGCTCCATAAAACTGAGACATGAGAGTTTCCTTCCTCCGAAGTGTACCAAAGGCACTCCTTAGCTTGCTCATGATGTCCTGGATAGTCGCCTTGTGTCCAAGCTTCATTGCGCAAAGTGCTGCTTCACCCTTCAAGGACTTCCTTATGCACTGTAGCATGACATCATCACGGTATGTCTTCGACTGTAGTAGGCAATCCACTTCGTACTTCCATAAGTCATAGCGTGTGTCTTTGCCAGTCTCACCACTGAAGAGGGGTAACTTAGGAAAATGGTGGAGAGCGGATGCTGTCATCTGAGGTTCGGTCACCTTATTGCCAGATGCTGGTTCCTGAGGAGAAGACTCAACCTTGATGGATTCTGTATCTTGAATTGCATACTCATCTAGCTTGGAGACATCCTGTGGCTCTGTCTTCAAAAGCGACCCTTCAGATTTTGCGATGCCAGAAATCCAACCCTTCAAATCCTCAGGCGTATCTGCTTTAGGGTTCAGTCCCATCTTGGCGAACACAGTAATCAGGTTCTCAAGTTCCTTTTCACCAAGATTCATTGTGGAATGTTGAGATTTACAAACACAAATTCACAATCCAAAATTGGAATACACAATATCACAAATCCTCCTGATAGTGAATCACAATAATATCACAAGCACTGATGAACTCACATGCTGGCACTCCTTTGTGTGATTGATGAACAAAATAAACAATGTGAAGTGAAGTGCAGTGGAAAATAGCAATTAGAAAACAAAATTAGGAATTGTTAATTAATAGAAGAAATGAACAAGACACCTGTGGGAATAATCACAAGTGTAACACGATAACTGGAAGTGTAAACAATCAACGTTTAACAATTACATATCAAAGGAAAATTAACAAAATTGAAAGTGAATTCTACAAGGTTAGATTATTATGAAATGTGACCAATGTGTTCAAATGAAAAACTAACACATTGTATGTGCAAGTGATGGGTGTAATAAACTAATGCAAGTTATCAACACAAATGCACACAGCAAATACAGGGAATTAACCACAGAGATACATATATATTGGTAAACAAAAGCAATGAGGGGAAATAGGCAGTAATTGAATTATTAGGACATGATTCCACCTGAAACTCAAAGGGAATATGTAGGTGTGTTGGTAATTTAGGACATGGTTATCTCTGAAACACAAAGGGAAATGTGTAACTGTTTGGGTAATTCAGGACATATTAACAACTGAAACACAAAGGGGAGATATGTAAATTACATTATGAATTATGGTAGAATAAATTGTAAATATGTATGTTACATTGTGTGTTTTGCTGTTTAAACTACAAAGTAACTTAATTAAATATAACTGAAATTGTACTAAGTACTAACAATAAGCGAGAATGAATACCCCAAGTAAATCAACCCAAGTAAACTTACCAAATTAACCAAACACAAATCTAAAGAACTACCCAAGTGAAATACCCAATTTAAACTAACCCATGTATATTAATCAAAGTGAATTAACCCAAGTACACTAACCCAAAGTAAGAACAAAGAAAGGCAAAAGTGAAAGAATAAGCTAAGACATGGTATTAAATGAGAAAAGATCCAAGTGCAGTGCAATATATAAGTCTAAGTCAGTCAGTCGTAAGGCAGTCAAATAATTGAAGATTTACATGTTAAATTTATTTAAAGCTATCCTAAATTTATTAATTTAAATAATCAAGAAAGCAGAGTATAGAATTATTCAATCACACGAACTCACATGGTTACATACAACAAAATGTGTGAATAATCAATTTAAAATTTACTAAAGAATACACTAATTAATTAACTAATAGATATACTAATTAGCTAATGATACACTAATTAACTGAATGATACACTAATTAACTAATGATACACTAATTAACTAAATGATACACTAATTAACTACCGGTAGTAATAATACTAATTAATCTAAGTGTAAATTTAATTAAACTGTAGGTAGAGTAAATTAATCTAAATGTAGATTAAACTAGTCTAAGTGTAGGCCTACATAATATAAACAAACATTTAACTAAGTATAAAATACTTCAAAGGTGATCACCAAAATGTAAACAATACCAAAGATGAGCAAATTTATAGTTACATGATGATTGTAAACAAACCAAAAAGTTACAAAGTTTCAAAAGCTGTGTAGACAATGGTGTATAATTACAAAATAATTACATATTATATGGCTTCAACAAAATAATTACAAAACTATAATTTGAATCAAGAAGGCAATATGAAAAGGTAAACAATTAATCACATTATTAATGGAAAATTACAATAATATTAGAGTCTTTGAATATATATGCTGTTGATAAGGTCAATGTCACTTCAATCACAAAGTAGAATACATATATATATCAAACACAAAGTCAAAGGGTAAATACCGTGATATGAGTCCAAGAATTATAAGCACATCCTGAATCACAGATTCACAAGAAATAGCACAGTCACATGATCACAGACGATGATCCTGAATATCCGTAACGATGATGGGGTATGGATGATGATGCGTCTCAATCCAACGTGGATTACGGGCAAATCCTCACTGGGGGCTCCATTTTGTAACCGGTTCTTATCGGGCCAAGAAGGAACACCAACAAGGGTCACGGGGTGTGAGGGGTTTATTTCATCGTGCGCTTGAAGCACATATGGATGTAAGACACCCTGCAAAACACAATTGCATACAATATAAAATACATCAAAAACATTCATAAACATGCATAAAATATATATAATTCACTCAAACATCATTACACAATATACCATTATGTAACACATCATCACATATAAACATACTAGGTGATTACTTATAATTGATGCATTATCAATTACAATAGGATATAATAATAAATAGGTAAGAACAATTGGTGAGTGCTTGATCCCACACATATTGATCAAGGGAGATAATTTTAGTTAACTCCATTTCACTATAAAGATAATTAGTGAAATACACACATATAATAATTACATGAACTAATCATCACATTATGATAATTACGTTAACCTTCAAGAACATTACATAATGTCATTGAATACATAAGGTTAAATATATACAATACAAGATAAAACATATATTATGCAAAATAGCATACCCTGAATGTGGTCCTGGGGCGATCAATCCATTACCACGTTATGGTACAGATGTACATCATCATCATCATCATGTCCTGTATACAATGTAAGTACAGTATAATATAATACTGCATATTCAGGAATGATGAAGTATAAAATAGTAATATATTAACTAACTACCATGAATGGATTATTCACACATGTTACTTTAAATATCTTTTCACTCATTCCATTACACATTCGCTCAGAAACATACATACCAAGAAGAGAAAGAAATAAAAGCTTACATTAGATTAAAATATGATAAATGAAGTAGATTAATGACCTAAGTTGAATTATACAAAATGGCGGCGTGCACCATTACCATTACTACCACAAAGTTAAGTTTTATAAAGTTAATGAAATACATGATTTACACAATTTAATAGAAATACTTTACACTACATCATAAACTACATTTATATTAATAACTATAATGATTACTAACCTTAGTTTAGAATAACTTTATCTTTAAATCGTCTGTCTGTCATGTCATCTTGCTGTGATCAGTGCTATAGGAGATGTGCAATATGGAAGAGCATTGACTGATTCAAATCAGCCAATGAGAGGACAGATTGGGTTAATTGACAGCAATAGATTATAGTGAAATGACCTAACCCAACCTCCCTTCCATATATAGATAGACTGACCCAATGCATAAGAAACCCTAAGCTGATGATACTGCTTCCAGAACAACTGAAAACTACTAACTAGCAACTATAAAAACAATCAATAAAAACAGAAAGACTTTAGATGAATTACAACTTTATTATAAAAACACATATACATATATACAACTGCCTGCCACATATGTATACGTGTTAAAGCTGTTGCTTGATTTTAAGTGAAAACAAGTAATTATCATATATTTGATGATTGGCATATCGAGTGAAATTATTTGAACCTGTATCAGCACTGGTATGTCAGCATGTATGAAAGCCAAATGAAATCTTATCGATAAAAAAATTCATGCCACCTTAAAAGGAAAACATTGATTCAGGAAATCATGAGAATGGCTGTATTGAACGGTGCCAGTCTCACTTAGAAGATAACTGCATGTAATGGTGCAGTGACCTGACCCAGTCCTTCAGTTCTTGGAGAAGTTTAATTAACTTGCACACATCTTCCATTTCCTGTGTCAGAGCTATGTATTTCTTTTTGTGTGGGTTGATTGTGAAGCATTGTCCATAGGGCATTCAAACCAGAATTGAATAATTTTGCCTTTATCCACAGTCTTAACTAAAAGAGGTTTAATATTACATTAAGAAAATAAAAAAGAAGATTTGGTCGGGCCTTATTTCAGCAATAAGTCTTGACCTGTAGGCGTTGAAAACAGCAAAAGTATTCTTTGAGTTTTCCATTTGTTTTGGATAGCCATGCAGCAAAGAGAAGAGATATGGGATCTCACTATATCACAAGGAAGGTTTTTATATTATTATTATATTAATGATAAAAAGTTCAAAACTGTGTATCTTGACATTTTATGATTTTTTTCGTATGAAACAGTACAATATATAATTGTTCAATAATCTCACATCAAGCAAGAGAGGTGAAATGAGTGCTGGTCAAAACGTTCTAGACAATCCAGACAACTAGAAATCTCAGGATCAGTGAGATGGAACAACCTTACAAGTTATTATATTCCATGGTAAGAAACATGTCTGGGAAGAAGTACTGTTTATCCTTGTCAATAATCATCCGGCAATTGTTAATTTCAAACACCAATTTGACCTGGTGATTATTCAAGGCAGGCAATTAATCTAGACAAGCGATTATTTTTTTCTAATCTATAAGTTACAGGTGAAATTTTTAAAATTTAAAAACAAAAACATCATGCAGTTTGTTTTAAATTATGAATATTGTAAACGAAGTGCAAGTCATGAGATTAAACATGGAATAAATATGCTTATGCCATGCCAGAGTTATTTTCTAAAAGAAGATAGCCCTTAGTTTATTTATATTTGCTATTTAACCTGGCGATTATTCAAGGCAGGCGATTATTTATTTCAAAGATTATTCAAGGTAGACGAATGTTCAAGGCAGGCGATTATTCAATGATTTACGGTATATCAGGGTCAACATTTGATTTCTACTGTAACGTAGAGAAGGAAGCTCATCTTGAAGGAAGTGCATGAACGATTGTTGAAGATATTCTGGGATGAGGTGTTTCATATTCCACTGTTAGTGGAATATAATGCATTAATTTTGAAGACAATTGCGTACCAGATAATTCATTGAGGAATTAAATGTGTAAAGATAACATGCCCAGTGTCAGTGTCCTTTGTTGCTCAGGAAGTATGTAGTTTCGATTAAAAAGATGAAGCTCAACTTTTACGTTATTGGCTCTAGAGATAGAACATAATCCAGTCCAAAGGAGATTCTCGTCATATTTATGGAAATTCTGATTGAAAAAGTTCAGATATAGCTTAATCTGACAGTCTGACATTGTAACTTGTATGACTTCCCTGGAGAGCTAATTCTACAAGTTTTAGGAAGAATGTACATCTCCTTGGCATTCTGAAAATAAAATTGTAAAAATATATCGATTTTATTTAGAATGCATGTTAAAGGATGATGACCAACATCGGCTTACGTAGATTATGTTCAGAGTATGTGATCACTAATTGGGGAAGGCTACCGGAAAAGGGACCACATGGTCGATCCATGTTTAGGAGATATAGGCTCTGAAAGATTTTTTGTGCATTAAATTTGAAATTTTCATATTTTTAATGCTTGTACAATAATAGTTCTTTAGCATCTCTTCTTTAACCCTTAACTTGCGGGTCCCGTAATTATCCGGGAGGCTCATAGAGAAAAATGTTAGAACCCTTGGCGAGACCCGTACGTTGGACTTAGTGCATTTACCGGGTCAGTAATAATTATATTTGGCCCCCAGGCGAAATGCGAGACGAAGTGTGTCCGTATATCGCCACATGAAAACTTGTTTACATACATCTCGCAGATAGCCACGAGAACGAGTCTGTGTGAATGTCCGGTCGAAATATCAAGTAAAATTCACACCAATTTGCGTGTGCATTGTTGACCCGTAACGCATTGATAATAAGCTTTACAAAAGGCCAATTTTGTCGGGCTTAGCCCCCGAAGCATTAATTCGCTTGAGGCTATTTTCACCCACGTGTTTGTATTGCCTCGGGTTTGCCTCGCCCGAGACTGCTATCTGCCTCGCATCTCGCGAGACGGGGAAAAAAAATCGCTAACTTGCCTTACTCGCGCACTTCATATCATGTGAGTGAATTGTTTGTTTTCAAAAAAAAATACGGCAAATAAAGGGGAAACAATGGACTACATTCCCATATAAAATTAGAAAATCTCAAAAAAATGATAAAGACACAGCAAGCGCCGTGAAAAAGGTCATGTTTACACTTCATAAATTTTGAAACAATCGGCGATTTTCACAACTTCTAAAACATTTATCACGGCTAAAATACTAAATGCATTTTCATAATTTTTATATCACAATAAACCGAAAAGAATAATCTTTTATTCTATATAAAATGCGCATATTTATTCACAGAAATAAAGATACAATTTTACCTTTCTGAGAGGCATGTGAAACCAAACGGCACACAAACTAATCAACATATTTTCATCAGTTATGGTTCGAGGTTAGCGTTTATTTGAAAATTCAAACAACATAACCATATTTGGGTTGACATGTGCTTATTTGTCAACTGGTTCGAGATTATGATTTCTTGGAAAAGTGCGATGAACGACCGTTTGCAATGCCGCATACATGTTGTAAGTATTGACGATTTTATAGGTAGAAATAAAGACAAACTTTACATAGCTATAGAATTATAACCAAAGGTCGCATTCTAATAATTTTTATATCATTGTGAAGCTAGACATCTTGTCTTCAATTCCGTATATAAATGGATTTTTTTTCGTTTGGTATCTATGATGTTACGAGGCTCGAATTAAAGACAATCTTTCGAAAGTAATAGAATAAAAACGAAAAATCATAGAAAATTCATTCAAAGTTTCGGGTGTGAATTAGCCATTTGTGTACGGGTGTCGCTACTTGAATTTGTATTGAACGCCCGTATATAGTCCTTATTCGCCATGTAGATGCGGTATATTTCGTAAAAACGGTACCGGAATCGCCGCCTGGAAATTCCGCCAGCAGAGCTCGTTAGTGCCTAAGCTCAAACTACTGCTGCGAGCTGCGAGCCTGTAAATTCCGCCACAGGGGCTAAAAATGGTAAAATATATATACGCAACGTAAGGGTTAAGTTTAAAGTCTCCAATATTCTTCTTTGCTTCTATAAAATCCTGAAAAACATTGATATTAAAAGGTACCAAAAAGGTGCAACTTGGTCGGAGCAACTGTTTATGCTGCATATCACTTTATTTTGAAGCTGTCGAGCTGTTGATCTTGCAGATATTTTATGGTCGCATATTTGATCATGGGTTATTGATGTTTGCAGCGTAACAGCGTTCTCAGGGACCGCCACTTGGCAGGTACATACTTCCGGAGTGTTTATACTAGTCAGCATTTAACCGTCACTAATCCAACATAAATACCACTATGCGATTGTAAATCTGGTTTATATATGTCAGGAACAATACAAATAAAGTTGTACATGTTACGTATGATGTATATGATTTATATTATTGATTGATTCAAATCGATTGTTTAGATAAAATAAACACACATGCTTTATACGACCAAGTGGTCCCTTTAAAATAGAAATTGATTTTGTTTTGTTCTTTATGATTCACCTTACAATAAGCTTTTAAATCAAAATATGTCTTCTTAAAATTGTATTATTAGGATTTTAATTCCAGCTTGATCACGACTCTCAATAGAATTGTATGCTGATTTGGTGGTTTACACTTAACACAATCCTGCAAAGTAACGTAGAACATATTTCATTTTAACAGAATCGGATCAATAGTTTTGCAATAGGTTATATTACATGAAAATGACTAAGTTCAATATACAGAAATATACGTAAAAATGCAGAAATTCGAAGAGGAATTTGTTGTTTGACATTGCATGAGTAGACCCTGATGTACAATACTTTTGCAAAATTTTAACAACATAGGATGAGTATAATTATGTAGTTTTTCTGTAATAGGTCGCACTAAGTTCAAAATATATAAAATAAATTGGAACAAAATAATAAATTCACGAAAGTCATTTCAACATGGCAATTGACTCCAATGATTAAAGTAGATGACGTGCCAAATTTAACAGAATTGGATGATTAGTTTTTCTCGGACAAGATTATGGAACGGACAGAATGATGAACTGAATCGTTGGTACTTCTGTATTATAGCCTCGGTCGGTGGTACAATACAGTTCACAATTAAAGTTACCATATTTTGTCTTTCAACTATTCTATAACAATATCTATATTTTCGTTTTGAGTTTATCAACGTGTTTTATAAGCCTATGACCTTATGCTGATCTGAAGAAAAGCGACCACATGGACCATTACGCATGCACATGCATATTACAACATGCAAAAAACTTTTTTTCCACACACACATACGTTAACACCTGTTGAAACAAATTCTGATACACACATTGTAACTTCGTGTTTGATAATGTTCTATGGTTAAATGAATACAAACAACAGTTGTAAGCCAGGTTTTCTCATTTCCATAGTCCCAGATGATATCTTTAACTTACCATCGCTTTGCCAATTTTTATCATAATTTGATGATTAATTTTTTATTTTAAAGGATAGACATCGTTTTTTATGAACCTGTGCCTAACTCAATTCCGACCAGGTGGTCCCTTTTCCGGTAGCCTTCCCCAATTGTTTTCATAAGAAATAAGAGTGTTTTGATGTATTTAATCTAATTATATAATTCGATGAGCATTTTACTATGCCTCTTAATGATGGCAAGAATTAGGATTTATTTGGTCATAATTATTTTTTTTTAAATCAGCAGGCTAAAGGTTAAGAAAAAAAAGATATTTGCAAATGATATGTTGCCTGAAAATGATAAAAAAGGAAAATAACAAGTGACGCATGAAACATTCCCGTCTCTCAAGAGTATTACCTTTGCTCTACAAATCATCATAGCGACACTTGACACTTGGCAGTGTGTGAATGTTAGCTGCTTACACAAATATCACCTGGATTGGATGGTATGTTCACGTAGACATATAGAAAGTTCCTTCATACAGGTATTGACAACCAGACTGCAGTAAGCCTGGGACAGGTAAACAACTTCTACCCAGGTACTCCACCCCCAGGTGTGATTTAGTGCAATATGTCTGTAGTACATTTCCCCCATTCTGAAGCGTATCTCTGCATTTTCCACTCTGCTTCATACAAATGCAATGGTAGTTGATCAATACAGGACATGGTCCAATGAGGTGCCTCTTGTTATTTTGAGGATTCCTTGAAAAAGATGTGAATTACATCAATTAGACTGGTGTATGTGGACACAAATTTAGTCCATGTATATTATATATTTTCCATCTCAAATCAAATCAAGTTAAAATGTAAATAGCTTCTATTATATTTAACAATAATAGATTCAACCTTCTTATTTATTGTGGGGGCGGGATAGCACGTTCGACTTCGGATAAAGAGGTCCGGGGTTCGAATCCCACCTGTAGCACGGCAACTTTGTCTGTAGTAGAGAACTGTTCTACACGCAGTAAGGTTTGGGTGCAATGCTACACTGAATGTCAGTGTAGTACCACCCATGGTTTGCTAGTTCCAGCCAAAGCTCGCAGGTTTCACCGCAATACATAACCACATGGTGTTGCAGGATTTCTCCCTGCCAGAATACTAGCAGCCGTGATATAAGTGAAATACTTTTGAAAGCGGTGTTAAACCCATCTCTCCTCACCTTCTTTATTGTAAATCAAGTTCTGGACTGTGACTGTTCATTGTCCTCACCTGAAGTGAATAAATCAAAGTAGTATCCTGTTACAATTAGTGATAGATCTAAATGAAACAAAAACTGGTTGTGTGTCCTCTCTGGAACTCTTCAATTTTAAAGGTAGTTAGTCTATAGCTGGAACTCTTCAATAATGGAGGTGGTCCGTGAGACGATGGTGCTCATTTGTTTTATTGTTTCCGTAATAGGCTGGTGGTGGCAGGGAGAGGAAATGAGAGTGATGGCGGCGGTAGTGGATTGATTGAGGAGAGAGGACCCTGTGACATTAGCAGAGCGGGAGGGACCAAGGGACTTCCCAGACCAAACTACATTTCAACTTGTTCTTGTTTTGGTCAATATTTCAGGTCAAACGGCTGTTAATCTAATGAGTGAAGTTTGCTGACTTTTGATGCAAGTTATCTTTCAGAAGCATATTCAGAAACTATTTGTAGCACATAATGAAAATACAATCCAGAAAATTCAAACCTGGGGATCCAGATGAAAATAGGACACCCTGAGTGGCGGATCCACACATTTTGAAAGGGGGGTCCACCAATTGAAAAGGGTGGGGGGTCCTGGACCCCTCCTGGACCAACTGAGTTCAAGGGAGACATCCAGACTAAGCTGGCAGAAATGTTTCCCTCACCCTGCCACATACTGAAGGCTTCAACTTATGGATTGTGTAGTTGTCTTCTTGTTCTGGTTGCAATGTAGCATTGGACTCATTATTACAGTATGAGAGCAATGTTAAGATGCACTTTAATTTAATTGGTACAGTTAGATATTTCAATGACTTTTATGACTTTAGATGCACTTGTTACAGTAACATTTTATGCAGTGAGTTTTCTAACTTTAGCTTTTGTTCCAGGAAGAATGGTGTTTGTTTAAACTTGTTCCAGTAAGAATGCATTATGCAACCTTTGTGTGCACGAATACTGCTTGAAATCACAATTTGGAATTGATGAGAAAAATTTATATATTTCAAAGAAAATGTCTTTCTCATCTCTGTAAGTATATTCTTGAAGACTAAGATAGCACTTCTGTTAAATCTTTTGAACCAGACCAAGTCACTAGGGATACTGTTCAGTTGATCTTCATTCCCAATAATGAATTTCTCCACAGAAGGAGACGCCGGCAATTGGATTACCCTCAGAATTGATCCAAGAGCAACTGGCTTGCAAGAAAGCAAAGAATTTCGGGTTTTAAATTGAAATGTCTTTAAGTCAGATTATCTTGTTATCCTAACAGATGCAAGTGGAGACTTCTTAACGATTTAACAAGGATTTATGGATGTAAAATAATTGGGAGTTATTGTTCAGTAGTTCTTAAAGGTACGGTTCTATCAGAAATGTCTGTCATTTTCGTTTTGTATATTACATTGAATTCCGGTTCCACAATAAATACCCCCAGGGAACTCTCTCTTTAGCAATAACTCCTTTTTAAATGCAAATTGTAATACACTGATTCACAATTCAAATCATGCCTGGGGAAAATATTGACTGGATAGTTAATTTTCATAACTTGAATGAAATGTAATTGTGGTAAAGATTATAATGAAAAAATGCCCTTCATTGATTTTGAAATAATGTTTAATGGATAGTACTTCTTTATTCTTATAAATGTATGTCAATCAAATTGCAGTAAGTTAAATGGAGCTTATTACTCAAAATTGAAGTTTCGACGTGCGGGGGAAGTTTGTAGAGATAAATAGCAAAGTTTTCATTTATGTATTTCAATGGATGTGTGCATGAGTGGCATTCTAGAAATTGTAATGGTAATAAAGTACACAATTTCATGGATATTCAACTTCTCTGTTCAAAGACTGTGATGTTTTGGTATAGTTTCTTAACATTTTCAAGCATTAGTTTGTCATATCGAAAACATCTTGTACTTTATTTGAATTTCTCAAAGGTTGTATCTTGGTCCATTGAAATTATGCATCAAATTTTAAAAGTTTAATTCTCTTGAATCACATTGACTAAATAATGGCATTGTAAAAATCTGCTGATTGAAAGATGCTATTTGAGAAAGCATAGGGAGTCCTGACATTTTTCAATAGAGGGTTTCTCTTTGAGGAATTTACCACCAAGATGTTGAGGGGGAGAGATTTGGGTCTTGATCTGCAACTGGGAAGTTAATGCAAATCATGCATTTCATCTACAGCTGCAACTTCTCTGTTGAACTGGATAAATAAAACATTATTTCATTACAAGACTGAATCATGAAGTAATTGTTTTCTTCATTATGAACTACTACTGATCACAGGGTTCATACAACCGAAGGCAATACTATTTCCATGACTTTTCCATGGTCTTTCAAGAATGCTTCAAGAATTTTCCATGACAAAGCAAACAAGGTTCAAGTGCATTAACCATGAATTTAAAAGCCACCAAAATACAAACAAATCACACAATGTATTTTTTGTCTTTTTTAAAAATCAAAACAAGAGGAGAAGATAATTAAATAAAGTGACATTTCACAAGAAATAAAATATCAAAGACTTTTCCATGACTTTTTATCTGTGTGTTCCTTTTCCATGGCTTTTCAAGGCCTGGAAATGTTATTCTCATTTTCCATGACTTATCCAGGTTTTCATGACCCAACGAACCCGGGCCTCACTTCAAGATATCTGTTTCAATATTTTGTTTGTACCCAAACACTCTCTGTCGATGAAACCCTATTCTGCGATTCTTAATTATATGTACCTCAAGCTGAAGATGACAAAGACAACAAATGTATCAGATTCACAGAACAAAGGGAGCTGCAGAAAGTCAATATGAACCCATCAACTGCAGACATCGATCTCAGAGGGATTTAGGTTACATGTCAATGTGTACCGAGTTTGAACCTAGAAAAATGGATCTGGGTTACAGATTAATTGAGATTTGGACAATACTAGAATATTTACAGGCTTATGCTGTCAAGTTGACAATATTTGGATAACAAAATGAAATGAATCTTAGATCAGCACCAAGTTTGTGTTTACACATGTCATTTCTTTATAATGGAGTAGATGGAGATGTATTGTGTGTCATGTGACATTTGTGTGAATTCCTTCATCGATCCATATTCGGATATGTTGCAGATGTTGGTATTTAAACCGCAAAGCTTGACTCATTTGTGCCATAATCTGAGATAAATTATATAATATGATATGTATAATGTCTTTTATTGACATTATGCTAAAACACATTCGACTTTATTTTTATTATTATATAATTGTCTTACTCAAAGTGACACATTTTGCATTTGAACATCGCTATTAGACGAGAATTTAGTCAGTGAAATTTTAAAAATACTCATCAATTTATTTCTTTTAGCTTGTATTCAGTTTGTCTATACAAGCTTTGATCTACATATTCAAATTGTTTAAATTAACAGAATTGTTTTTTAAATTAACCGGTTTTAGTTGCATATATTGATTTACTTGAGTTTCGGACAGTTCAGTCTATATGTTACAGTGCAACAATGTTACAGTATTTCACTTATGGTTAGAGTTTGTAAACATTTGTAAAATACATGATGTCATAATTACTTTCACAGTCATTGTTGCAAATAGCTTGTAAATGCTTTTTCAAAATTATTTGCTTTGTCAAATGCGAAGGTGGTATGTTTTTATTATCTTTCCTAATTTTGTTTCTTGTTATGTAACAAATTACAAGTCGTCACAAAGAAATATACTGAACAGCAAAAGAAACGCAAGTTTTAATGATTATAGTTTCTGTTTGCATATCGGCCCATGGTTTGTCATATAATTACTAAATGTCAGAGAACATGTTGAACTATTGGTACTGTATAATACAGGTGGTTACCATTGCAAAGTCAAATGGTATCAGTTCAAGAATGCACATCACATGTTGTCATGGTAACATGGCAACATGATCTGCATGAGCCTGGTAAAATTCAAATGACGCCTACGCATGCTGTAATCAGAGACTTGCTCTGTGAAAAGGACCCCAAATTGTGACTCCAGCCTCAATGTTTAAGAAGTTGATGCTTCGCCAAAATAAAATTGAAATTTTCGGAAACTGGGATACTGGCTGATTGCATGCTGAACAGTTTGCAAGGACTGTAAATGTGCTCATGGAACACCTTGATACCGAAAAAGAATGCAATACCTTTGAGTTTTACCAAAATGAGACCCATAGAACCATTCTGAATGAAATTCAAAATGACGTCAAAATCAACATCAGCAAAGACAGGAGTTTTGCATCAAAAAACTTCATGGGAGTGTTTGCACAAGTTCCAAATGCATGTAAAAGCACATTTGGTCCTTCATCATCTGAACAGGAATGTGGCTGTTTTCCCAGAGAATGGCTATGGCACAAGATAATGCTCTACAGAAGTTCTACACCAGTATTGACTTTTCGTTATGTTTGCATGTTGTTCAACACGTTATTAACATTATGTCAACACAATTTGAATGCCCTGATATTATAAATTTGGTCGACACAGCGTTATCAGTAATTACGAAATTGTTACAGTGGACAGTTTCTTTTGCTGTTCAGTATATAGTAGCATCTGACCATGTCCTAACTGTCTGAACGAAGGTTATTTTGACTTTATTATTAATTTCTCAATAATCACCTTTAATCTCAATCAATTTCAAAGTAACAATAATCAAAATCATTTGCATATATAACTGTTGCATCATGTTTATAAATATAGCATTTGATATGTTTTGGCACTCACTCCATTGCCTTAACAATGAGTCAACATTTACATTAAAACAAATATTTCATCAATTTTGTCCTTGGAGCTGTTAATTGTACATTTCAAAAAAATATTTGCCAAATGTTAGTGCATATCAAATGTTCATCTGTACATACAACAATAGTCTAAACAATCAAACTCTGAACAAAAATTTAAAAAAATATATTGAAAAATTCTATTTCTTACAATCTCCTTTTCAATATTTTATAAAATGGTGATATATTCAGAATAGTATACTTTTTTCAGAGTATTGAGTGTTAGACTAATACAACAAACAGAAAATATTCAGAAGGAACATTTTGAATGAAACAGATTACAGTAATTGCAATTAATATTGCGCCAGCTAAAAGTAAAAATGTCTGATGTTGGTTGGTGTCTGAGTCTTAAGACTATTTGCCCTACATATCAGTTAGTATACAGAGTCTGAACCTAGGAAATATATATCTTCATGGATCTGGGTCACTGATTTATCAGGATTACAACAATCCTGGGTTATTTAGTATATTTATAAGACTTCTGTCATACGACTATATAATAATAGAGTAGCTGTTTGAAGGGAATCTGTGATTAACATCAGGTTCTGTGTTACACTATTGATCATGACTATGTACTGGAACTACAGAACATATATTGTGGCTGTGATATTATTATCTTATGACCCACAATAAGTCGACATTTGATACCAGGAATTAGAATACACAGAATAAATATTTTGTGTTGTGTGTCATTTGAAACATTTCATGAGAACTGGAACTACAGAACATATATTGTGGCTGTGATATTATTATCTTATGACCCACAATAAGTCGACATTTGATACCAGGAATTAGAATACACAGAATAAATATTTTGTGTTGTGTGTCATTTGAAACATTTCATGAGAACTGGAACTACAGAACATATATTGTGGCTGTGATATTATTATCTTATGACCCACAATAAGTCGACATTTGATACCAGGAATTAGAATACACAGAATAAATATTTTGTGTTGTGTGTCATTTGAAACATTTCATGAGAACTGGAACTACAGAACATATATTGTGGCTGTGATATTATTATCTTATGACCCACAATAAGTCGACATTTGATACCAGGAATTAGAATACACAGAATAAATATTTTGTGTTGTGTGTCATTTGAAACATTTCATGAGAACTGGAACTACAGAACATATATTGTGGCTGTGATATTATTATCTTATGACCCACAATAAGTCGACATTTGATACCAGGAATTAGAATACACAGAATAAATATTTTGTGTTGTGTGTCATTTGAAACATTTCATGAGAACTGGAACTACAGAACATATATTGTGGCTGTGATATTATTATCTTATGACCCACAATAAGTCGACATTTGATACCAGGAATTAGAATACACAGAATAAATATTTTGTGTTGTGTGTCATTTGAAACATTTCATGAGAACTGGAACTACAGAACATATATTGTGGCTGTGATATTATTATCTTATGACCCACAATAAGTCGACATTTGATACCAGGAATTAGAATACACAGAATAAATATTTTGTGTTGTGTGTCATTTGAAACATTTCATGAGAAAATACTTGTAATGTAATGTATTTGGATGTTATTGGTCATGTAACTATCAATACAAATCTTTTGTCATTATTTTGGTTATTTATTTCGCTTCTGTTGTTGTTTCTGCTGTTGTTTTTGTTGCTATTGTTGTTACTGATGTTTCTGCTGTTCTTGTTTGTTGCTGTTGCAACTGTTGTTGTTGCTGTTGCAACTGTTGTTGCTGCTGCTTTTGTTGCTGTTGTTCTTGTTGCTATTGCTGTTACTGATGTTTCTGCTTTTACAACTGTTGTTGTTGCTGCTGCTTTTGTTGCTATTGTTCTTGTTGCTATTTAAGTCGGGGCTTCTATCATGAGCGTGTCTCACGTACATCTCAGGTGTTACGAATGAGAAATCCTCGTGATATTATTCAAGAACACAGGTGTCTGGAGTAACGGGGAATTAGCACCAGTCACACAGTAAAGTCATGAGCCTTAGAACACTTTTCAACAACATTTATTCAACGGACAAACATGACAACATAGTACATAACATTTGTACTTAACAATTGCATCCCAACTCCAAGGGCCTCACCTCACAAACTTCCAGCCCTTGGAGCATGGTGAGAGATAAATGAAAGTCTTAGGTCACTCCCTAAACTCACTCTCTAAGCTCCTAACTCTAACTACTGGAACTGGTCTGTCCAGGCTTTTTAAAGGTTATCATTTTCTGAACTTAAATTAATGACTGTTTTTCATTGGCTGCATTTGATAAGAAACTAATTTTCAATGGTAGCAATAATAATGTAACCATTTCATTGGTTGAAGTAATTTACCAATCGTAATCCTAGTCCTGACATAATGGGGTATTATCTAACAAGGGAGAATCTTCTTGGTGGCTGATGCCATATGTAGTTGATTACAATTAAGGATTTTAATCTAATACAAAATTCACTAGCTTGGGGATAATTTAAACACTTTACACTGGGTAACAATTACATATTATTTTAGGAAAAGACATTGCGTCTCCTGGAACAATACAGGTATCTAGATGACCCTTAGGCACTATCTAGCTTACTGACTAAATCAATTACATATCCCTTGAAGTTTTGACACACAATAGAATTAACCCTAATGACCTAAGGGCATATTTGTGAATATCCAAAAGATGTAATTTAACTGAATAACATAAGAGTTCTATTGGAATATATTTCATTAATTTAACCTATATCTATTTTACGAATTTCCAATGAAGGCTAAATAGAATTTGTATTTTAACACTTGTAGAATTTAAGTATCACATGTTTGCACATTTCAATAATTCAATATTATTTCAGATGAAGATAATATAACATGTTAAATCTGGTACAAACTGACATCTGTCATTACATAATCTATCAGTCAAATATGGTCATTAGCCAATGTGGCTAACTAAAATGCAATCTGTAAATATATTTCTTGAATCTAGCTTGTAATTATTTTATCAGTTCATTAGTTAATTAGGGCTTGAATATTTGTCCAAATTTAGCCCATGACACTTCTATCAGTTTTTGTGCAGTTTCCATCGCCGCCGCCGCGTTTTGTATTGGCTATAACTTTTTTCCTAAAAGGTTTTGAGAACTCATATACATAACTTCTTACTTATGCCCCTGGGGAATTTTTTCGACATGTTCATATTCATGGTCAAAGGTCAAGGTCACGAGTTCTGAAATCGCTAAAAAAAATCCTTGTAAACATGATAACTTGAAAAATATTTGTGCTATCAGGCTCTTATTTGGTGTATTTCAACTATGGAGAAAGGTTAAGATTTGAAAAGGTTTTAGCTAACATCCGTCAAAGGTCAAGGTCATAGCGAGGTCACAACTTAAGCATGCTTTTCCGAAAATGTCTTATTTCAACTATTAACACTTTGAATCATTACATGATTGTGATACACAATGAATAGTGATCACTAATTGTGTTAACTTGAATTTTAAAGGTCAAGGTCACGAGATAGGATCATGGTCACCAGTTCTGAAATCACTAAATAATTTTTTTTCCAAGGAGGTATCAACACCTCATATACAAAGTTTCTTTCATATACACCTGGGGAATTATTATGACATGCTCACTTTCAAGGTCAAAGGTCAAGGTCATGAGTATTGAAATCACTACAAAAATCCTTGTAAACACGATAACTTCAAAAACTTTTGTGCTATCGGGCCCTTACTTGGTATATATCAACTATGGAGATCCCGCTAAGAGTTGAAAAGGTTTTCGCTAACATCCGTCAAAGGTCAAGGTCATAGCGAGGTCACAACTTAAGCATGCTTTTGCGAAAATGTTTATATGTCTTTTTTCAACTATTAACACTTTGAATCATTTCATGATTGTGATACACAATGAAAAGTGATCACTGATTGTGTGACCTTGGATTTTAAAGGTCAACGTCACGAGATAGGGTCATGGTCACCAGTTCTGAAATCACTAAATAACTTTTTTCCAAGGAGGTATCAACACGTCATATACATAGCTTCTTTCTTATACACCTGGGGAATTATTATGACATGCTCACATTCAAGGTCAAAGGTCAAGGTCATGAGTTCTGAAATCACTACAAAAATCCTTGTAAACACGATAACTTCAAAAACTTTTGTGCTATCAGACCCTTACTTGGTATATATCAACTATGGAGAAAGGCCAAGATTTGAAAAGGTTTTCGCTAAAATCTGTAAAAGGGCAAGGTCACAGCGAGGTCACAACTTAAGCATGCATTTGCGAACATGCCTTATTTCAACTATTAACACTTTGAATCATTACATGATTGTTACACACAATGAAAAGTGATCATTGACTGTGTGACCTTGAAGATCAAAGGTCAAGGTCATGAGATATTGGTTAAGACCATGTTAATCCTTTGATCCAATTTTGAAATCAGAAATAGTTTTTAAGAACAAATTTGTGAAAAGTGACCCCAGTGATGATTCAACTTGTTAGAATGACTTGAATAATGAACAAAGTTTTTGTCCAAAAAGATTCCCATTTTAGCTCATCAGGCCTGTAAGCCCTGATGGGTTTATGGCATGGCATGGTGTCTGGCGTCTGTCCGTCCGTCCGTCCGTCCATCCGTCCGTAAACTTTTCGCTTTTTAGACTTATTCTCCAGAACCATTGACTCCACAGAGCTGAAATTTGATGTGCAGACTCCTTGGTCAATGGGGATTCTAAATTGTAGATTTCGTGACCCAATGACCCCAAATGGGGTCACAGGGGTCACATCCTTAAAAACCTATTTTCATTTGATTCTCCAGTTCCAAAAGGTCTAGAGAGCTGAAAAGTTGTGTGCATACTCCTTGGCCAATGGGGATTCTAAATTGTAGATTTCGTGACCCCATGACCCCAAATGGGGTCACAGAGGTCACATCGTTAAAAACCTATTTTCATCTTCTTCTCCAGTTCCAATAGGTCTAGAGAGCTGAAAAGTTGTGTAGAGACTCTTTGGTCAAAGGTGATTCATAATTGTAGGATTGGTGGCCCTGTGACTCCAATTACGGGTCACAGGGGTCATGATCTAAAGACCTATTTTTTGCTTGTTAACAATGTATTACTTGAGATAACTTAGATATTCAACCTTAGATAATAAATCAAATCCTGATGAGCTACAGAGCCCATGGCTTTATTTCATTATGCTGACGAGAAGGCGGAACAGGGAAAGGTGAGACCCAGGGTTTCGGGGCTGCTCTGCTCTGCTCGCAAATGCTCATCTAGTGTTGTTACTGATGTTTCTGCTGTTCTTGTTGTTACTGATGTTTCTGCTGTTTTTGATACTGTTGTTCTTGTTGTTGCAACTGTTGTAAAAGGACATTATGACCTGGATATTTTTGTTAATGAAAAACATTTGTTGGAATTGTTGATCAATATAAGTAGCAAAACTGCACAAACTGCTTTGTCAGCTATTTGCTGACTGGCATTTAAACATAATACTTCTGAGATTATTCTATGTTACCGGATATTTTGTTTCTGTCCGTATTGAATTGGCTTTATTTGTAAACAAGTATTGACTTTCAATTCACAAGTGGGTCTTATTTGTATCATTATTAGCTGGAAGACCTAAAGTGTAACTGAGAAAAGGATTTTTTTCAGTTTTTTTTATTGGGATTAGTTGTAAGTGATTATCAGAATTTTTCCATGGATTTTTTCGTTTTCTCTTGAAGGTATTCTGTTACCTTAGAATAAGACAAATGAGCAATTCCACATATATTTTAAAAAATTAACAGAAAAACAGTTTATGGAACTAAGAATTACTAAATGACAACAACTTGATACTATGACGGGCTGTGATAAGCAGTCAAATGCTGTTCTGAAGAGTATTTCAATCATTTCTGGAAGAAAGCCTACACCACTGTTTAGTTTACATGTTATAATCAAACCTGCAAACAAATTTTCAAGCCATAAATTTGTGAACCTTTTGCTTTCTTGTCTTCTAAAATACCACTGACTGTAGTGAGTTGACATGGTCTGTACAGGAATCTTGGACTATTGGGGTTTTGCAATTGAAACTGCACTGTTCGGTGAAGTTCTGGAATTGAAGATTATCTTCACATGAACAGAATAAGTTGGACTGAATTTTTATATTTCTTGGGTCTTGCAATTAAAGTACATTGTCTGAGAACCATCAGGTTATATATGTACCCATTTGACAAATTAAATCAAGATTTTGCAGCAATAAGTCAGCTGCAACATACCCCTTGAATGTTTTCCTTAGTTTAGAAGAAGGAAAACTGTTACCTGTTCACATTGAACAAATAAAATATGAATTTGCAGTACATGATACATATTTTTTTATCTCCTATAACCACTGATATTAAAATCCTTGGTGTAATTTGGAAACTGAGAAATGTTGTGAAATTAAGAATCGATTTTTCTGACATTTTGTGGACCTTTAGCGGGAAATTTTCTATTTCAGTTGGTCAGTATCACATTTATTTGGACATTTCAATACATTTTTGTAAATCCAACTTTTGAATTTCAATTATTGTCAAAGTGCAAAAAATGGATGTGTATGCCATGTCCTTGTTTATGTAACACATTAAAAGAACATATTCAAAGCATGAAAGTTTGTTCAGCCCAAGGCGACGACTATGTTCTTTGTATAGGTGGCGCTGCGCTCTTTGCCCTTGGAGTCTGGTCATGACAGAGTGCTCAAGTGGGTTTCTGCTCGTGACAGGAAGTCAGAGCGTGGTCCCAGCAGGAAATGAGTTGCATGCTGGTAGGCACAAAAGTAGGTAGGAAGAAAGACGAGGCAATTAGATTCGTAAGTGGCCCGTCGATGTTAAATAACTGAATAATAGAGCTGATTGAGCTCGACCTATATGACAAAGTGCTCTCCTTTGACCTCAACCTAGAACTGCATGTGTCATAGACACTGGGTCATTTGGAGTCCGTTTGATGTTAGTCAGTGTTCGCTTGATGTTTTAGAAAGAGATTTTGTTTCTTTGAAACTTAATTGGTAGGATGCTTTGAAGAGCATTGAGTCATTATTGCCATTAAGAATTTCGCAAAGTTGTCTGTCTCTAGAATTGAGAAGATAATAAGCTATAGAAGTTCAGTATAATTTGGTTATTTTATGTTGAAACAGAATTCCTGGAGATTTTCAGCTTTTGGACATACCCTTTGATTATGTTTTTCCCAGAAAATGTGCACAGTACTACAACCCCTTTAACTTTCCTTCTACAGAGAAATATTCCTGCAGGAACTCTCTATATGTTTCATGAAGAAATATTGCTACTTTTAGAGTTAAAAGACTTGAGTCTGTCCTGAATTAAAATTCCAGTTTGGTAAGGTGGAGTTGGGAACATGAAAGCAATTGTCCCTGTACCTTCTGATGCAAGAAACTAATCAGGTTAGTTAGGGTAAGTTAGTTTCAAGTTTGAGGAGGAAAATGGGTCATGTTGGCTGTAGACTTTCATAATCTATTAAAACTAAACAAATTACTAATATTAACTCTTTATCTTCTGGCCACACATAATAGAATACTCGTAGTTGTCTTCAGTGGCCAATATTGGACAATTTCAATTGTAAGATGTGATTCCTGTAAATTTGTATGTAAATTATTGTGGTACTATTTACGTCAATCAGCAATCAGAATCGTGTTTAAAGGTAAATGGACAGCTACGATGAGAAGAATAAATTATTAATAGTATTAGAATCAATATAATTTCCGAGAACAAAAAGCATGCTATTTTGGCAGAAATGCAGTTAATGAACTATCTAAGAGGTATTCTAGTTGGTATTATAGAGGCGACAGGGATATATATTGATTCCTTGTAAAATAATCATTTGGTACCTAACAGCATCAGTAGTTTAATGTGTCAACTTGGTGTGACTGAAAATACAATACATTTTCTGTTCGAATGCAATGCTTATTTAAGAAATAGAAGACGAGGTGGTGTGCTTTATGGTTGAATAAATCATAGCAGGGAGCATAAAACACAAAGGGCGCAGCCCTGAGTGTTTTATGCTCTCTGCAATGTTTTATTCTACGATAAAGCACAACAACGAGTCTTCTATTTCTTATATGAGATGCCCTTAAACAGTTACTCGCTTTTATATTTAAAAAAAACGTGGAGCTATTTTGGTTGTAATAACTATTTTTTGAAAATATTAATGTTTCCGGTCGTAGAAAACATTCGCTAGCATTGAACAATCAACGTGACGTAAAATATGACATTTGCTAAGCGACGCTCCAACTGACGTCTAAAATCACGAGCATGTTTTATTGTCTCACAAAGCACGGTGTCGGTTCCATTGACCGCCTGTGTTTGTATCTTATATAATGTAATAAGAGATAGATATATTCCTATGAATGGTCAAGTCAATTTGGTTGCTAAATATCATAATGTATTAACTAGTTATTGTAGAAACACCCTTGTAAATTGTTCTAATTACATATGATAAACGCTTGCTCATAGAAATATGTTAATTCATTATAATTAATGAATTATTTGTTCAGTTTTATTGTCTACTCCACAAAATTTTAATGTTTATATGCATTCCATGTACATTGACCGATGGCCTACAAACCAAAATAAAAATAAATGAAAATATGGGAAATTCACAGGAAAACTCCCAAACAACATCTACAGTATTACAAATGTTTCTAAGTGCAGGAGAATTAGATGCCTCCTGAGACACAGAGTGATTGTTATGAAACTTTCAATGATCGTCACGATGCATTTACCAACACCCTCGAGTACAAGAGTGTTTCTCAGAATCTGCTGATGATCTGAGAACCAGAGTTGTAAACTTGCAACTAATTAATAGGTGGACATCTCGATATCAGTCTTACTTGCCTCCAGGGGGTTGGGACTGATAGCTGCAAATAATCCTGCGCTGATTGTGAACAGAGGCTGGATACTGACATTGTACTGTATTGAGTTGACATGGATAATCCATCCAGACATCCATCATAATCGAAGACATGTATAACGCACACATAACGCATTTATTTTGATAACCTAAAATTTCGCTCTCCTATACATGTTACCAAAGATCTCCCCCTACCGCTGGATATGATGGGTCATTTTGGTAGCAGATGCTTGAACCCCTAGTTTAGTTCTGAGTATACATCATAAAGGCCACATCTGCAGGTTGAAGAAGGACATCCATCATGATCCAGTGTTTCCTGGGCACACTCTGAGGATTAGGTCAAGTGTTTCTGTATTCTGAAAGGTTTGATTGGCTGATGGCATATGGCATTGCATGGTGTCTGTCCATCTGTCCATCTAGCTGTCCATCCATAAACTTTTCATTCCTTCAACTTCGACTTGAGGACCACTGTAAATCTTAAATCTTCTGTACAAGCACCTTGGGCAATGGGGATTTTAAATTGTAGTTTGGTGACTCTGTAGCCCCTAATAAGGGCAGTGGTCCACAACCTACAACCTATTTTCATCTTCTTCTTCATCTTCTTCATCTTCTTCTTCATCTTCTTCTTCAGTATGAAATGCACTCAGGAAAGCTGAAATCATCTGTATAGACTCCTTGGCAGATGGGGTTTATGAATAATGTAAATGTGGTTACTCCATGCCCCCGGTAAACGGCAACAACAGCTTCACTGGTGAAACCTATTTTCATCTTCTTTTCAAGAACTAAAAGCCTTTGAAATCTGAAATGTATACAATGATGCCTTGGCCAGTGTGGTTTATGAATGATTAATTTGTTACCCTCAGACAACTACTACTATAAATTTTAATGTATCTATTTAAATAATATCTTTAAACCACATTAAGCATTATATATTATCAGGATCCCCAAGTGCATTGTATGGAAGAATAAGGGTTAATTTCAGTATATGGGTCTATGATTCCATCCTACTAAACCCAAACTGAGGACAATGTCATGATCCACAGAAGTATAGACCTAAGGCAGAACTATCTATACCAAGTTGCCAGAGATTTAGAGATGGCATCAAATGTCACTTTAAGAATATCTATCAACATGAAGAAGATCAGTATCTTTATCAAAGTCAACTATCATCATAACCCATTTTGAGGACAATGCCAGGATGAAGACCGAGACAGATCCATCATGACCTAGTGATGCCAGTCATCCCTCGTAGGATCGCGTCCACTGTCCCACTAGCATATGTATCACGTTAAAGAAGACGGCCCGGGCATACAGTCGATCAGGCAAGATCTTCCGCTCGGGATAATGATATTGATGCTAGTTAAAGGTCACATCCTTCGGGAAGAGAACCAAATCTGATTCTGCCTTCCAAGCAACACTTATCAAATTGAACCAGTCCATAAATAGTGCTGTAAATGATTTTCTGAGAAGAGTTGGCAGCCTCAGGAGGTATTAGCTGATCGGTGGTTTTAATCCGATAACTTGTAGTATAACTAGCAGGAGTGTTACTCAAGTGGACTGCTTGTACTAAGTAATTGATTAGGGGCTGATAAAGTTAGGACCTTGGGCTGCAGAACACTTGCATAAGTACAGATCATTGTTTGACCTGGCGCTTTAACATGCATTGAAGTTTAACTGCGAGTTGATATTTAACTGTTAAACTGCAGGTCACTTTATAGCAGCTGCCAATCTCAGAATATTCCCTTTGTTAACAAGTTGTGATTTCTGAAAAATGGCCACTAAGAATTGGTTTGACAATTAATAATTAAATTAATTAAGCAGTTGTTAACAAACTGCAATGAAGTGAAATGTCAAGTAATAATTAAACACTAAAAGCTGCTTGTCAAGTAGAATTTAAGGAAATAGAATTCTAAAGGTTGATTACCAGAAATAGCACAGAAAGGACAAACGGTTGCATAATTCTTGCGTAATATCTTTAGTTGGCCTTGAGTTATTAACAAAACATTTGTATGTTACATGAAACTGTGTGTTATGGTATTAATATCTATTATAGATGGCATGGAGCTCTGTGGATAGACAAAACTGAAGTTCAGCAACAATCGGCACAGTTTAATGCTGGATAGGTGACCCACTTCAATGCTGGGTTATCTGACACTTTTAAGGGTTGTAGTCAGTAAGGCCTGGAGCAGACAGTCAAGCAAGCATAAAGTACATTAATAAATTATGATTGTGTTTTATCTGTTTGACTCTTTTGGTTTATAAAAGTTAAAAATGGAACATTGTACTGTCGATATTGAACATGCATCAGTGCAGTGGGTGGATGAGAAATTACTGTCTGTAGTAGACATATCTCGTCCTTTTTCGGGACAAATCCATTGAAACAGTACAATTTGGTACTTGGTATGGAAGTGAAAGCAATGTGAAAGATAACCTTAAAGTGCCTTAACCCTTACGTTGCGTATATATATTTTACCCTTTTTAGCCCCTGTGGCGGAATTTACAGGCTCGCAGCTCGCAGCAGTAGTTTGAGCTTAGGCACTAACGAGCTCTGCTGGCGGAATTTCCAGGCGGCGATTCCGGTACCGTTTTTACGAAATATACCGCATCTACATGGCGAATACGGGCTATATACGGGCGTTGAATACAAATTCAAGTCGCGGCACCCGTACACAAATGGTTGCTTTATACCCGCATCTTTGAATTATTTTTTTACGATTTTTCTTTACTTTTCTATTACTTTGTAAAGATTGTCTTTAATTCGGGCCTTATAACATCATGAATTTGGAGCGCGCTACTGAAATTTTTATATGGACTTGAAGACCAGATGTTTGTCTTTACAATGATATAAAAAATATTAGAATGCGACCTATGGTTATAATTCTATTGTCATCTAAAGTTTGTCTTTATTTCCAGCTTCATGAAATCAAAACTCCTGAGCGCGCATATTGCGAAATTTATATGTGCTTGTAGATAGTTTATTCCTCTTTACAATGACGTAAAAATTATTAGAATACGACTTATGGTTCAGAAAATATAACCAACCAAAGGAGAGTGACGCTACCCCGACAGTACCACGTGAATGGTCCCGACGCGCACCAAGTTACTGGCACTGCTTGGTCCCCCCGGGACTGTGCTAATTACAGTACCGTTACCTCCTCGAGACCTCCTCGAGACCTCCTCGAGGGTGCCAGAGCCGAGCGCGCGTGGAACTAATGGGTACTAATGAGCACAGCATACACTAATCACCGCGGCGAACGCAATACATGTTGCGCGGTGTAAAGTTTGTCTTTATTTCCAGCTTTATAAAATCGTAAATTATTTCGCGCGCATGCGAAACACGTATGTACTTGAAGACAATTTATTCCTCTTTACAATGATATAAACATTATTGGAATACGTCAAATGGTTCGCAATATATGAAGAGCGTAAGGAAGGCACCCCCAGTACTTAGAAAATTCATTTTTGAAAAACTAACTTTTTGCGACATCTGGCGCATCATTTGCCGCATGTTTATTTTTCGCTGCGCATATACATATGATACATGGAATTGAAGACAATTTATTGCTCTTTACGATGATGTAAAAAGAAAAAAAATGCGCAACTTCGTTCGGAAGCTATAGCGGGCCAAATGAAGGTACCCTCGGTACTTTGAGGCAACTTTTTGACTATCGCGCATATCGGGGCACGTGCCGCAACTTTAGTTTTTCGTGCGCATGTATAAATTTTATATTGAATCAAAGCCGAATCTTTCCTCTTTACCCCATGTAAGTTTTATGAAAATCGGCCACCCGGTTCAGCATTTATGGGTGTTTTTTATGATGTGGTTCTGGCTGAACTTCCAATGAAAGCTCGCATTCACTTTCTCTGTCTCTTTGATAAAATAAAAAATATTTTATTTGCAATGACATGTATTACAATGAAATTACAATGCATTTACGTACAAATATACACAATATTTACCTGCGGTTGTGCGCAGAACAGCTTTAGGGACCTAACAAGGTATGTATATAATGTGTATATACTGGTTGTCCACACTTCGGCTCTCTTTACTTTCAATTTTCTTCTTCTTCATTCCCTTCCTCATTTCTTTCTTTTTCCGTGGCAGTGATGTAAGCCCTGGAATAGTCAGTGGCGGTGTGGTACAGTTTGAAGCATGGTGCGGCGCACAGAGAAACATTACAATCTGTACATTCATAAGAAGACTCTCTGCCTACTCGTTTTTTCTTCCTTGCTGGCCCATTGCCTTCTTCAATCTGTTTTGCGAGGACGGCGCGTTTTGCCTTAGAGCATACCACACACATCCTTGTGACGTTTTTCTTCCTTCCGACAGGCTCAATCTTCGTCGGAAAGTGACGTCCATGAAGACGAGTGACACTCTCGTCGCTCGTGCTCGGCCGACCACGGGGACGTCTGCAAAGTGATGGAACTTGTTCCTTGTCCGCAAATGTTACTATATGTTGCGCCAAAGCCTTCCTGTATTCCCGACTTGTTTTTAGAGGTTTATCTTTGCTGTATTCTTTATAAACGATGTAAGAGTTCAACATGGCAACGTTGAGAACGTGAAACCAAACCCGTTTCCACCACTTCAGGGTCTTCACTCGGAACGGCGTGTACGACAACATCTGGTCGGCCCGATCAACACCTCCCATGTACTTGTTGTACGTTGTTACAATGCGCGGCTTGAGAACTGGTTCCCCTGTTGCCCGGTTCTTCTTCCCTGTTTGTTCAAGTTGTGTATCTTCAACAGTAGACATGAGAAGCACTGATTTTCTATCTTCGTAGCGAAGAACGAGTAGGCCATGGTTGTGAGAAACTGTCATGTCCCCTTGCTTGGCTTTCTTTTTAGGTTTCTTGACTGAATCAGGAAGTCCCTTTCGATTGGCTCTCAACGTCCCCGTGGCACCTATTCCCCGCTCCCACAAATTTATGTACAGATTTGTGGACGAATAGTAGTTGTCCATAAAGATGTGATGCCCCTGTCCAACGTAGTCGTTCACCAAGTCCATGACTACATCATAAGTTTTGCCACCTTCAGAAACCGGTTCATTCGTTTTTCCAGTGTAGAGTTTGAACTTGCAAACGTATCCGTTGTGCGAGTCACACAACATGAAAGCCTTTATCCCATACTTCTTAGGCTTGTCGGGAAGATAAACTTTGAAAGATAAGTTACCTTTCCAGGGCACCATGCCCTCGTCGACTGAAATGTTTTGATGCGGTTTATACACTCTTGAAAAACGGTGAACTATCCGGTTATACAAGTGTCCCAGTTTATTTATTGGTGAAAAGCACGGGGTGTTACGGCCCGGCATCCTCCTGTTGTCAGCCAAGTGTAGGTAGGTTATAAGAAGCCAAAACCTGTCTCGGGGCATGCACTTGGCGAAGAAAGGCGTTGAGGTAACATCACTTGTTGACCAGTAATCAGCAAAGTTTCTCTGCACAACCAATGACATGGCAATTGTCATGGCTACAAATACCTTCATCTCTTCTGCATTAGTGTCTTGCCACTGTTGCATTCTTGAACGGGGTCTTAGAATTTTGTCCTCCATTGCTTGTTTGAAATATCTATTGGTTTCCGTTGCCATATCCTCATAGTCATCATTATGTATAAACAAATTGAAAAAGTCAATAGGTTCAGGGTTCTCAGGAAGTTCTATGAACTGGCGCAACCCAGTTTGACCAGTGAAAGGCAAGTTTACACGTGGCCGCGGACCATCCACCCACTCATCAAACGTCTGTGAATTATCATGATTATATTGTGGTATTTCGGCAAACTCCTCCTCAAAACCACTAAAGTCTTCTTCGGTGGAATTACCGGCGGCTAGAATCTTTCTGGCAATCTCTGTCTCTATATCACTCAGAGCATCTGTGTCACCATGTTCACTATCTATTACAGTGTCCCGATCATATGCATCATCACTGTCTAAACCACTGCTACCATCACTGTCAGTTGACTCCATATCAGAGGCTTCATCAGCATGGATCTCGTTGATGAAGTCGTCGTCGCTTGTAACGGCTTCAAAGCTGCGTGTCCTAGTATGCAACGTCCTAGGCCGTCGCAGGGCCTTGCGTCCACGTCCGCGCAGCATTCTGCTTCAACCTGTAAATGATTGAAAATGCGTTAGATGTATGCAACATATAACATGTGATTAGAGACAATAAACATACAGAGATAATGAATGTGAGCTTCATGGACGTTCATTTGCCAGTTTCAGAACCTCCCGGCGCATCTAGGACGACTGCGCCGCAAGCGCCGACGGCGCCGACGGCTTCTGACATCGCGCCGATTTTTCCGACGCATATGTCAAACGGACCATTTTCTGATTTCCTCGGCGACGTGTAGCACCGGGCGCGAGGCCCGGAAAATAAACTACTATGTCAGGGAAGCTCGGGTTGTCAGTTGCCGAATGACTTCTCTTTTCGAGAAGCAGAGCATCCAAGGAGCGGTCTCTCGAGGCGGAGCCCGGACCCATGGGAGCATACTCCCATGCTCTCCGGGAATTCCCGTCCCCGTCTTCCGCGGCGGACCCCGGATTCAATCGCGGGACAGGTTTCCCATGTTCTCTTTTGAGAACGAGAGACTCCGAGGAACAATCCTATGGGACGAACCCCGGATTCTATTGGGAATGGGTTCCCATGCCCTCTCGACATATATAGCAGAAACCTTCATACCTCGGAATGACACGAACCTTTATTTCAAAGTAGAAACAAAAAAATAATTTGCACAAAAAGTTTGGGGGGTGGCGACCAAAAGCGGGGGGGTCCGCGCACCCCCCGGTAGATATTTATACTTGTGGGTCGGTCCCGAAGATGACGGACCACGCCCATGTTCATGGGAATTTTTTCTCATTATGTCATGGCGAATCCCGTCGGAAATTCCCCTGCTCACGAAAAAACTAATACCTAAAAAAGTAATTGTGATACAAAAGAACTTTGGTAATAAAAGTGGTGAGGAATCAAATTCTCCATCTGCTCAGTTCAGTCCGCTACACATATAAATAATTCTTCAAATCTTATTGAATGAAACGTCTTTTATTCAATAATGTAAAAGATAAAATAATAAATTCAATTCAAATGGTTTGGAAAGGTGCGCCCTCGCATTTGAATTTTAGAAATAAAAACCTTTCGCAAATGGCATCAGTAACAAAAATGTTCACGCATTTTTAGAAACTCCGAAAAGTGAAATATTTTCCTGAGAAAATATTCCCACGAAAAGGCTTTTCCCCGAGCGGCGGGTCCCGTACTCAAATATATTTTCACTTTTATGTTATAATTTTTTTTCCAAAACTGGAAACAAAATTCCGTCATGACAGTTGTTCATCGTTTATAAAGCTCTATATTTGCGTATCAAAAGAACAGTATTTTAGTTATATATTATCATACTTCTTCACTTATGCGTACATCAATATTGCGGCTCTTCGCGCATGCATAGTTCTTCCCAAAAACATGCGCATTATATCTGGAATTAAAGACAATGTTTTTCTCTTTACAATGATGTAAAAATTATAAAAATCGGACTTGCGGTTCAAAAGTTATGAAGTGCGAAAATTATACCTTTTGGCGCGGCGCTTTGCGCATGCAGAGTTCTTCCCGAAAACATGCGCATTATACATGGAATTGAAGACAATGTTTTTCTCTTTACAATGATGTAAAAATTATAAAAATCGGACTTGCGGTTCACAAGTTATAAAGCCCGTAATGATGGTATATGCTAAGAGCGCCACTTATTCAAAGCCGAATATCACCTTCTGCGCGACACCTGGCGCATCAAAAGTTATTGCCGAAAATACACGTATTTTATATGGAATTGAAGACAATTCTTTTATCTATATACTGATAAAAAAATTATGAAAATATCCCAAGTAGTTTCTTAGAAATAGAGCGCCGAGGCATGTTGGGGTAAATGCGCCACATGTATCAAAATTCAAAAGTGCGAAAGTCGGCTATCTCTGTGCGATTGCTGTATTTTCAGTTATGTTAGCGCAATTGCGATTTTTATATGGGAATAAAGGCCATTCTTTCCTCTTTATTTTGGTATAAAAAAAATGAAAACAACCAATTGGTTCATATGATACGAAGTGCGAGAGAAAGGTAGCTTATCGCAATATCTTCCCGTAATTAGAAGCTATCTGCCCATGTGGCGAGATGCGAGACAGATAAGCATAGGCTATCTGCCCATGTGGCGGGATGCGAGACAGATAAGCCTGTACGGGCCTATCTCACCCCGGGGCAGTGCAGACACTTAGGTGCTAATTAGCCGCCGGGCAGTGTAGCCATCGGAGCGAAGCAGGACAAAATTGGCCTTTTGTAAAGCTAATTATCGATGCGTTACGGGTCAACAATGCACACGCAAATTGGTGTGAATTTTGCTGGACGTTCTGACCAGACACTGAAGAAAGTTTTATTCTCATTGCGGGCTGCGAGGCATAAATACAGCCATTCTCATGCAGCGAGTCGCGGAAACAATCGACTCGGGACCCGGTATGGAGGCTAGCCCAGTACATAGACAGGCGTGAATTCTTCTAAGTAAGCGATCCGGGATCCGTACTGGAGTACCTACGAATCGCTTATAGCCCGCCCGGATTATTCCGTCGCCCGCATGTTAAGGGTTAATTGGCAGCTAAGTTGCATACTCCCAGGTAGTTGAAAATGAAAAAGATGTGGTCCCTGCATCAGGGTAAGATTGTGTGTGCATGTGCTTTGAGCATGGCAATCATGAGTTCAACACAGTATTAGTATCCTAATTATTATCATTAACTGAACCCACACCTTCAGAGTCATCCACAAATTACCAGGGCCTATATTTTTAAAGCTCTCTTAGCGCTAAGATAGTCGTAAGTGCCATACATTAACATTGACTTACGATTATCTTAGCGCTAAGAGAGCTTCGAAAATATGGGTCTTGCACTGGATATCCAAACTGCTTATTCATTCAGCCACCAAGATCTCAAATGAACTTGGTACTCAATCCAATTTTACATTCAGAACCCCTCTGATAGATGTAAAGGCTGAATGCATTACAAATACATGTCATTTAGATATTGAAGAAACTAATTAAGTTAGACCTTGGTATAACATAACATCGTGCATAACATCTCTCTGGCTGCAAATTGACATTTGACAGTTGATACATGTCGGTTCAATGTATTTAACCAGTTTCTAAATTTAACATTTGAAAGTTGACATTTGATGTTACAATGTAATGAGTTGGACATTAAGATTATGTTGTTTACATTGTTTCTATTTGAATTGTTTATGTAGTTATCAAGGACAATTAAATCATTTCTGAATGACCATCAATTACTATTAATCAGGATTCAAACTCAACTTCAGAGCTCAACTGTTGACCAGTACGCTCTAATGTCAGTCTTGATATAAGTTGGTATCATCAGGATGCAACCCGGTTCAGTTCTAACTATAGAGCAGTGTACAGTCAGACCTCGTTTATCCGCACAATTTTGTTACATTTGAAAATCTTCCGGATAGCATGCATGTGGTTAAGCGAATAAATCTTGCATGGAAATGCATGAAAGATTGAAATACTACCGTGCTGATGGCCGGGTTTCCATATACAGTCAAGCCGCGATAATCCGGCCACCAATAATCCGAATCTCGCAGTTTCCGAACGGTAGGAAGATGTAACCAAACTTATCTCTATAGTAGTCGTCAAGTGGTCCGAACATTTCACTATCCGAATGTTTTTGATGAAAAACGGAAGCGTTCGGATTATCGAGGCCTGACTGTACACAGGGTCCAGTTAAACAAGGTCTCACTGTAGTAAGCATGCTGGCATCTAGTGCCAAAGACCAGGGTTCAAATCCCAGTCGAGACAAAAAAATCTTGTATGGTCTCGTACTATGTTGTGTCCTTGGGCATGGCACTTTATCCACATTACACTCAGTCCATCCAACTGTTTAAATGGGTACCTGAACATGGGAAGTACGGACATACACGGTTGCGTGGAGCACTTGGTAGTAGCACAGAAACTACAATTCCTTCAGGTTAAGAATGTACTTGATGTACTGCCAGTGTTGCACTGGATATTGGCCGTTAACATTATCATAACATTATTATTATTCACACGAACCAGTACCAGGATTTGAACCTTGAAACTTCAAGGATATACTCTCACCTCATTCCGAGTGCCATAGTGCCATATGTAGATAATACAGTGTGACCTGGTCCTGTACCCCAGTAGTAAAGTGATGCTGAATCCTTTATCTCGCTGCTTTCAGTACAGACCTGTAACTTCCTCTTGTCCTGTCAAAACAAACACTCTAATGCTGCAAATAGAGGGAAACCAGGTGCTTGTTGACTACATCTGTAATAAACCAGGCACTAAGTAGCCTTTTGGTTAGTTACATGGATCTAGACATTTTCAAAGGTGGGGGTTTCACTCGTTGAAAAGTGGGGGGAGGAAGGGGGGAATTATCAACTTTACATCCAAAGGGGTAGGGGGTGTGGGGGGGTAGTCATAACCCCTGAACCCCCTCTGGAACCGCCATTGCCTCTGGAACAGCCATTGCCTCTGGAACCGCCATTTGCCTCTGGAACCGCCATTGCCTCTGGAACCGCCATTGCAGTTAACACAGGGCACAAGCATTGTCAAATTTTCACATGTGCACATCGCTTTTGTATAGTAACGATTGTTTAAGCACAAGTTCCTGTATTTTGTTGTTTATTATGTTGTAAAGCAATTGTTCTTGACCTCCCTGTAGCAAAGCAAGCAATCTGATCATTTTATGTGATGGCTTTTTAGCCACAAGAAGCCAGATTTTATTGGATTAGACTGCATACCAAGCAATACCGGTTTATAGAGAGTACAATGTAATCGTTTTCAATGGATACAGCTTATCAGGTCATGTAATGACACCATTTATCTTCTAATGAAACAATATATTGTATCAATTTTAATAATAAACTAGGATTGACGCATCAATACTTAGGTCTTCAAGACTTCTGCTTGACCCTCAGCTCCATGTTTGATCGAGGAATGTCACAAACATTGTTCTGTCAAAACTTCCATTCATATATAATGTTAAGGAGAAAGACCGCGCACCAGGGATTTCCGTGGAAAGGGAGCCCGCTGCCCTAGGGAGCGGCCTAGGGGGAGGGCTTGCCCGACCCCGTGGCCGATCCCGAGGGCAGGGGCTTTCTTTCCACGGAAATCCCGTGGGCGAGGTCTTTTTCTGTCTTATATACCGACCTTTACATTGAAAATATTTAATTTTACCTCAAAATTAAAAAACCCAAAATTTAAACCGTATAAACCTTTGACACGGCCCCTGAATTTGCTTGAGGCAAACCGTCAGCCTAGCTGTACGTGTAGCACGCTATATCACGCGGTACCCACGTGATTTTCTATCATTCTTCAGTGCGATGTCGGACGGAGAAGACCTGTTTTTGACTCAGTCAACGTTTTGCGACGGTGTTGACGGACCTACGACAGAAAACCGCCCTGTATCCTTCACCTTCAACTTCAAATGTTGAAAACATGATACCGCATTTTTGTCTGTAATTTCAGCAAATAAAGTAACCGGTTTTGATGTTTGTAGTTTTCTTTGTAGCGACTGTTTTGCAATGGGAGGGCCTTGCAAGGTTAGATAATGCCCTGCTGCGAGGGCCTTACAAGCGTTTATAAGGCCCTCGCAGCAGGGCATTATCTAACATTTTAAGGCCCTCTCATGCAAAGTAGTGATCTTCCACGGGGATAAAGACTAACTTGAAAGGCTATTAACACACCCGGGAGGTATATAAGTACTGAGAAAACCTCACAAAATCATAAATTTCATTTTAAATAAAAATGGCGCCAAAAACCACGAATTTGTCATGATTGACGTTTTTGCTTGCATTGTAATTGCCCATCTTTTGAAAATAGTTTCAAGCCTCTGACAATTTTGTAAATTTTACCCATGTTAAAATTTAGAAATCGTGATTTTTCAGCCTTAATTGTGACCGGAAATGTTCGCGAGTGATTTTATTATTGATTCCTAAAGACACTATATTGATCTAGTAGCCCTGAAAAATTCATGCAGTAATGTCTCCTTGAAGTAGGTCCTGTGTAACAAGTCGCCCAACTTTGAAAGGACACTGTGCGAAAAGTAATTAGAGTTCGCTGGTGCAAATATCTTCAGAGAAGAAGATTGTCAAAGGTTCATGGGGTCGGACACTTTTAAAAAGTGACAAAAATCAAATTGGCGGCTAAACCATGTGATCTTCGAATTCGCCATGATTTACTTTTTAGCTAATCAGGCCTGAAAGGCCCGATCGGCTTATGGCATGGCATGGTGTCCGGCGTCCGTCCGTCCGTCCATCCGTCCGTAAACTTTTCGCTTTTTCGACTTCTTTTCCAGAACCAATAACTCCACACAGCTGACATTTTATGTGCAGACTCCTTGGCCAATGAGGATTCTAAATTGTAGATTTTGTGACCCCATGACCCCAAATGTGGGTCACAGGGGTCACATCCTTAAAAACTTATTTTCATCTTCTTCTCCAGTTTCAAAAGGTCTAGAGAGCTGAACAGTTGTGTGCAGACTCCTTGGCTAATGGGGATTCTAAATTGTAGATTTGGTGACCCCATGACCCCAAATGGGGTCAAGGGGTCACATGTTTAAAAACCTATTTTCATCTTCTTCTCCAGTACCAAAAGGTCTAGAGAGCTGAAAAGTTGTATGCAGACTCCTTGGCTAATGGGGATTCTAAATTGTAGATTTTGTGACCCCATGACCCCAAATGGGGTCACAGGGATCACAGGTTTAAAAACCTATTTTCATCTTCTTCTCCAGTTCCAAAAGGTCTAGACAGCTGAAAAAGTTGTGTGCAGACTCCTTGGCCAATGGGGATTCTAAGTTGTAGATTTCGTGACCACATGACCCCAAATGGGGTGATAGGGGTCACATGCTAAAAAAAACTATTTTCATCTTCTTCTCCAGTTCCAAAAGGTCTAGAGAGCTGAAAAGTTGTGTGCAGACTCCTTGGCCAATGGGGATTCTAAATTGTAGATTTTGTGACCCTGTGACCCCAATCTAGGTCACGGGTCATGACCCAAAAACCTATTTTCATCTTCTCCAGTTTATATGTAAAGCTCTAGAAAGGTGAAATGTTGTGTAGAGATTCTTTGGTCAAAGGTGATTCTTGATTGTAGGATTGGTGACCCTATGACTCCAAATGTGGGTCACAGGGGTCATAATCTAAAACCCATATTATTTTGCTTGTTAACAATGTATTACTTGAGATAACTAAGATATTCAACCTTAGATAATAAATCAATGAAATACTGATGAGCTACAGAGCCCATGGCTCTCTTTTTTGCTCACATAGTCATTGTGCATCTTTTAAAAAAAGTTGCAAGTCTCTAGGTGCATTTTGAAAAATAAATTCATGTTAAAAATCGAAATTTGGAATAGAACTGGACCTTTAATGAGGAAAACAATCCAAAATCTGTTCGACACAAATCCAGATCGCATTGAATTCTACCATCCCTGAAAGTTTCAACAAAATCAGTTCAGCCGTTAATTCTGGAATCTCCCAACAAAAAAGTGTGGAAATAATAATAAAGATTCGCAAAATAACAATACGTCTTCCAGACTATGTCTTGAAGACCTAATTATAAATTTGATTATTTGAAAATAAATGGTGCTTAGCATAAGTGAAAAATAAGGGTAATATGACTGGATTGAAAGTTGGAGCGGGGGATATCACAGTGCATCACATGCATATATTTCTAGTTAAGAAAGTATTACTTGAGGTAAGTTAGATATTCAACATGAGATAATAAATCCAAATCCAATGAGCTACAGAGCCCATGGCTTTATATTCTTTAATTTTGCAAGTGGGATGACAAAAACACACTTTGGCATGCTATTTTTCAAGCTTGTTAGTTATGCTACTAGTAGCACTCATTGTCTCAGTCATATCAGTCATTGACTTTCCTGTCCTTAATGCTAAATTACTATGAAGTAGAAAATTCTATCTTGAGGTAACCCTTAAACAATCAAACGTGATAAACTTGAGATCCTGAACTTGAACTTGAACTGATTGAGTATTGATGCACATAAATGGCTTAATGCATGCCTTGTGGCAAGATAGAACAAGCTGATTAGCTTTGATGAAATTGTCCGAGTGTATAATTTACTTTGATCCAATCGCTGTCAGAGCTTGCCTTATCTCCTTTGTACTCGAAATAGCTGGGCTATTTTACAATATAATGATGATAATCGTAATTTGGAAACTTGTTATGTGCGAAACTGAACAGCTAGGGGGATGCTCAAAATGTTAAATGTTTAATCTTTATGTCATGACTTTGTTTCGTTAAGAGCAAATTTCATTTGAAGAAATGTTAAATCACAAATGATATTCTCAAAACAACTAAAATTTTAAAAATTTAAATTTTGAATGATCGACTTAAATTTGGATGGATTTATTAATAATGTCACAAGAACGCTTATATGAGTTCTCTTTACATGTCAAGTAATGCATCTTCATTTTCAGTGAAGATAATACTCAACAATGTCCTGGTTAATAATTATGAAACAAGTGAGTGGTTTGGAGTATAACTTCCGTTCACTCGTTAGATATATATATATATATACTGTTCACAAGTTTAATAAATATGCAAGTAAAATGAGTAGAGTTTGGTATTTATTTATATATTTATAAGTCACTTATGTAAAACAAGCTAAAGTTTGCCAATATATAGAACAATTAATAAAAATAGAATAATAATTAGCGCTCTTATGACATCATGTCAGAACAGAGTTCAGTATTTATTTATGTACAGGTATTTATAAGTCGGTGATCAATCAAGTTTTAGATTAAATCAAGCTTAATTGAATAAAGTTTGCCAATATATAGAACAAGTGCCTTTATGACATCATATCAGTCTATATTATCATATGTTCGGACAAGGTCTCACTTGTTGTAATCCAAACATACGATATTCGTGTTGATGGGCTGTCTAGTTATAACGGGGAATTAACTCTAGGCAGATGAAATCCAAAGTCCTTGAAATAGTTATGCACACTTTTATTTACAGGAACAATTATAACAACATAGTAAGAATGTGGTAGATATCAGTTGAATCCTTTCCCCTCCAGAGGCAATAACTATAACATAGGTACAGAGCCTCCGGAGAGATGAGTCCAGTTGGGTATCCTGAGATGAACTGCTGAACCTTCAAATATCTTGGATTTATATAGGCAGTTAGGAGGTTAAGCCTGATGGCTAAATGATTTCATTGGCCGAGGTTAAGTAAAACAGTTTGAACACCATGAAGACAGTTCATTGTTCTAATGGATTGACATGTCTGGATAGCTTGAAGATTAACGAAGTAATATCAATTAATATGCCTGAATGGATTATCTTTATTTAGCCTAAGGGGGTTTCTACAACTAGTACTGTCAGTGTCAAGGATTGCAAAAGGGATTAACTATTATAGATGATGAACCTGGTAGTCAAGATGTCTGCTCATCAATTGGGGATTAAAGAATTTACTGTTACTGTCACTTGTCAGGAGGTTAACAATTAAAGATTATGCCTTAGGTAGTATGGATGTCTGCTCATGAGTTGGAGATTGCCTTTTGCATATGTTGTGTTTTCAGAATGTGTAATTTTCCTAAATTAAATATTGAAGTAATATGTCTTTGGATTAATGCATATGTATTGTGAAATGTATTTTGAGTATGTGATGTGAAATATTTGAATAATGAAGTAATTTATCTAATGCATTAACTTGTATATATGTTCTGAACTGCTAATGTATCTTGGATAATATCTGTGAATGTGTAATAGAGTTTCCTTATTTCTATGAAGATAGTTTTAGTATAATTTGGGTAATAGCTAGCCCATGATATCTTCCCCTCGCTTGTGAAGTTTGGGCTCCAAACTTTTTGTATGTTTGGTAAGAGTTTTAAAATATGATATGTATATAATAGTTCACAGTGATGATATAAATGATAGTCTATTCTTATGTAGTTGACAATTCACACTGACGATGGTCCTTTCTGATGATAGAAATTATAGTGTTGATATTGCTATTCTTCATAATGATATTGATGATGGTCCACTTCTGTCCTGGTATTGATGTTAGTCCATATTGATAATGATTCACACTGATGATAATGTCTATGATTGTTCTCTTCCAAAATGTGAGTTTCATCCATGCTGCACTGGGTCTTGATTGTTGTTTCCTTGATGGCGATGAACATCAGATGTAGATCCTCCTGTTGTAGGGACTGTCTGATGGTTTGATCTGTACATCTTGATGTCATGGCCACTTGAAACCGACTCTGTTCAGGTTGATCCAGGCAGCATAATATGAAATCATAAAAAGAAATTCTGGGCAGTAATTGTTTTTACCTAATAGAATCTGGTATATATATATATATATATATATCTTAATAAGCAGGAATAATCTGTAATTGATATTTTTGCTGTCTGAAAAAGATAGAAATTTATTTTCTTATTAGGGAAAAAAAAAAAAGGGATAAGTTTATTTATATAATCGCTCAGTTAATACATTTGTATGATACATTGACTATCTATGATAGTATCAGTGCTTTTGTAATACTGGTGTATATTTGAAGTATACTGACATGGAATGGTGTGATGAACATATCTATATACAAAACTTACATAAATAAACATGTGTATATTCGTTCACTATCTTGGATAGTATGAGTGCTTGTTTACTACTGGTGCTGTATATTTGAAGTATACTGACATATAAAAACATGGAATGGTGTGATGAACATATCTATATACAAAACTTATATACCGGTACATAAATAAACATGTGTATATTCGTTCACTATCTTGGATAGTATGAGTGCTAGGAATATGGTTGCTATTGGATAGCTGTAATGTGCTCACATATTTTGTGCAATTCATGACATATGTAGACATTATGTTGATAATATGGAATAGCTGAGATGCACAAACGCACATTATGCGCTATACATAAAGTATTCATAATACTGATATGATAAAACTAATTATGACAATATTGAATAGCTGAAATGCCTGTACGCACATTATGCGCCATACATAACTAACATATTCATAATGCTGAAATAATAATGATAATAATAAATTGTTTTATGACAATATTGAATAGCTGAAATGTCTGTACGCACATTATGTGCCATTCATAACTAACATATTCATAATGCTGAAATAATAAAATAAAACTGTTGTATGTTAATATTGAATAGCTTAAATGCATGTACGCACATTATGCGTCACACACAACACAACACAACACAGAGGTATACATAAATGCTAATTGCTAAACTTGGTATGCTTATCTTGAATTAGGGATATGCACAATCACACATTATGCGTTGTACATAACTAATAGTGATTAATAAGAATGAACTTGGTCATGATAATAGCTGAATGGTCGCACATTATGCGTCATACATAACTAATAGTAAGGTATTCATAATACTAAATGCTAAACTGGGTATGCTGATATTGAATTGCTGAAATGCATAACTGCACATTATGCGTCATACATAACTAACATATTCATAACACTAATATAATCATAGCTCATGCATAATTGAATTATACACACACATTATGTGAATACAAAACATTTGCATTTGTATGATTAGAAGATAATAAGAAAAAATAGAAATGAAAATATGAATTCTAATCCATCATGTATTGTGAGATAATTAATGTTAATGTGCATTGTTAATGTGCATCATTCATTCTCACATTCATTCCTGGGTTAGTTTTACCATCTTGATATTGGATGATCAGTTCAATCATCAAGATTTTTGTGTACCAAAAACAATCAGTCGATCAAGCTGAAGTTAGTGTTCACAAATGGTAAAATAAAGTTTTACAAAAAATAACTCAACACAGTAGAAAGCGGTAGCCAATGATCTTTTTCAAGCTGACAGAAAAGCCTGGCGATTGGACCACAATGTATCATACCGTTTATTGAGGAGAACCTGAATTTTCTGCAAAAAAATGTTGATTTGTACATAATCAGTGTAAAAAGTAAGTGCATATTGATAGGGTCTTGTTGCACCTATGAAAATCTCACGGTATTCCATATGCCCTTCCATGTCACTGGTTCTGGAGGCAAATATTGGTAAATTGTCTTTTGTTGGGGTGGGATGATCTCTTTTCATTTCATAGAGGTTGTTCCAGCTCTTGTTTAGGTATTCTTGTATGAGACGTGGATGGACACTCTCAAAGTACAGAACACGTTCGACATCGTCAGGTGCATCCTCGTAGCCAGGTGCATTGAATTTATTTAATAAAACTGTTACATAGCAGTCTCCATCCACAAGTTCAATTCCGACAACTTCTTTGACATTCATTTCAAATTGTCGCAAGTGTTTTGGATAAATCGGCATTGGTGGAACTGCTTGTACAATGCATGGAGTAATAGGCGTCTGGCACAAGTCTGGTGTACCTTCAGATATGATGTTGACTTTTTCCTCCTGTTCTGTAGTCTTTTTCTCGAAAAATTTATGTCCTTTGAGAGGTCGTTTCCTACGCCTTCCTGCCATGTTCCTGTTTGAATGAAAGTCTCTTTTTAATACGTCTGGAATAGTGCTCCCGTATTCCCAAGTATTTCCTCTTTCAACATCCTTCCATTTTATCCTATAATATATTTTCTTGTTTGCTCTTTTTGATGAAAGGATTGAGTCAATTTCATTTGCTTGTATGTGTTGAGTAATTTCAGTTTGACTTGATTCTTCATCCTCATCTTGTTTGTCCTGTATTTGCTTGTCCTGGTTTTTCTTCTTGTGTTTAGCTTTATTGTTCTGTTTTCTTGACTTATCTTTCTTGTTTTCTTGCTTCTTGGTGTTACTTGTAGTTGAGTTCTGTTGATTTCCTTCTCTTGATTTCTTTGCTTGAGTTGTTGCTTTCTTTTTCTTGTTTTGCTTGTTAGTTTTTATGTTCGAATTGTCTGGCTTCTGCTTGTTTTTATCTAGGTTTTCCTCTTGGACTTCTGTGTCTTCTTGGTTCGGCACATTGTTGTCAGCTGTCGAGTTGTCGTCTATGACATCTGGATCCATGTTGTCATTGTCGTTGATCAATGGTTCTGGTGGATTTTGTGGACGATCAGCTGGGTCGAAATATGGCTTGAGGCGATTGGCATGGACAAGTGATTTGTGGATCTTGTCATCAGAACTTCTTCTTAATTTGTAGGTATAATTTGGGCCTAATTGAACAATGTAGTAACTTCCATACCATTTCTTTGTGAGCTTGCTTGACAGTCCTTTTTCTACTTTTTGACAGTAGAGCCATACTCTTTGTCCTGGTATGAATTCTGGTTCCTTGGTTTTCCTGTTGTATTGCTGTGAATAAACTTCTTTGGCTCTGGTATTGTTTTCAGCTGCAACTTTTCTTGTAATTTCTAATTCCTCCAGTAAATTTGAAAGATAGCTCCTGTCATTAGTGCCTAAATTTTCCTTTGGAATGAGGGTGACATCCTGAGGTGCTCTCATTTCACGGCCAAAAAGCGAAATAAATGGTGATCTCTTTGTTGATGAATTTGGAGCCATTCTGTAAGCCATCATAATGCCAGGTAGGAGGCGGTGCCAATCATTCTGTGACTTGTTGCAGTAGGCTCGTAGAGATTGGTTGATGTAGGAATTCATCCTTTCCACGCAGCTGTTTGTTTGAGGGTGGTATGGACTGGTATGGGTCATCTTGACATCAAAAAGTTCACAAATTGCTTTTATTAATTTTGACATGAAGTTCTGTCCTCGATCCGATATTAATGTCCTTGGTGCGCCATACCTGCAGAATATTTCTCGTACCATGACATCTGCAACTTCTTTGGCTTCTTGAGTTCGGAGTGGGAATGCTTCACACCATCTGGATGACGCATCTGTGATGACCAGAATATGTTTGTACTTGTCTGGTGTCGTCGGTAGTGGACCAAGAATGTCAATATGCCACCTTGTAAAGATTTCCTCCACAGGCATTGGGCAGAGTGGAGCTTTCTTCCCATGGTAATGCCTCTTGGTTTGTTGACAAACTTCACATGATTGCACATACATAGCAATTTCTTGGTACATTCCTGGCCAGAAGTACTTTGGTCTGATGGTGTTGTGCATTCTTTCCTTTCCGTGATGACAGCCTCCAAGTTGTGAGTCATGGTAAGATTGTAGCACTTGATTCCTGAGTGTTCTTGGTACTGCTAATTGTTTAATGAATTTGTCTGTCTGTCCTTTTTGTCTTTGGGGTACAAACCGATAGAGTATTCCATTGTCAATTTCATATCTATCAGCCTCTACTAGCACTTTGTGTCGTTCTTTCTCGTCATTTGGAAGGATGTCGTCTTCTTTGTAGTCAAACACTTGCATAAAATCTGGACATATTCTTTGTAAATGGTGTAAATTTGGATGAGATTGGATGGTTACTTCCAAGATTTCATCCTTTGAAATATCAGCATTTACTGAATATATCGAAGCAACAACTTCTTCTGGAATGGCTTGATAGTCCTCTTCATATTCGAAAGTAACCGAAAAAGCCGATGCGTTTTGTACGGTAGTAAACACATTATATTCAGCAAAATTCTCGAACGGACGTGACGGATTGTTGGAATCAGACGGAAATGACGATGTAGTGGACGTAAAAATGGTCCTTTCTGTGTCTTCTTCAGTCTGGTTGTTGCAGTTGATGTTCTCTTGATATTCTCTTCTTGAAAGGGCATCGGCATTACCATTTGATTTGCCGCTGCGGTGTATGATCTCAAAGTTGTACGTTGATAACTCTAAAGACCAACGTCCTAATCTTCCTGTGGCATCTTTAATTGATTTAAGCCATTTTAGTGCTATATGGTCTGTGTACACTATGAATTTGGAATTTGCTAGATATGGTCTAAAAGATCTAATTGCTTCCACGAGTGCTAGGCCTTCTTTCTCTGTAATGCTCCAGTTCTTCTCACTTCCCTGTAGTGCTCTGCCGCCATAGGCTACTGGATGCTCCTTCTGGTCTTGATCCTTCTGACTTAACACAAAGCCAATGCTCATATCACTGGCATCAGTTGAAAGTATGAATTCTTTTTCAAAATTTGGATAGGCCAAAACTGGTGTGGTACACATGGCTTCCTTGAGGGCATTAAAGGCTTTGTCACTCTCGAGTGACCACTGGAATTTTGGCTTCTTGTTCAAAACAGGTTCTGATTGTTTCTTTAGTAGAGCATTTAGGGGCAGAGCAATTTTGGCATAGTCTTTCACATATTTCCTGTAGAAATTTGTAAGTCCCAAGAATGATCGGACTTGCTTCTGAGAAGTTGGAACTGGAAAGGATTTGATGGCTTCAATCTTCTTGTCGTCCACTTGCACTCCTCCACAAGATAAAACATGGCCGAGAAATGAAACTTTGTCTGTAGCAAAATTACACTTGGATGGTTTTAATGTCAATTTTGCTTCCTTGAGGTAATAAAACACTTGTTCCAAATGGTGTAAATGGTCTTCAAATGTTTGGCTGTAGATGATTAAGTCATCTATATAAATCAAAGCAATTTTGAAAAGCAATTTTCTAAGCACTTTTGACATAAGCATCTGAAAGCAAAGTGGTGAATTTGACAAGCCCTGAGGCAAGCGTTTAAATTGATACAGTCCTTTGTGTGTCACAAAAGCTGTCTTGTGCTTAGAATTCTCGTGGAGTGGGACCTGAAAGAAGCCATTGGCTAAGTCTAACGTTGAAAATATCTGAGCATTCTTACTTGCTATCTGGTCCACAACATCATCAAAAACAGGAAGAGGCCATGACATTGGTAAAATAACAGCATTTAATTTTCTATAGTCACAGACAAACCTGTAAGTACCATCCCGCTTCTTAACTAAAACAATGGGAGCTGCATACATAGAATTTGATTCTTCAATGAGGTCATGCTTCAGAAAGTCATCAATGAGTTCTTCTGTGACCTTCTGTAGATGAGGTGACTGGCGGTAGGGTCTGGATCGAATCGGGGGATGATTTCCTGTCATTATCTCGTGGTAATGCATATCTGTCCTTCCCAGATCAGTCAAACTTGTCGAAAAAATTTCCCTATTTTTACCTAGGAAGACTAACAGTCTGTGTCTTTGATCAGTCGTTAGCTGTGCATTTGTCAGGTCAAATCCAAGGTCTCTAGCAATTTTGATGTAGTCATCGTCCTTTGTTTGACTGTCTTGGTCTATTTGTACTGTGTTGATAGTGGCCTGCTCCCCGTCAATGTCAAAGATACTGTCTGCTTCAACATAGCTGAATTTGCCTACTACTGTAGATTTTTCTATCACTATTTCATCTTGAGATGGATTTAAAAGCCTAAAAGTGCCTATTCCATTGTTTGATTTACAAATTGTATTGCCACCTGCTACCTCCAAATTTGCTGTAAGTGAAGATATGGGCTCTATGAGAACTGTTGTGCCGTCAGGAACGTCTTCTAATCTAACTTTAAAGTGTATCTCACTCTGAGAAGGGATGTAAATCTCGTCAATCGTTCTAGCTAAGTCTGACATGTCATGTTCTGAAGCAGTCATAAATCTAACGTAACGTCTGTCTGAAGTCTTATTGTCAATAATCAAAGAATTGCAACTGAAATCTAAGACAACATCATTTTCTTCAAGGAATGGTAACCCCAAGATGACCGCTTTCGGCAATGAAGGGAGAACAAGAAACCTATCAGAAAATTCTTGGCTTTCAATTGAAAAATCCAAGTCAACTGACCCTATTACGTCATATGTAGCTCCTCCAACCCCTTTGATATGTTGATAGCATGATTTACCCATTGATACATTTGGAAATGCTAATTCAAGAAAGTTGGCGGAGATACAATTTACGCTGGCCCCTGTATCTATGAGTGAGGCAGCGAAACAGTCACTAAAGGTTGCCTTGACAACCGATTTAGCGAGAGGCGTGACAAGAGAGACCACAGGAATTTCTCCCTCAAAACTGCCTTCCATGTAAGAACACATGTTTACAATCTGAAAGTAATGATCACTATACCAAGAATGAGACAAAATCAAAAGAAAATGTACTTACACTTTTTATGAATTCTCTTCTTCCTTCTTGGCGACTGAGGCGGCGGTCTTTGGGTCTCTCTTGGTGGTCAGTAAGATGCTGTGTTGTTATATCATCTGGGATACTTCATATCATCAGATGGTGTCCTCCATAAGTATGTCCATAAAAATTCCTGGCAGATGGATTCCGGATCTTTTGAAGATTCTCACCAAGTTATCATATGTTCGGACAAGGTCTCACTTGTTGTAATCCAAACATACGATATTCGTGTTGATGGGCTGTCTAGTTATAACGGGGAATTAACTCTAGGCAGATGAAATCCAAAGTCCTTGAAATAGTTATGCACACTTTTATTTACAGGAACAATTATAACAACATAGTAACAATGTGGTAGATATCAGTTGAATCCTTTCCCCTCCAGAGGCAATAACTATAACATAGGTACAGAGCCTCCGGAGAGATGAGTCCAGTTGGGTATCCTGAGATGAACTGCTGAACCTTCAAATATCTTGGATTTATATAGGCAGTTAGGAGGTTAAGCCTGATGGCTAAATGATTTCATTGGCCGAGGTTAAGTAAAACAGTTTGAACACCATGAAGACAGTTCATTGTTCTAATGGATTGACATGTCTGGATAGCTTGAAGATTAACGAAGTAATATCAATTAATATGCCTGAATGGATTATCTTTATTTAGCCTAAGGGGGTTTCTACAACTAGTACTGTCAGTGTCAAGGATTGCAAAAGGGATTAACTATTATAGATGATGAACCTGGTAGTCAAGATGTCTGCTCATCAATTGGGGATTAAAGAATTTACTGTTACTGTCACTTGTCAGGAGGTTAACAATTAAAGATTATGCCTTAGGTAGTATGGATGTCTGCTCATGAGTTGGAGATTGCCTTTTGCATATGTTGTGTTTTCAGAATGTGTAATTTTCCTAAATTAAATATTGAAGTAATATGTCTTTGGATTAATGCATATGTATTGTGAAATGTATTTTGAGTATGTGATGTGAAATATTTGAATAATGAAGTAATTTATCTAATGCATTAACTTGTATATATGTTCTGAACTGCTAATGTATCTTGGATAATATCTGTGAATGTGTAATAGAGTTTCCTTATTTCTATGAAGATAGTTTTAGTATAATTTGGGTAATAGCTAGCCCATGATAATATCATGCAACGTTTTTACACAATGTAGATTTATTAATCTGCAATATCTTCAACAGCGATTAATAAAGTTAATGTGTCATATTGTCAAGTTAAGATTTAAATCTTTACAGGCATTCAGACATAGAATGTATATAGAATGCATTATTTCTTGAGAACAGCTTCTTAATAATAAATAGTTGATGGACATAATTGAAAATTAAGCATTTGATGTCATGAACTTGGAACAATCAATACTTGATGGACATAAATGGCATATATAGCCCTAGTTGAACAGAAACGCCACCTGAGAGAACAGATGATTAGCTTCAATAAAATCATCCGGGCGTGTGATTTAGTTTGATAGCATTTGATAGTTCGAGAGCCTACCTACATTATCGCCTGCGAACATGAACTTGCTTATTCTTGGATGTCGTGACTTGACTGTAAGTTTCACTTCGTGACTCCTGTAAAACTATGAATAACTTGTTCCACTTAACAGCTGCAGGGATGAAGAAGATTAGGTTATTTCAGGAAGTAAAGATGTCACAAATTAGTCCCTTCAAAAGAAATGGGTAGACTCCTTGCGGTGTACAATGACCTGATCATCTACCTAACTGATCGCATTCATTTCTCTTTTCAACCAAACATCATTTTTAGCTCATCAGGCCTTAAAGAACCAATGGGCTTATGGCATGGCATGGCGTCTGTCCATCCATCTGTCCGGCTTCTATAAACTTTTTGCTTTTTAGCTCATCCTGCCTGAAAGGCCCAATGGGTTTATGGCATGGCATGGTGTCCGGCGTCCGTCCGTCCATCCGTCCGTCCGTCTGTAAACTTTTCGCATTTTCATCTTCTTCTCCAGGACCACTTGGTCTAGGGAGCTGAAATTTTGTGTGCAGACTCCTTGGCTAATGGGGATTCTAAATTGTAGATTTGGTGACCCCGTGACCTCAAATGGGGTCACTGGGGTCACAACCCCAAAAACCTATTTTCATCTTCTTCTCCAGTTCCAAAAGGTCTAGAGAGATGAAAAGTTGTGTGTAGACTCCTTGGCTAATGGGGATTCTAAATTGTAGATTTCGTGACCCCGTGACCTCAAATGGGGTCACTGGGGTCACAACCCCAAAAACCTATTTTCATCTTCTTCTCTAGTTCCGAAAGGTCTAGAGAGCTGAAAAGTAGTGTACAGACTCCTTGGCTAATGGGGATTTTAAATTGTAGATTTGTTGACCCCGTGACCTCAAATGGGGTCACAAGGGTCACAACCCCATAAACCTATTTTCATCTTCTTCTCTAGTTCCAAAAGGTCTAGTGAGATGAAAAGTTGTGTGTAGACTCCTTGGCTAATGGTAATTCTAAATTGTAGATTTGGTGACCCCATGACCCCAAATGGGGGTATTTTTTCTAAAAACTTAAATATTATACACAGAGTGTGTGCAGATTCTTTGGCGACACCCTTTTTTTTCAAGAATACAAGCTTTAAAAAGCTGACAGCAAACACCTTGGCCAATGTGGTTTAAGTTGTAGTTTTTTCAACATTCGACCACTAAAGCCTGATGAGCTACAGAGGTGGGAGGGAGTTCAAAGTATAGTTAAAATAATAATAGATTGGATTGCGTCATATAAAAACGCAATCATACCATAAAAGCTGCCATTAACCACAACCTGCCCCCCCCCCCCCCCCCCCCCACACACACACACACACACACACACACACCCCTCCCCTTTAGGGAGCAGGTCTGGAAAAGTGCACCTTGACATCATTTTCAACGTCACTACTGGCCTTGAAAAGTTTATGAAATTTTGTTAGCTAAATTTCTCATGAACGGCTGCACTTAGGGTATTAGACTTCAATGGAGGAGTACTTGGACGTCACTTGATTTGGGTGACATTGACCTCAATTTCAAAGTCACTACGAGACTTAGAGGTTTAGAAGGCTGAAAAGTAGATTTTGTGACCCTGTGAACCCAAATAAGGTCTCAGGGGTCACAACCCTAAACCTATTTTCATCTTCTTCAGTAAAAAAAGCTCTAGAACAAGCTTAGAAAATATATTATAACAATACAAATCCTGATGAGCTTCAGAGCCCATGGCTCTAATTTTTTTTTATATCCATGGAAACTATTAATTTGTTTACAGAACAGTAATTGAAAGCATAAGATTGAGATAGTTGATGTAGCTTATAAAGAAGTTACCTTGAAGCAAATTCACCACATCTCTGTTCAGGAGATCAGTTCTGAGTTATATATACAAACATATGTTTGTGTTTACAATCATAATTGGTCAGATCGATTGACTGACCAGATAATCATGCTTCGCTTATGACTTTAGATTGCTCAGAGCTACGGCTTTCATACTTGGCATGTGCATACCTTGTGATGAGATCTTTCAGATGAGGTCATCATATTTGACCTTGTGACCTTGACCTTGCCACTGTGGACAATATTTAGAAAACGTTTACCTTGGCCATAACTTTGGATTGCTCCAAGCTACGGCTTTCATACTTGGCATGTGCATACCTAATGATGAGACCTTCAGATGAGGTCATCATATTTGACCTTGTGACCTTGACCATGACTTTGCCACAGTGGACATCTACAGAAAACTTTAACCTTGGCCATAACTTTGGATTGCTCAGAGCAACGGCTTTCATACTTGGCATGTGCATACCTTGTGATGAGGCCTTTCAGATGAGGTCATCATATTTGACCTTGTGACCTTGATCTTGCCGCAGTGGACAATATTCAGAAAACTTTGACCTTGGCCATAACTTTGGTACATCCGGGGGCATCCGTGTTTAACAAACACATCTTGTTTTCTTAACAACACCATTTTACAAATAATTCAAATAGTTACACAAAATGAAGCCCTAAAGATGCCTTAATCCTAGGGATGAGTAATCTAGACTTGCTATAATTTTCTAGACTGGGCTGGTTGTCAAATGAATATATTGCTCTAGGGTCTGGATGACAGACTACCTCCACATGTACGGGTTAATGAATAAATGGCTCGTCTTCCAAATGCTCATCTTCCTGTCAACACTTGTGTTTTGTGTGTGCATGTGAAAAGGATGTACCGGTACTTAACATAAGTATTACAAATTTATGAATAACATATGCTGATCTAGTAATCCTTATTTATTGCCATGACCGAAATTTCTTATGCGTATTACCAGAACGAATCTTATAATTGTAGCGTACTGCAATTAAGCTTACAGGAATCATTATCGGGGGAGTAAACAGAATCTAATGCAATTAGTAGCTACTTGTTCCCAGGTGTTTGCTTGTAAACACAAAGTGCTCCTAGCTACAGTACATATAAAAAGGCCTGGCCCTGGAATAAGCAGATTGTATATCCATATTTATTAATGTTTTTTTTATAAAATATAGTTGAAGATGCATCAAGTATAAGTTTGAAGAGGTAAATGAGTTTCAATATGTTTATGAATGCTGAAACTGGTTTTGCAAAGTTAAATAAACATTTTCAAAGGTAAATGAGTTTCAATATGTTTATGAATGCTGAAGCTGGGTTTACATAGGCGATGTTATATAGCAAATTTATGTCAGATTTGTTTGGTTTATTTGATATGTTACATATGGCTTATATTTTTACATTAGAATATGGTATGTCACATTTTCTATTAGGGATTGTGGATGAAAACAAATTCAATTATGAAATGTAATTTTTGTTTAGGTTTGTAACGAATTTTTAGCAGAGGAGCCCGAAAAATGAGAACTTGTTTTGGATATTTAATCAAAATTAAATGCAATCTTCTGGACTGAAAACAAATTTCATTTTTAGTTTGGGATTAAGTGATGAGCCTATTCTCAAATGTCCTTGTCTGGTGTAGATATTGAATGTTGGTATGTAACGTTGGAGTCATGCATTGTGTGGGTAGTATTGTAATCGTATTAGCGGACCAGGAAGTTGTCTGGAGTTTGAGATATATCTATGTCTATTGATTGGTATATGAAATATGTTGAATTCCTAGATAAAAACTAGTCTTCTTTATGCCCGACATACACAGTATAAAAGTGGCGTATCAGGTATCAGTAATATTCTCCAGTTGCTGGGAGCTGAGAATGCTGATAACTATCTAATGTTTCACCAATCTTTACAATATCTATATACTGCTGTGGTGCTTATCACATTATCACATATAAATAGCAACATTGTAACGTTATTGAGTTAGCTGGTTGGTCAAGTGCCAGGCCAACTCCTCCCAATAGTAAAGGTTGCACAGTACACCTCCCATTCTTCAAATTTCAAAGATTTTGTGCATCAAAACATGTTTGTTTTTCTCCAAAATTTTAACAGGAGTTAGGTTCAGTTTAGAAACAAAACATTTTTCATATGATGCAGGTATCCCTGTATGTCTGTCATCCTGGCTAACGAGGGTTTTTCCCTTGTTATGTAGTTTTGTAACTTGGAGGTCATCCACACAGGACTAGTTCTGCACGAGCATGACTGGCCTGTTGATTGGCTAGTGCAAAATACATCATAGAGGTATATTTGAGTCCGTAGACTTTGCAGTGTAGTTCTGCGTATAGGTAGCAGTGTGCACTATGATGTTCAGGTGCATTGTTCTACTATGCTAGCACAGAAAAGTTATTGAAATGCTGCAAGGCTTAAATTAGCCAGTGATGGAGATTGTGTGGGTTATGGTTTGTGGTGGAAGTTGACCCTTTGCCTGCAGGTCCAGAATGTTCTCAGATAGCCATTGCCAAATCCTTTGTTAACTTGTGCTGATTTCCGTGAATTGGCCAAATAGAATAATTTGGCACGATCTGATTCATAGCAATAACATATTAGAAGTATCACTAATGTAAGATTTGAAAAATTATAGGAATTCTTGCAGTTACCTAATTTTGTAAAAGAGATTTGATTATAGAGGTATTCCACTGGGAAAGATAGGACATAACTAGTGTCAGTGGACCTCTCTCGTCTATGTGGAAAGATAAGTTACAAAAATATTTGAAATATGAATGTTTGCATTTATCACATACATCCCTCGCAAGTCTGAACTTGTTGGTTAGTTTAAAACTTGCTTCATTTCGATCACTTTTCTGTGGTAGCATAACAAAACATTGTCCCTGAACTTATGTGGTGCTCTGCTAGCACTGAAAAGTTAACGAAATGCAGCAATGCTGTAAATTTACCACAGATGGAAATCAAATCATAAGTTCTGACTTTTCAGAGAAAGTTGATTTATCACAAGCTGAAAGGATGGAAAATGAAGCTTAACAAGTCCAAAAAAGCCACTTTAGAAAGTTGACAAAATCAAACGGTTTCTGTATTGTCACCAAGCAACTATTGTTACTGTTACATCATGTCCTCCGCTTTGTGTTATTTTCAGTGACAAAAACACTTTACTCTGACAGTGGCAACTCCTTTATTTATTGATGTAATATCACACATATAAGTTGATTCCAGACTGCACTCGGACACCACACTGGGGAGTACAAACGTTGCGTGGAACGTGTAATGGTCTTGTTTTGCAGCTGAATCTCTGGAAAAGCTGTCCACATGTAATGTTGTGTTGATGTATGTAAGTGATGTATGTTGAAATATATAAGTATGGCTAGTTCATCAGGTAAACGTGAACTCTGCAGATCTGTAGGTACGTTATATTTATCTGGGGGAAACTTTTATGAACAAAAAATATTTTAAGAAAATTTGAGAGAAAAGCATTATCATAGATCTTTGAAATTCAAATCATTTCATGAATAGACATTTAAGATTAAAATCAAAGAATCAAAGTTGAATCTCAACATAAGCCCCTCAATGTATTATAAATTATTTATGTACGGGTAACTTAAATACCCACGGGTAACTTAAATACCCACGTCTGCTATTTCACTAGATTAAAGTCGTGGAGTAAGAAACAGAATAAACCCTCTTCCATGTGATACCATCATCATTAGATTTATGAATTATTAGGTATCACACATACACGATCATTTGATAGCAAATGGTATCTAGTGTAAGGTCGTTCAGTAAATCCTCTGTGGAAAGTTTGACCTGCACCAAATTATCATTGTTGATCTCTGGGACATATCCTTCCTTTGAATTCCTCCAATTCTTCATTCTCATAAACTAACGTGCAACTGCAAGAGCAGAACTAAATCATAATAACATCAATAAACATACAAATTCATATTCAAGACAACTGACAGGCAAACCAAAACTACATACCAATATATTTTTTGGTGAGGAGATGAACGATTTATAATATATTTATTAATGTTTGCATGTTTTTGCAGATAAATTTTTCAAAACTTTGTTATTAAGGAAATGAGGTTAGACTGCCAGGTAAATATTGTGTCATCAAACAAAATAATGTTTGTGGAATATACAAGTACAACAAGTTCACCCTTCCAGTTCACATGGTATACAGATGAACAGTAAACAGAGTAATGATCTCGTGCTAAACAGAAGGTGAACCAAATAGAAGCCTGTTGAATAAATTTGGGCATATTTGATGCAGCAGAGCAGAGTTAAAAAATGAAAAGTTACTATTGAAAAACAAATTTAAGGCGTGTTGAATAGATAAGGAAAATTCAGCTATATTTGTTTCTGTTAACGAAGTTAAAGTAAAGATTTAAACATTGTGTACTGTAACAACATCCAATTACCTTGTACATCAACTTCATTGCATGTGTAAACCTATGATATCCCTAAGCACATCAACCTATTCAATTGCATAAACTCGTTCTCCATTTATGTATATAAATATATTTACCTTGTAATCATGTTCAGTATCATTTACTTGATGACGGTCTTAACATCTACACTGCAATAAAGATGTTGTATATCCATAGAACTTGTTCTCCTTCATCTAAGCAATTTCTGAATGCCTTTGAAAGAATTAAGTCAGATACTCAAAATCAATTAATGTACCGGTAAAGGTTTTTCACCATCTTAAACTTTGTTCTCTATTTTGATCATTAAGATTTTTTAGAAGCAATGCCAATAAATAGTATAAAGATATTTTGATTCAATTTAATTTTTGGCTCATCAGGCCTCATGATTTAATTGCAGGACATGCTGTCTAGCTTCCATCCGTCTGTCCGTCCATAATCTTTTTGCTGATTAGGTCATCAGGCCTTAAATAACCAATGGTCTTACGGCATGGTGTCTGACAGTCCAAATTGAGACAATGGGGAAAAAAAGAAGAAAGAAAACTGAAAAAAAAGATGAAACCCTCTATAGGCACATCTACATGATATGGAGATTATACCAAATTTGGGGAGGATTGGGCAAGTAGTTAGTTAGAACGGCTACGGAAACACAATCAAAAGCAATATGTCTCCAAAACCTTCAAGGCATTCAGAGACGCCTTTACAAAAACAATACCTTTAGACAAAAAAATAACAATAATTCATCATAGACACCATTTTATCTCGTTCTGGTTCTCAAATTGATTTGATATATGTTGAGTTTGCTTCTGAATAACAATTTGTTCTGCTTTCTTGTCAGAGAATGATTTTCAGTAGTGTGTAAATTACTGAGGCCCGTCTGAAAGCTGATTACTTTTGGTCTGAGCTGGTAACTAAAATCGTCTCAGACAATAAGGTTATTTACAGAAACCTTGCAGATTAAAATCCCCTTTTGGAGCACGATGTCTGTAACATTAATAAGGGCAACATTCGGCTGCGTCCGTACGTACGTACGAAATGGAATAACTCAAGTACTGTTCACTGGATTCTTTTCATATTTTGCATATGGGTTCATCATAGGGAGAGTAATGTTCCTACAGAGGTTTGTGACCTTGACCTTCATTTCAAGGTCACAAAGAGACTTTGTCATTTGATCCTTGTCAGCGGGATATCTCAAGAACCATTCACTGGAATCTCTTCATATCTTACACATAGCTTCTCCAAGGAAAGACGATGAGCTGATTAGATTTTGGTGACCTTGACATTATTCTCAAGGTCACAGTGTTACTTTGATTCTTTTTCAGAAGGGATCCTCCTTGGGGTACATATAGCATAAAAATCCTGTTTTTTGAGTTATGACAGTTAGAATTTAATATTTTTAATAAAATAACCGTAAAAATAATAAATTACTAAAAAATAAACATTTGGACCACCCTAAGTGGGCCCCTACCCTGGCGGTTGCTAGTGACGCCAAGGGCAGATAACTCTAACTCACCACTTATAAATCTGTCATTGAAGAGTCAAGACGTGTTAGCTATATCAGTTCTTTGTCGCAGATTATAAGAAAATGGATCAAGATCTCAATACTGTAGGAGTGGTAACCTTTTCTTATATTGTCTTGGCAGAGTTTCTCCATTTATTGTCGCATTCTTTACCTCGTAATTACGTTTACCTCTGCAGGTTGGTTCGAATTTTTCGACATGTTAATGTAAATGTAAAGCTTGTCAGGGGATATCTCAAGAATGATTCACTGGAATTCCATCATATCTTATACAAAGCACCTCCTTGGGAAGACAACGAGCTGATTAGATTTTGGTGACCTTCACATATTCTCAAGGTCACAGTGTAACTTTGAATTTTTTTACATCTGTCCGTGCGTCTATCTTTATGTTCTCCATCAGTTCGTCTGTCCGTTCGTCCAGGCGTATGTGTGTTTGCCAGTCCATGGGGACATCTTTTCTCAGAAACTGTTCAAGATAGGATAGGATGGTGTGTGGTTTGAGGCTATCCATACTTCGATGGAAACATGCAATTATTTCTGGGAGTTCTTAGATTTGTGTTACAAGTTTTAATGAAATATCTAGAGAAGGCAAAGGCTCTTGACGACCTGTCGAAATGGTGGTATGTAGGTAGAGCAACATGGGGGATGTTGATGACCATGTCTTCTTGCTTAAGAATTCTCTGTGTAAATATTGAATTTCTTATTAATTAACATGACACAAATAATCTGAAATATAATATCTGCATACAAAAGTTTCCAAGGAACAGGAAGTAGAAAATCACTCCCAAATGTTAATGGTGCATCCATTGTGTTTCATAAAATTGTATTTGGTTTTAATATGTTCCAACACACGATATGTGCTGATTTCAGTTCAAATAATTTCACTCAGCTTGCATATTCATCCCCAATCGCCAAATATATAAAAATTACTAGTTTCCAATTAAAATCGAGCAACATCATTATAGAAGTGCAGAAACCGAAACTACGCGTCCTGTTTACATGCACAGTAGTTATAAGACCTATTAAACATTTTCAACCCAAAGTTGTCTATTTGTCTGTTGTAAATAAGTTTCTTGAATTACATTTGACAAATTGTCACGCACCACACACCGTGCATTCTGGTTTTCGATCAGAAATCAATACTTTTACCTTTATAACGTCACTATACTCAGCCAACTATCATAATATTGGTAATTTTCGGCAACTGTCAGTACTTCTTGAAAAAATAACACCATTTATAATGTTTTGAATATGTGACCTCAAACAACACAATGGATGTACCGTTACTGTAACTATGACTATCAGTGACTTAAAAAATAAATCAACGCCAAGTGACAGAATTGTATGAGTTTGTCATTCAAGTTAAATCATGAATATATTCACAAGAAAAAATACAAATTGCTTAAAATTTGAATTCAAATTAAATTTAATTCTTTTTTGCACAAAATATGTTGAGTTGTGCATGTTTTATAAGAATTTTGAAAACTAGTTGAAATGTTCCCTTCATAAAACATAGAATTCGAAGTTGTTTATCTATAAAACTTCTCTTCATTCTTCATCACCTCAACTTCTAGAATGTTAATCAAAGAACACATCAACAACAATATAAAACAATGGGGGTCTTTTAGAAATACATCATTTGGAGGAAAATGCTGTTGAATTATCTTTCATATAATGTTTTCTATCATCTGTCATTGTGTCCCAATGAGAAGTGATGAGATACCCTAAAAACAGAGAACTAGCCTTTATAACAGTCTCCTTACCATTTGTCAACTGTTGAACTGAAACATTTGGTACAATACTAGACTGAATTTCACTGCAGTATTACCAATTGTTCGCTAGTTCCAGCAATTGCTTGCAGGTTTCAGCGCAATTCATAGCCACATGGTGTTGCAGGCTTTCTCCCTGCAATAATACTAGCAGCTGCGATATACCGGTAAGTGAAATACTCTTGAAAGCGGCATTAAACCCCAAACAACCTCACCTCACCTTGCACTGAAACACCCTCACACAATGACTTACCTTTTGTACTTATAGTACAGTTCACAATTTATTCACAATTCTGATCTTCTTCAAAGTACTAGGGGGTGGAAGAAGCACAGTTGTGAGCACATTTGGCTTCAAACCAAGATGTCTGGTGTTTGAGTCCAGCGGGGACTTTGCTGTCAAGAACTGTTCTACATTCAGTAAGGTTTATATTGCGCTAAATCCATGCTTAGCATGCTCTAAGCGCTACACATATTATTACCCTGAAGGAATTGTACTTTCAGGCTGCTACTAAGCACTTTGCGCGACAGGATAGGTCGATCCGTGCTCAAAAATGTTTGGTGATTCCACCGGGATTCAAAACCGGGTCACTGACGTGAGAGTCCAGCACGCTAACCACCACACCACTGTCCAATACGAGTCAAAGGCTGCTTAGAGAATCAAGGGATTGTAGGGTTCATGCAGATGTAATACAAATACCCTCATGGAACAACATGGATCGTATAAAACTTGAGTTTATCTCTGGACATGTATGCAGTCTAGATGAGATGAGTTATGTAACAGGCAGTGAATGAATGATGAGGGTCTCACTGAGCTATGTGTTACTCAGTGTGCAATCCTTTCTTGTCCTCTTTTAACCTTCTCCTTCCAGTACTTGATAACGTAACTTTCTTAATAACAATACACTAACCAAGGTCAATACAGAAAGTTTGAATTTCTGGAATATTTTGATGTAAAAAAAGGACAGGAAAATTTTAGCTCTTCAGACTGTCGTTCCTTAAAAGGAGGGTTCTATTGGGTATTTTTGTGGAAATGAAGTTCAAGGGATATCCCCATTTACACATGCATGGTTCGCTAGTTCCAGCAATTGCTTGCAGGTTTTGCCTTCAAATTGAAAGATATTTATGAAGGTAAAATTTTTATGACTCTATATTTTCCCTGTGGGACATATTCTCATTTTTTTTCCCTGAAACCTCATATGTGGGACAATTTACTTGTTAGCTCTGTAACTACATTTGAAAGCTTGACATTTATAATCTAAATATGGTTGTCACATTGCTGAATTTAGAGATTGAAGATTTAGAGAAAATGACTCCCAAGAGCTTGGTTCTGTCATTTATTATTTTTAAGATTGGTGAGTTTCTGGTTTTTGTAAGAATATGGATTGTTCTTGTCATGTATTAGAAATTATTTGACTGATTTAATTAATGTTTTTATTGTGACACGCACGAAATACTCACAGATTACAACAAACGGTCAATATATAGCCCTGGTAGGATCAAGAATAAGCTTCAAACAAACACCTTCTCAACACAGGGAATTCACTGGACTACTGTTTATAGATTTTAATCAAGATTTTGTAAGATTTCAAATGTATATTCTGACACCCAAGAAAAAAATACTCTCAGAATATTGTGGAATATTTTGGCACTAAATACTTTAGAACATGTAATATGATAAAAGTAGTAAATACTAAAACTATTTAGTCTGTTTAAAACACGTTTGCACTGAAAGTCTTTACTGTACTATTTAAATTACTGTAAGATACATTTTACTTTTATGTATGTGTTCATGTAATATTTGTTTGTAAATGTTTTGTAGTATGCCTATGTCTTTGAAACTGTTTTGATGTAAAAATACTTTTCCCCTTGATAATTAAATCTTATGTTAACCCTGTTAGAAATAAAAATTATGATTAATTCATTATTTAAAAAAATATCCATGAGTTAAAAGGAGATGTGTAAGATATCAACTTTGCATATTGCGACTGTATGAGAGTTTTGATAAACTTGAGCAGAAAGTACTGACCCTGGTGAACCCAGCTGGGATGTACGAGGAAAGAGATTGACTGCTAATGAACCAATTCTCGGTACGGACAACAAACTGGATTGTTAAGTACAGTACAAATAGATCATAATTTCACTCAAAATCTAATTTACCATTTATTTTTGGATCAAGGCATATTTAACTCACAAATTATCGCTAGTTTGTAAAAGAGGTAATGATTGACTGAGAATGGTTTAACCAAGTAGAGCAGACCTGTTGGGAGTGTTTCATCATGTTCATATTACGACCAATTTCTCTCACTCTCTCTTGCTTCTAGCAGGTGCACCCTGGTTTTACCAGGGCCCAAGGCCCATATTTTCGAAGCTGTCTTAGTGCTAAGATAGTCATGAGTCAATGTTAATGTATGGCACTTACGACTATCTTAGCGCTAAGATAGCTTCGAAAATATGGGTGTTGGTCTTTAACTGGCCATAGTCTCTGTAACATATTTAGTGTGATTCCACCAATAGTCCTTCTTCCCTCGCAAGTAATCACTTGTGCCAATTGAAAGATGCATCAATTGTGTTTCGTATATTTTATTCGGCTTATATATAAGTGCCAAAATACCATATGTGGTGATTTCAGTTCAAATAAATTCACTCAACTTGCAAATTCATCAAAGGAAAACTAAACAAGCATTAAATAAAAGCAAAATGCACTGTTTGTGTTGGTCATAGATTCTAATTGTTAAATTATGAACCCTTTTATGCACGTTTTTGATAAATTAATATTTTTTTGTTACTTGTTACAATGTTATGTTTAATAGTTTGCAATAAATGAAGAGCCAACAAATAGTGATACTTTCTTTATTCATAAAATAAATTAACTTCCGTGTTCGTCTTTTGGGTCAAAATTTTAATCTGCAACCCTGGCAGCAACCGAAACTACACGTCCCATTTACATGCACAGTATGACCTATCAAACCCAAATTTGTCTTCTTGTCTGTTGTTAATAAGTTTCCAAAGTTACGCTTGACTAATTGATGTGCGTCAGTCACAGTGCACTGTCCAGTTTTCGATTAGAAATCACTACTTTTTATCCCACCGGTATGTAATACCGTGGGATATAGTCATCACCCCGTCCGTCTGTCCGTCCGTCCGTCTACCGTCTGTCCGTCTGTCCGTAATCATTTTGTTTCCGGAGCAGAACTCCAAAACCGTTCATGATATCTTTCTGAAACTTTCCATGTGTATTACCCACCAACTGAAGTGGTGCCTTTTGATATTTTCAGATTTCTGAAAATTTTATTTTTGGTCGTTTCCATAGAAACATGTTGAATTTGGACTTTGTCAGAGACAGGTTCGTTTCCGGAGGACAGCTCCAAAACCGTTCATCATATCTTCCTGAAACTTTGCATGTGTATTACCCACTTACTGAAGTGGTGCCTTTTGATATTTTCAGATTTTTGAAATTTTTTTTTTTTTCGTTTCCATAGAAACTTGTTGAATTTGGACTTTGTTCAGAGACAGGTTCGTTTCCAGAGCATAGCTCCAAAACCGTTCATCATATCTTCCTGAAACTTTCCATGTGTATTACCCACTAACTGAAGTGGTGCCTTTTGATATTTTCAGATTTTTTCTGAAAAATTAATTTTTTTCTGTTTCCATAGAAACATGAGAGGGATGTTGGTTGTTGTTGATTTTGACTGCTTCTGGAGCAGAAGGCTAAAACCCTTAACATACCTGAAACTCAGCATCTGTAATACCCACTAACTGAAGTATGGTAGTAGATACACAAGTATCTGTCAAAGATGTGTTTTACAAATTTTGTGGAACCAGTGGGATATGTCATCTTCTGATGACTCTTGTACTTCATATTGTCAATATCAACAATTGTCATCAAAATAGTAATTCTCTGCATAAGTCACTACTTAAAAATAAAATAACAGCATTTATAACGTTTGGCAAATGTGACACCAATACCACAATGGATGCAGCTTTAAGTCTTGATGCATTGCTTTAAATTTTCTGTTCTACCGTAGATGAGCGCACAATGAAATTCAGGTGCAGTGCACCACTGTAATTTTACTAATTTTACATCTTTTTAATAATAAAACACATACATTGATGGAATATCCACAAAGTAACAAAATCATTTATCATTACACTTATCAACAATATCCTTTTAATGCTGTAGCAAAGTTTTCCACACTGCTGAATGACTTCACTTTTGTGTTATTTTTTAACGAATGTGCTCTAGTCTTTATCAATTGTCAATATAAAATAATACCCTCAGTAATATCTTTCAAATCGACCGAGATTTAATCATGTTTTAATAACACATGTGTAAACAGGAATATCCTCTTGAATTTTTTGTCCCGCCAGGGACACGGCAACTTTGTCTGCAGTAGAGAACTGTTCTACACGCAGTAAGGTTTGGGTGCAATGCTACACTGAATTTCAGTGCAGTACCACCCATGGTTCGCTAGTTCCAGCCGTTGCTCGCAGGTTTCACCGCAATGCATAGCCACATGGCGTTGCAGGCTTTCTCCCTGCCGTAATACTAGCAGCCACGATATAAATGAAATACTCTTGAAAGCGGCGTTAAACCCCAACTCACCTCACCTCACCTTGAATTTTGTATCCAAAATAACAACCCAGATAGAACCATCTCCCATGGATAGCTTCTCCACTGTACATCTAGTGGTTTAGGGACTGTAATAAAGTCTATTACAGATCACCAGGTGGAACAATCTTCAAAGGGCAGTGTCCCCACTAGACATCTATTCCTAGCTCTTCTTACAATATTTGCAAATACAAGTAGCATGTACTGAGTGCAAAGAGATTGTAGCATCGTGGATACTAATGATATCTTGTTTGTCGGAAAGCATTATTCCTCGGTGTCTGTCATGATTTGCTCATTATGTATCAGAAATGTTTGGAAACACGTCTTTTGATGAATGGTGATGATTTGATAATGGTGATTTATGTGTTTGTTAAATTGTGTTGTTGTATAGACCAAAATTGTTTGTCATATTATTTATCAAAATGACATTTAAAAGAAGGTAATTGGATCAAAAAAATGTTTTTATAAATTTTCACTAGATTTATAAGATATATTATCATCAAATGATGTGTAAGGTCAGGCAAAATTAGTAACTTCGTTTAAGGATTTGTTTTATGAAATTTATCTAAAGCCAGGCTGCAATTTGCCCTAATATTTAGGGAAAAGGCTCAAATAAGCAAAGAAGGCACAGAATTCAAATCATAATTTTTTACTTTAAGTTTTAGTTTCGGCAACAATTTTATAATTAAGAGTAAACATTTTTATTGGGGAGGGATTCTGAGGGATTTTTTTGGCCTAAGTAAATATTTCCAGAAAAAACCTGTTTTACATGGGTCAGACAGAAATAGGTAGAATTTTACCTAATGTAATGCAACATTACAGGTAAATGCAAACAGATATATTCAACTTTTTTCACATTCAAACAAAGATGAAACATTTACCCATTATTTTTTTGCTGGACTTTATTAGCAGTCCCGACTTAGTCGCGACTGCTATCAGTTTTTGCGCAGTTTCCGTCGCCGGTGCGTTTTGTATTGGCTATAACATTTTTCCTAGAAGGTTTTGAGAACTCATATACATAACTTCTTACCTATACCCCTGGGGAATTTTTTGGACATGTTCACATTCAAGGTCAAAGGTCAAGGTCATGAGTTCTGAAATCACTACAACAATCCTTGTAAACACGATAACTTCAAACATTTTTTGTGCTATCAGGCTCTTATTTGGTATAAACTATGGAGAAAGGCAAAGATTTGAAAAGGTTTTCATTAAATCTGTCAAAGGTCAAGGTCACAGCAAGGTGACAACTTAAGCATGCTTTTGTGAATATGCCTTATTTTAACTATGAACAGTTTGAGTCATTGCATGACTGTTATGCACAATGAAAAGTGATTATTGATGGTGTGACCTTGAAGGTCAAAGTTCAAGGTCATAAAACATTGGTTAAGGCCACGTTAATCCTTTGATCCAATTTTGAAATCAGAAATAGGTTTTAAGAACAAACTTGTGAAAAGTGACCCCAGTGATGATTTAACTTGTTAGTAGTTACTCAAATAATGAAAAAAAAACATTGTTAAAAAACATTCCCATTTTATTGATGCTGACGAGAAGGCGGAATAAGGAAAGGCAAGACCCTAAGTTTCGGGGCTTCTCTGCTTTTGCGGTGTCCCGCAAACGCTCATCTAGTTTAATACATTATCTGGCCTTGAAAAAGTTGACACAATTTTGTAGGTTTTCCAATTAATTGTATTCTCTATGTAATCACGTCCCCAAGGTTGTGTGATTTGAGCTGTTTCACTACAGGTCTTGTAGGTTATCTTGGGTCATAGCGAAGACACTAGTCTAACATTTAGACTCTAAAAAATAAAATAAATAAATTGAAGCCTTTTTTATATGAAAATTCCATTTCTTACAGTCTCCTTTTCAATATTTAGTAAAATGGTGATATTTTCAGGATAAATACTTTTGTCATAGTCTGAGTGTAAGACTACGAAGACACAGAACATATATTGGTCATCATAACAATTAGATATCCTTTTTAGCTCATCAGGCCTGAAAGGCCCGATGGGCTTATGGCATGGCATGGTGTCCGGCGTCCGTCCATCCGTCCATCCGTCCATCCGTCCATCCGTCCATCCGTCCATCCGTAAACTTTTCACTTTTTCGACTTCTTCTCCAGAACCAATGATTCCACAGAGCCGAAATTTTATGTGCAGACTCCTTGGCCAATGGGGATTCTAAATTGTAGATTTCGTGACCCCATGACCCCAAATGGGGTCACAGGGGTCACATCCTTAAAAACCTATTTTCATCTTCTTCTTCAGTTCCAAAAGGTCTAGAGAGCTGAAAAGTTGTGTGCAGACTCCTTGGCCAATGGGGATTCTAAATTGTAGATTTCGTGACCCCAAGACCCCAAATGGGGTCACAGGGGTCACATCCTTAAAAACCTATTTTCATCTTCTTCTCCAGTTCCAAAAGGTCTAGAGAGCTGAAAAGTTGTGTGCAGACTCCTTGGCCAATGGGGATTCTAAATTGTAGATTTCGTGACCCCAAGACCCCAAATGGGGTCACAGGGGTCACATCCTTAAAAACCTATTTTCATCTTCTTCTTCAGTTCCAAAAGGTCTAGAGAGCTGAAAAGTTGTGTGCAGACTCCTTGGCCAATGGGGATTCTAAATTGTAGATTTCGTGACCCCATGACCCCAAATGGGGTCACAGGGGTCACATCCTTAAAAACCTATTTTCATCTTCTTCTCAAGTTCCAAAAGGTCTAGAGAGCTGAAAAGTTGTGTGCAGACTCCTTGGCCAATGGGGATTCTAAATTGTAGATTTCGTGACCCCATGACCCCAAATGGGGTCACAGGGGTCACATCCTTAAAAACCTATTTTCATCTTCTTCTTCAGTTCCAAAAGGTCTAGAGAGCTGAAAAGTTGTGTGCAGACTCCTTAGCCAATGGGGATTCTAAATTGTAGATTTCGTGACCCCGTGACCCCATTTGGGGTCACGGGGTTCACTTCCTTAAAAACCTATTTTCATCTTCTTCTCCAGTTCCAAAAGGTCTACAGAGCTGAAAAGTTGTGTGCAGACTCCTTGGCCAATGGGGATTCTAAAATAAAGATTTCGTGACCCCGTGTTCCCAAATGAGGTCACCGGGGTCACATCCTTAAAAACCTATTTTCATCTTCTTCTCCAGTTCCAAAAGGTCTAGAGAGCTGAAAAGTTGTGTGCAAACTCCTTGGCCAATGAGGATTCTAAATTGTAGATTATGTTACCCCGTGACCCCAAATGGGGTCACCGGGGTCACATCCTTAAAAACCTATTTTTATCTTCTTCTCCAGTTCCAAAAGGTCTAGAGAGCTGAAAAGTTGTTTGCAGACTTCTTGGCCAATGGGGATTCTAAATTGTAGATTTCGTGACCCTGTGTCACAGGGGTCACATCCTTAAAAACCTATTTTTATCTTCTTCTCCAGTTCCAAAAGGTCTAGAGAGCTGAAAAGTTGTGTGCAGACTCCTTGGCCAATGAGGATTCTAAATTGTAGATTATGTTACCCCGTGACCCCAAATGGGGTCACTAGGGTCACATCCTTAAAAACCTATTTTCATCTTCTTCTCCAGTTCCAAAAGGTCTAGAGAGCTGAAAAGTCGTGTGCAGACTCCTTGGCCAATGAGGATTCTAAATTGTAGATTATGTGACCCCGTGACCCCAAATGGGGTCACTGGGGTCACATCCTTAAAAACCTATTTTCATCTTCTTCTCCAGTTCCAAAAGGTCTAGACAGCTGAAAAGTTGTGTGCAGACCCCTTGGCCAATGGGGATTCTAAATTGAAGATTTCGTGACCCTGTGACCCCAAATGGGGTCACAGGGGTCACATCCTTAAAAACCTATTTTTATCTTCTTCTCCAGTTCCAAAAGGTCTAGAGAGCTGAAAAGTTGTGTACAGACTCCTTGGCCAATGGGGATTCTAAATTGTAGATTATGTGACCCTGTGACCCCAAATGGGGTCACAGTGGTCATTATCTAAGAACCTATCTTTTGCTTGTAAACAATAACTTAAATAACTTAAATATTCAACTTTAGATAGTAAATCAATGAAATCCTGATGAGCTACAGAGCCCATGGCTCTATTTTTAGCATATCATATATCCTCCAGAAATACTGGATAATGCTGATATTTGTATGGAGGTATTTTAGCTTACGTTGTACCATTTAGCATTTTAAAAGGCATTTTCAACAATGTATGAGATTTAAGAGCAATTGTGTGAAAGTGTGTGGCATTGGGTCAGTGTATGACAGTCATTTGGAGTGAGTGAGTGAGTTATTGCTTAACGCCGCTCCGGCAGTATTGCAGCTATTAGCGGCGATAGTCATTTGGAATCCCTGAAATTATTTTCATGAATCAAAAGAACTAGAATGCTGAAATCCTGTTTAGAAACACCTTGTTCAGCAAATTGTATGTCTAGTGATGATTCATGATCCTAAAAACACAAGTCTTCAGCCTTAGATAATAAATCCTTCAGAAAGTAATAGCTACATAGCCAAAGGCTATGTTGCTTTATTACATCAGATTTCTGTATCTATTTGATATTGTATATTTTTATTATGTATGTTAATTTCATTTAGCATTAATGAATTTAATGAATCGTCTATAAATCATGCTAATAATTGTTTTTTATTTTTCAGGTAAGTGCATGTTGCTATGTGGATGCTTGCAAGAAAATTGGTGAGCTAATACTTTCCTTATTTTTTTTTTCAACGCAAATGTTATTGTTTTCCAGGTAAAGGATACACACAAGTTTCCAATGTGAAACATTCAGGAGATCTAGATTTTGAAAGTTTGAATCCAGTTCTGTCATGTTACATGTATATTGAAGTGTATATGTTGTTGGTGGACTCATCTACAGGCGTTTATCCACGGTGTGATTGGTGGCAGACCGTACTGAGTGGTGATCCAGGTCCACAAAAGCATGCTGATAAGTAGCTAACAGCGATGCTCTTAGTAGAAGTAAACGAGAGGGGGGGGGGGGGGGGGGGGGGGGGAGAATATCTCTGAATAGACTTCCTTTTAAAGTTTTTTGAATTCACCAATGATATGAGAAGGAGGAAGACCACACAAAAGAGCACACACTTAGTGTAGACAGTTGACAAGTTTTAATGTTACGCCACCCATTAGGTCTGATGAAGCAACTTCTACACTGAGTGTGTGCTCTGTTGAAGTCTCCCTCCTTCTCATATCATTGTTCTATTCCATACATTCTGCACATTTTTGGTCACAATGCCATTTTGCAAAGACTAGATATACAATTTATAATTACCTATAGGCTTCATCAGATGAAGTACATGAAGAAGAAAGAACTGTGAATTAAGTTCTCCATCAGTATATTTTCCTCGAGGTGCTAGTCATGATCAGTGATTATATATGGCTTGAATTATCATGGAAGTCAATGGATAAAAGACTTCCTTACCATTCACTTTTATGCACACATTATATCCAATAAAAAATATTTCAAGTTTGATCAGTTTCAAAATACTGTTGTCTTATTTGTATCCTCAAAAATAGCTTTAATGACGAAATAGCTTTGCTTTTAACTTAAAACAGGTTATCTAAGGTGTACTAATGAGGATCTGAAAATAAACGTAGCTGTATTGAAATTGTTATTCAAACAGACTTGTTATTACTAATTTCTCTCATTTATATGATTGAAATGTTTTCTTGATTTTTAAAACTAGTTAAACTTCATTGAAACCTGAAACATGATTTAGTTATGTGATAAATTAGAAAACTCGGTAACAGCCTTCTATTCTTGACATGACAGGCCCCCTAACTCCTAATCTAGCTCGGCAAAGCCATATTTATACATTTCATTCTCAGGGATTCCAATCCTATTTTTGACAAAGCTTCTAAATATTTCTAGAACATCATTAAAGTATTTTGAGAAAATTACAAACCCTCCTTTTAGTCTAAGGAATTAATTCCTATCCCATTTAGAAGCTTCTAATTATTTCTTTCAACATCATTTTCAAGATAAGTCTATTGTCATTGTCATATACAAGAATAACCAACTCATTACTTTTGAATGGAGTTATATATAATCGTTGAACTGGTTATTTGTGTGCGAGATGCAGCTGGTCCTCTATGTGGAGAGTAATGTTGAATGAATCAGGAACCCAGTCCAGCTGATCACCTTCTGGAATAAACATTAGAACATGACATCCGCTTTGAAAAGGGTATTGTACATATTAAGATATAGGAGCGCCTCGTAAGTGCAATGGTGTCAAGATTGGAAATGGGAGTGCCTTTGTATAGGAATAGAAGCAAGTTTTCAATGACTGTATTGTTTCCATTTACTATCTTGGTCTTCTCTCTGTAGGAATATCCTAATCCTTTCTGAAATTACAGATTTCATTGTTTTTAGTCCTTGATATATATATGCAGAAGATTTGTGTGTGAAAATGACCAAGATTTATGTACGTCATTCCGTCTTCAATATAGATTGAAGTCAAGGTTTCACAGACTATTGTTTCACTATTTTGAGATTTTGTTCCAATTTTCATCAACTGACATACTTCTTTTATAGAATGTGACTTAAAAGATGCATATATATGTATTTCCCATATATATATTTTATGTATACAGAACTATTTCACAAAATTCTTTTTACTAAATGCAAAAACCATTGAATTATTGGAAAGAAGATAAACTGATCAGATCAACTGATGAATAAGGCAATATCTTTGAAAAATGTAACATTAGGTTAAATGAAAAACTATAAATGGTTCTCAGGCACCGGCTCAACACTTTTATTAATGAGCCTGTCAGCTTTTATTGTCATCCAAAAAATAAATTAAGAATTTTCCGCATCATTTTTGCAAAACCCCCAAATCTACTTATCCTACTTATGGGTCTGCAGGAACGGATGTGCTTGCGTCTTGTATACTTCTACCGCTTCCAACCTAATGTTAGATGGAAACAAATAAAATGTACTCCTTCCTTGTCATTATCTTTTCCAAAAATGAAATAAAAAGAAAATCCTTCTGCCCTCATCACATATGAAAAAAATGTGCCCCAAAAACTTTTTTTATGCAGCCCTACAATTCTGATCTTTTTCAGATAACTCCATGCGTTGATGGTGGTTTTATCATCTTTCTAATTTATCCCAAACTTTGGTTTCATCTGTGTATCCTTTAGTGGATCCGCATGCTGCTATCACCATCATACCCCTTCTAAACAGGTCGTCTGGCGCCACTTGAAGCATAAAATTGTTATCAATTATTGGGAAAAATTGAATTATCAGGAAATAATTATTGAAAGATTAAATGATACAAATATCACTATCTTGACATCGTTTAGTAACAAATCATAAGATTTTATATTTATTTTCTTCCATATCATCTTCATAGTTTCAGCAGTAAAATATTTGGAATCTTCTGATATCTTGCTAAGTATAAAACTCTATTTAAATCTTTATAAGCAGCTCCGACTTAGTCGGAGCTGCTATCAGTTTTGGCGCAGTTTCCGTCGCCGCCGCCGCGTTTTGTATTCGCTATTACTTTTTTCCCCAGAAGGTTTTGAGAACTCGTATACATAACTTCTTACTTATGCCCCTTGGAATTTTTTTGACATGTTCACATTCAAGGTCAAAGGTCAAGGTCACGAGTTCTGAAATCGCTAAAAAAAATCCTTGTAAACACGATAACTCGAACAAACCTGTATAGGTTCCAGATTCTTTGAAGGGGATCCTCCTTGGGGTACTTATTGCATAAAATCTTTGATTTTAGTTATATGACAGGTTGTAACTATATTTTTCCACTTTAAAAATTAGTTAAAAAACTAAAAAACTAAAAAAACATACTTTGGGTCACCCCTCTTGAGCCTCATCCCTAGTAACTGCCATGCAGCCAAGGGCAGATAACTCTATTCTCACCACTTTTCAATCCAGTCAAGTAGTCTGAATGAAGGGGAGGTGGGTGGCCCTACCCCAAGGAGGATCCCCTTCAAAGAATCTGGAACCTATACAGGTTTGTTCGATTCTTTTTCAGAAGGGATCCTCCTTGGGGTACTTATTGCATAAGACAGACTCCCAAAGATTAAATCAAAGGCAGTGGCATTCAGGCTGCACCCAAAGGCGCAAAGAATATACAAAAATTAACTCACCCTTTTTTGCAAGAGAGAAAAAGAGGGCAAAAAATCCGTGTAACCATGGGATAAAGGACTTGGGCCCTTAGTATCAACAAGATATTAGTGGCATTAGTACAAGTTAAAAACAGATCGACCAACCCTCGTTAGCTCATTCAGCTAGGGGGTTGACGACTCTGCCCACCGGAGAGAACTGTCTGACCAAACCGAGCACGCTCGCCCGAGAGCCTGTCGAGTTGGTAGTGACGAATGAACGTGCTAGGCTGGCTCCAGATAGCAGCGGAGCAGATCTCTTCGATAGGCAGGGCCGCTGCGTACGCTTTCGACGTCGTGACTGCCGTAACCGAATGAGCCTTGAGGTCACCTGGGGGCTCATGGCCCTTATGAACATAGGCTAAACAGATAGACGAGACAATCCATCTCGATATGGACTGCTTAGAGGCGGGTAAACCCTGCTTGCCTCCACCATAATAGCAGAAGAGCTGCTTATCCTTACGGATAGAGGCTGTTCTTTTGACATATGCTTTCAAGGTCCTGCGCACGTCTAGAATATGATCGTGCGAGGCCTGAGAGCCTGATGCTGTCGGCTGCTTGAGCGCCGGTAATTCTATAGGGGCCGACACATGAAAAGAGTGGGCCACTTAAGGTCGGTAGGAATCTGGCAGTCTGATACTGACTCTGTCCCTGTGGAAGACTGTGAGCTCGGGATCGGCGGACATAGCATGTATGTCGCCTACCCGTCTGCCAGACGCCACCGCCACTAGAAAGGCTGTCTTCCAGGTTAACAACTGGAGAGACAAAGAGGACAAATCTCTGAATCTAGGACCCGAAAGCCAATCGAGGACTATTGAAAGGTCCCATACGGGGCTGATCCGCCTCAGAGGAGGTCGGATCCTGTCCACCCCTGCTAAGAAGCGCTGGACCAGAAGATGGGCACCCAAAAGGGCACCGTCCACCGGAACGTGAAAGGCTGAGATAACTGTGGAGTAACCCCTGACAGTTGATGCGGCCAAGCCAGCATCCAATCTGGACTGCAGGAACTCCAGGACCACCACTAGATCTGCAGAAAAGGGATCGAAAACACACACCAGCGCGAATAGCAGGTCAATCTATCCTCGTACTGAATGTTCGTTGAATCCCTCCTTGAAGCCAGTATTGTGTCTGCAACTCGTGCAGGAATACCGCTGTTTTGGAGGCGATTCCGGACAGAGGCCAAGCCACCCACTGCACCCTGGGGTTGGGGTGGAGGGCTCCGTCCTGGGACAGAAGTCCCGGTCGACACGGTAACAGAGCAGGTGGCATAGCCAGAAACCTGAGTACCTGTGGAAACCAACTCTGCGCTGCCCTCAGAGGTGCGAGTAGCACCAGCAGACGCGGAGGATGAGTGGCTAGACGGGCAAGGACCTTGGAGATCAGAGGCACTGGTGGAAAAGCCCAGTCCAGTTCGAATGCATCCTGGGATAGGGCCCGTGGATCGGGTATCCTGGAGCAAAACTGAGGTATCTGAAAGTTCGTCCCTGACGCAAACAGATCCACCTGGAATGACCCGTATAACTGGGAGATAGTCTCGAATATCTCTCCATCCAGAAGCCACTCATGGGGGGCAAGGATCCGGCGAGGCAGAGCGTCTGCTCGGACATTGTCCACCCCTGGTAAGTATACTGGCAGGACCGTGGTGTCGAATTGCCATGTCTCCTCCAGGAGGGACGGGGAGACCGTACCGCCCTGTTTGAGGATGTAAGTCATGGCGGTCCTGTTGTCCAATTGGAGCCGGACCACCTGACCCCTCACCTGATCTGTCAGGTGCTGCAAGACCAGCCTGGCCGCCCTGGGCTCTAACACATTGATGTGCATCTGAGACTCGGCCTGTGACCACAGGCCCGAGACCGTGCGAGATCCCAGAACCCCGCCCCATCCCGTGAGGGAGGCGTCGGTCTGAACTGTCAGGGTCGGCACCGGAGCCTGCAGGGGGTAACCCCGAGTCCGGTGATCGACATTGGTCCACCATAACAGGTGTGGTAAGACCCACTCCGGAGTGACGAGCTGCTTCTCGTAAGACTCCGAGTGGGACCATAGACCCGCCAAGGCTTGTTGGACGGGCCTCATGCGGAGCCGGGACCTCCAAACCACATCACGGTCGCTGCCATGACTCCTAAGAGCTGGAGCCAGACTCGAGCCGTGTGGGTTGGAGCACTGAGGAACGAGTTCACAGCCCCCAGGATCTTCGGGACCCGGTCCGGGGCCAGGGAAACTATCCCCGGCTCCGTCTGAAACCTGGAGCCCAGGAAGACTAGGTCCCGTGACGGGGCTAGCTCCGACTTCTTGAGATTCACGATCCATCCCAATGTGTGCAGTATGGCCTGGGTGGACTCGTGGTTCTGAAGCTGGGACAGCGCTCTGATGAGCCAGTCGTCCAGGTAGGGATGACAACACCTGCCCTGAGACCTGGCCGACTGAGCCGCTACCAGCATGAGCTTGGTGAATACCCTCGGAGCCGTGGAGATTCCGAAGGGTAACACCCTGAACTGATAACACTTCCCGTCGAATGCAAACCGCAGAAACTTTCTGAAGTCTGGGTGCATAGGAACATGAAGGTAAGCGTCTTTGAGGTCGATGGAGGATAGCCATTCCCCGACATGCACTGACGAAATCACAGATCTTAGAGTCTCCATCTTGAAAGATGGTACCTCTATGAGTTTGTTCATGATCTTTAGATTTAGAATGGGTCTGAACCCTCCGCCCTTCTTGGTCACCAGGAAGTAGGTGGAATAATATCCGCTCTCTTCCTGGCCCACAGGCACTAGCTCTATCGCAGCCTTGCTCAGCAACGCTTTGATTTCTGAGCGGAGGATGTCCACCTTCTCCGGCGCGGAGGGCACCTTCGTGTGCCGCACCCCGGTAAATGAAGGTGGACTGCGCTTCCACTGTGGCATGTGGCCTTCCCTGAGTGTGGACAGGACCAAGGTGTTCGACGTGGCTTTCGCCCAAGTGTCTATAAATCTTGACAGTCGGCCGCCAACAGGGATGTGTCCCAGTAAGCACAAGGTGTCAGTCTCCGGCGGCACTCCGGCCCCCGGAACTTTGGACACCCCTAGCGGTACGGGAGGAGCTAGGAACCCTGGTTTGGCTTCCCGCGCCCCCGAAACCCCTGCCTGCCAGAAGGCTGCTGGTGTTTCCCGCCACGCTTGCCCCTGCCCCCAGCTTGATGCAGGTTAGCTGACATCCAAGCTGGTTTCCCCGTCGGCGCAGGGGAACTAGCAGCGGGCAAGTTGGACACGCGTGCGTGCTTGACGTCCGGATCCTGCACGGTTAGAACCCTAGAGGTCTCCCGGCAGGTCGTCACGACGTCCGCAGTGTCCCGTAGTACCTGCTGAGCCCCCGGGAAGAGCGTTGAGCCAACCCAGAAAGGGAGATTCAGCAGGGACTGCTGGGTTGAGGGCATCCAAGTTGACACCGACAACCACAGCCTGCGCATTCCCACCACTGCGCACATCATCTGGTTTGCCGAACTCCTGATGGAGTTGCGCGCCAGATGACCTCCGACCGCGGTAAGCTGACCAAGGAGCTCCGAGGAAGAATTCCCCGGAATCTCCACCTTCGTGGCAAGCTGGTCCTACATTGAGGCCAGGTATGCCTGATGGACTGCAACCTGAAGCTGTTTTGCGGCGTTTCGGTACTGATCCTCGAAAAGAACCGGTACGCCGACTTCAGCTCAGATGCTCCAGCACCGAAGGGTGGCAGCCGCCGACCTTGCCGACCGTACGAGGGTGTAACCCTGGGACGGTGCAAAGATACTGCGGTAAACACGCAGTCCCCCACTACTGGAATCTCGAAGAGACCTTCCTCCCAAGCTGATACCGCCTAGCAAGGTAGCCTAGATCAGCCAGAGAGCGGGTACCAACTAGGAGGGGATCGATCAATTCGTCCATAAGTGAAGGGAGCACGAGGAGCCCAACTACGGGAGCCTTGCTTCGAGCGAAGGCCTCCCCCGATAAGCGGTAGTCCGTGTCCTCGGGCTCGGGGACCGGGGCAGCTACACCAGGAATAGCCTCCGCGATTAAGCCACGGAGGTTCCTGATAGCAGCGGCAGCTGGTAAAGTAACCGAATCCTCCCGAACCTCATCAACGTCCATGGACTCGACCCTGGATCTCTCCAGGGAAGCGTCACGGACGAAGACAAGGGGTCGAGAGAAGACGTCAGCTGTCGCTGGCTGTCCCGAGACCGAGACCCCGACCCGAGGACCGGCCTCAAGTGGGTCCCCCGAGACCTTGGTCCCGGGGGTGCTCGTGGGTCCGGACTGCACCGTCACTGGGACTGCGGTCACGGTGCACGGGGCAGGGGTCAGAGGTCGCTGCTCCTGAAGCACAGGAGGCGCCCCGTACCCTGAGGTAGAGGTGGAAGCCCTAGCCTGGGAACAGTCTCCGGCGAGAGGCTCCAGGTTCGTTGGGGCCAGCGGTCCCCCAGACAAGACCTGCCTGGAGCTGGGTGTCTGGGAGTGCTGGTGTGTGGATGTGGTGGCCTGGGGCTCCATACTCCGCAGGGGTAACCCTGGAAGCTGAGTGCCCCAGGGAGAACTCGTGTCTTGGACGGAGCCTAGACCAAGATCCCCCCTAGCTGGAGTTGCATCAGGTTCACGACCAGGGGTCCGGAACTCCGTACGGAGCCCCGAGACCGCTGAGTCGATCATCACCTTCATCTGCTGTGTAATGAGTGAGGTGAAATGTGACATATCAAATTGGTTAGGGTTAGGTGTAGGATTAGCTTGTTTGGGGGATGGATAGGACAGTTCCCCGGCTGAAGACCCTGCTGGTCCACGACTGAGTCGGCCTCGGATGAAGAATCATCGAAACCCGACTTGGCCGGAGACCCTGAAGCAGAGGCCGAAGCCTTATCCTTACTTTTACCTTTGGCCTTACCCTTACCGCCCTTCTTGGCTGACTGGGCAAGTTTTTTAGCCTAAGAAGGGGGGTCCATCTTAGAGATATCCTTGCCGTGAAGCAGTGCATCGGCGAAGAACTTGAGGTCGACATCCCTCCTGGCTCTAGCCTTGGGGGTGAAGGCCCGGCACGTCTCACATTTGAGAGGGTGGTGAAAATCCTGTGCCAGGCATTTGAGGCATTGACCGTGCCCGTCCGTAATAGAGACGGGACCCATGCACAGCGAGCACGGCTTGAAGGGCTAGAAACAAAATAGCCATTCAAGACGGAGCAGTGCCACATGTGTATATATATAAATTCTTTTAGAAAATAATATATATACTAAATACATGGGGGGAATGTGATGTAAATGTTTATGTCAAACATGCATGAACAAACATGAGCAGAGGCGAATGACAAATGCGAAGTATAAAATGTAAACAAGCATGGCCACACCCCTAACATCACTGAAACAAATAGAACATGTAATGTGACTAAATTGCTTGAAGGCCAGGGGGCTATTCGAAATACCTACAGAAATCGAATATAAAACCCCAATATAGATATACTAAAACGTGGAAAGCCCAGATCTAACCAAATTCCACGATCAAAACACATCGATCGAAGAAAAATGGCCGCCATCTTGGGTCGACTTTCCCGCCATGTGCGCGAAAGTAAGTTACAATAAACACGAAATTACTACTTAAACCGTGAAGCCATTCGACCCTACTGTAAAAAGGTAGAAGTTACCATACATACAGGTTGCTTTTGGGCCATTTTCTTAGCAATCGGTTGTAGAAACTCAAGAAAACTCCGAGGAAAACTTTGTGCGACTGGTCACTAAAATGACAGATTGAAAAGTGGTGAGAATAGAGTTATCTGCCCTTGACTGCATGGCAGTTACTAGGGATGAGGCTCAAGAGGGGTGACCCAAAGTACGTTTTTTTTAGTTTTTTAGTTTTTTAACTTATTTTTAAAGTGGAAAAATATAGTATATACAACCTGTCATATAACTAAAATCAAAGATTTTATGCAATAAGTACCCCAAGGAGGATCCCTTCTGAAAAAGAATTGAAAAATATTTGTGCTATTAGGCTCTTTTTTGGTGAATATCAACTATGAAGAAAGTCCAAGATTTGAAAAGTTTTTCGCTAACATCCGTAAAAGGTCATGGTCACAGCAAGGTCACATGAAGGTATCAACACCTCATATATATATATTTTCTTTCTTGTACACCTGGGTAATTATTTTGACATGCTCACATTCAAGGTCAAAGGTCAAGGTCATGATTTCTGAAATCACTACACAAAATCCTTGTAAACACGATAACTTCAACAACTTCGAATTTCTGTGCTATCAGGCCCTTACTTGGTAAATATCAACTATGGAGAAAGACTGAGATTTGAAAAGTTTTTCGCTAAAATCTGTCTTAAGGTCAAGGTCACAGCGAGGTCACAACTTAAGCATGCAGTTGCGAACATGCCTTATTTTAACTATTAACATCATTACATGATTGTTATACACAATGAAAAGTGATCATTGACTGTGTGACCTTGAAGATCAAAAGTCAAGGTCACGAGATATTGTCATGGTGACCAGTTCTGAAATCTCTAAATAACTTTTTTCCAAGAAGGTATTAACACCTCATATACATAGCTTCTTTCTTATAAATCTGGTGAATGATTTTGACATGTTCACATTCAAGGTCAAAGGTCAAGGTCATGAGTTCTTAAATCACTACAATAATCCTTGTAAACATGATAACTTTAAACATTTTTGTGCTGTCAGGCTCTTATTTGGTATATATTAACTATGGGGAAAAACCAAGATTTGAAAACGTTTTCGCTAAAATCTGTCAAAGGTCAAGGTCACAGCAAGGTCACAATTTAAGCATGCTATTGTGAATATGCCTTATGAGTCATTGCATGATTGTTATACACAATGAAAAGTAATCATTGATGATGTGACCGTGAAGGTCAAAGGTCAAGGTCATGATATATTGGTAAAGGCCATGTTAATCCTTCGATCCAATTTTGAAATAAGAAATAGGTTTTAAGAACAAACTTGTGAAAAGTGACCACAGTGATGATTCAACTTGTTAGAATAACTTGAATAATGAACAAATTTTTTTCCAAAAATATTCCCATTTTATTGATGCTGAGGAGAAGGTGGAACGGGGAAAGGCGAGACCCAAGGTTTCGGAGCTGCTCTGCTTTTGCGGGGTGTCCCGCAAACGCTCATCTAGTTAATATCTAATTGCAACAAATGATTCTAGTCACGACCAAATCAGCAAGTTATTCTTATCTGTTAATGAGTAAAGACAGCTTGTGTTCAGCAAATGAACAGTGTTCTCGTTATACTGAAATATGGATCTCGGAGCGGCCTCATTATCTCTTCCTTCTTGTTTGTCCATATTATGTAAAGCACTCAAAGAAAGATAGAAGGATACTTCAAGCTATTCTTGTTTCAAACGCTGATATTATCGTTAAAAGATTCTTATCTAACTATATTGCAACTATTATGTAAAGGCAAGGATATTGATTAGACGAGGGACATCAAACAGTTCTCTTCTTATTGAATACGTAGAGTTGCATTAATGATAAGGCCAATTCTGGTTACCAACATTTGAAAACATAAACTCATTTTTAGCTCATCTGGCTTGAAAGGCCTGATGGGCTTATGGCATGGCATATTTGTCCGGTGTCCGTCCATCCGCCGTGCATCCATCTGTCCAACCGTCCGTCATCTGTAAACTTTTCGCATTTTCGTCTTCTTCTTCTCCAGAACCACTTGATCTTCGGAGCTGAAATTTGGGTATTCTAAATTATAGATGTCATGACCCCGTGACCTCAAATGGGGTCACAGGGGTCACAACCTTAAAAACCTATTTTCATCTTCTACTTCAGTTCCAAAAGGTCTAGAGAGCTGAAAAGTTGTGTGCAGACTCCTTGTCTAATGGGGATTCTAAATTGTAGATTTTGTGACCCTGTGCCCTCAATTGGGGTCACAGGGGTTACAGCCCCAAAAACCTATCTTCATGCATCTTGTTCTCTAGTTCCAAAAGGTCTAGAAAGCTGAAAAGTTGTGTGCAGACTCCTTGGCTAATGGGGATTCTAAATTGTAGATTTTGTGACCCTGTGACCTCAATTGGGGTCACAGGGGTTACAGCCCCAAAAACCTATCTTCATGCATCTTGTTCTCTAGTTCCAAAAGGTCTAGAAAGCTGAAAAGTTGTGTGCAGACTCCTTGGCTAATGGGGATTCTAAATTGTAGATTTCATGACCCCGTGACCTCAAATGGGGTCACAGGGATCACAACCTTAAAAACCTCTTCTATCATATTCTTCTCCAGTTCCAAAAGGTCTAGAGAGGTGAAAAGTTGTGTGCAGACTCCCTGGCCAATGGGGATTCTAAATTGTAGATCTTGTGACCCTGTGACCCTGTGACCCCAAATGGAGTCACGACCTTGAAAAACTATTTTCATCTTGATATTTTATGTGCTCTTCAAAGGGAGGTAATTTAAAGGAAACAATAGTGATGAATTAAATGTTCAAGTGTGTCTTAATTTGTAGGGGATTTTATATCTGGCATCAGAGTTAAAAAAAGGAGGTCAGAGGGGTAAGAACCTTGAGACCTATTTTATCTTCTCCATTTAAAGTGCTTCCTATGTGTTGTACCTCTCACCTTCAAGTTGACATTTTGAATTAGTTAATGTTTATAAAGCCTGATGAGCTACAGAGCCAGTGGCTCTTTTTTTCTTTAAAGGCACAAATTTACTTTAGGTTCCTTTCGGTGCAATAAAAACTTATTATTCTTTACAATTGACCTGCAGTCAATAATTAACAAGTTAAGACGGTCGAAGTCACTCAGGGATATCACAAATAGTAAGAGTTGCTGATGTGCAAAATGGCAAATATAGAGTGTAGAAAACAGCTGAACTAGGATTTCATTCAGCTCTTGCATATATTTTATTTTCTTAACTGACAACAAAGATTGGATAGTCTTTATGAAGGAGTATCTGTAACTTCATCGGTTTGTAATATGTGCATTATTTATATTTTTAAAACAATTGGCATTCTACAGTGCCTTTAAAGAGAGAGTTCTATCTGGGGGATTTTTTGTAAAAACGAAATTACAGAGGACATTCCTGTTACGACATATGTATATATGTATGACACATGCTTATTGAACAAAAACTTATTACTCACTCAGTAACATATTAGTGACTAAGTGAGCTGAGGTGAGTAAGGGTTTAACGCCGCTTCAAGAGTAACATATTAGTGACTCAGTAACATATTAGTGACTCAGTAACATATTAGTGACTCAGTAAAATATTAGTGACTCAGTAACATATTAGTGTCTAAGTGAGCTGAGGTGAGTTAGGGTTTAACGCCGCTTCAAGAGTAACATATTAGTGACTCAGTAACATATTAGTGACTCAGTAACATATTAGTGACTCAGTGACATATTAGTGACTCAGTGACATATTAGTGACTCAGTGACATATTAGTGACTCAGTAACATATTAGTGACTCAGTGACATATTAGTGACTCAGTGACATATTGACATATTAGTGACTCAGTGACATATTAGTGACTCAGTAACATATTAGTGACTCAGTAACACAATAGTGACTCAGTGACATATTAGTGACTCAGTGACATATCAGTGACTCAGTAAAATATTAGTGACTCAGATATACTGAAAGTAATATTCTGATGACGTTATATTTCCAAATTTGATAAAAAAAAATAGCCTTCATTTAAATAATTTAAAACAATGTGAAGAGAAGACAACCCTCTGTCCTGGAGTATGTAAAGATTTGCTATGGCATAACAACCTTGTTTATCATACTAATGATTCATTATTTGTTACTTTGTGGACATCCTTTCAATGCATATATTTTATATTAAAACGTAAAATTAGTAAAAATACAGTGTTTTTCTCATTTCACGTAATGCACGAAAACAAGATGGCAGATACTGTGTTAGAACCGTATCTTTAATTGTTAAAGCTTTTGATGGTGATTGAGATTGAGTCTGTAAGCCTGCATTACATCCCTAATATTAGCTGCTTTGATGAGAAAATGGCTGGTCTATGCAGAAAGTTGATGTTACGTTTGATAAAAAAAGTGCTATAGTAATGAACTCTTAAAGACACACTTTATTATCAGGTGATATATGTTATATTAATTGACCTGGATGATTATATATAATATCCAAAGTTTAGTTATGAAACATCGTTGTTTTAATAGTGTGTAACACCAAATCCGCATTTAATCTTAGTGAAAACTTTTTCTTGTTGAAGGTTTTCTATAAGTGAATTTAATACCCGAAGTATTGAAAATTGTTTGGGATAACGTTTTATGGCTCATGGCTTATGGCATGACATGGTGTCTGGCGTCCGGCCGTCCATCCGTCTGTAAACTTTTCTTCTCCAGAACCGATGGCTCTAGGGAGCTGAAATTTGTGTACGAAATTGTAAATTTGGTGACCATGTGACCCACAATACAGTCACAGGGGTCACAACCTAAAAACCTATTTTCATCTTCTTCTTCAGTACTAAAAGGTCTAGAAAGCTGAAATGTTGTGAACAGACTCCTTTGCCAATTGGGATTCTAAAGTGTAGATTTGGTGACCTTGTGACCCCAAATAGGGTCATCAGGGTCATGACTTAAAAAACCTATTTTTATCTTCTTCTACTGTACAAAAGGCTATAGAAAGCTGAAATGTTGTGTACATACTCCTTGGCAAATGGGGATTCCATATTGTAGACTTGGTGACCCTGTACGTTGCACCCAGGGGCTCAAAGTTTGTTGATATGGTCCTGACCTTTTCTCTGGCAGTTGACGATATCTGAATTACCAATTAATGTCTGTCAAAGCCTATTTGTAACCAATTTTGTGTGACCTTGATTTGAATGATAAATTACCTTAGATTATAAATCAAACAAAAGACAAGCTATAGAGCCTCTTAATTCCCATTTCCCCCCTGATATTTGATAAAAATTGTCAATTTGTATATGAAAATATGAATGATAAATGAGGTTATTCAAAGCACAAGTGCTACTCTTGCCAGTAGTTTCTGACCAGCACATGTTAATGTGTAGCTTATTGAATTCTTGAGAGAATGCATCTGAGAGTTTTCTTCCAACTGTTACTCGAGACGTCTTGTTCTCATTTTCAAGGATTCAACAAAATGTGAAGTTCTTCTTTGTCTTATTAACTGATCTTCTTAATCTCTCTACTCGGCTACCTTGACCGAGAATTGAAGTTCTACGTCCTCAAAAAAACCAAATCTTCATCTTCTTGACTTGACCTTGACCAACATTGTCTTCAACGATCATCATCATAGTACTTTTTGTCGCTGAGGGTTAATTTTGACTCCTATTCTTTAACATTAATAGTGACTATAGAGCTCTTTGTGAAAGAATGCCTGTGACTTTCAGTAATCCAAATTTTTAAACAAAGGAATAAAATATTTATGTTTATTCTTTCCTTTCTATATACTTATACATGCAAGATTATATCTATTGTAAATATCATTCTTTTATTCTATATTGATGCAAAGTAAAGCAAATATTTAGTTTTAAATCCTTATTAGGTTATTTTGTGAGAGTGTATAACAATGTTGTTTTTTTCTGTTAATACAAATTAACCTTATCTATAGAAGATACGTATGAAAGATTCTTTACAATCATTTGCAGTTGTGTTCTGCTAGAGTGTAAGCCAAATAGTAATCCTGATCTTTAAGAATTATACTGTGCCCTGTCAAGACCTCGCATGTTTATATGCATAACCACTCGGGACATGGTCATTATTTACAAAATAACCATTGCCAGATAATCCATTTATTGTCGGCTGAGTCCCAATTTGAATAACAAACCTTATGAATCAAGTTGACACCGCTAGTGTTACTTATATTCTTGTATATCCAAGTAAGGGGCAGGGAATCAACACTTCAGATTATCCAGCCATTAATGGGTCACTCATTCATGGTAAGCTGTGTCCATTGTTGTTGAACTTCACTGAAAGCTGCTGTATGGTTGGGATATTCAGTTGCAAATCCTGAGTTTCTTCGTCATTGAGGTTATGTTATTTGCGGTTTAATAACCCTTTTAGGAGTATTTCACTTTTATCACGGGTGCTAGTATTATTGCAGGGAGAAAGCCTGAAACTCTATGTGGCTATGTGATGCGGTGAAACCTGCGAGCAACAACCTAATACACTCATGGCATGGCATCCGGATATCCATCTGTCCATAAATATTTCACTTTTTCAACTTCTTCTGCAGAACTGCTGGCTCTAGCTAAATCTTATGTACAGTCTTTTTGGCCAGTGAAAATTATTTATTGACATTTGGCGACCCTTTTACCTCAAATAGGGGCCTATGGGATCATGACTTAAATACCTATTTTTATCTTCCACTCCAGAACAAAAAGCCCTAAAATATTGTAGAGTTGATGACCCTGTGGCTCAAAATAATTGTCATGGGCCACGACTTAAAAACTATTTTTTTTATCTTTTTCTCGAGAGTGAAAAGGCCAAGAAAGCTTAATTCTAATGTACAGACTCGTCAACCAATGGAAATTATAAGTTAAGTTAAGCCTAAAAACTTAAATCTTGTGCACAAAATCATTGGTAAATTAGGATTATAGATTGCCACTTTGGTTACTCTGTTGTCAGGTCTCGTTGGCCGAATGCTTAAGCTGTTGGTACAGTCATTGCTGGCGGTTGGTGCCTGACTCTGAGGGTGTGGGTATTAATCCTGCAAGACGTAAGCTTGGTTCCTTCAGAGTTTTGTATGACCATTAGCTTATGATTACCACGACTGTCACTTTTTGAATCACAGTTCAAAGTGGTCTCTTTGTCAAGTGATAGCAGCTCTGTTCTTATTACCATAGTTAGTAGTGTCATGAGCTATAGCACCGGCGCCAACTTCGGTCAGCTACCATTTCTCTCTTTGACATAATTGCTGGCTAGAGAGCATTGACCTCACTCTTTGTAGTCTTCTTTAATCAACAGTCTCAGTTTGGCTGGTAATACTGCAAGATCCATCAGATGTACTTTACCAATGATCAAAATGGAGATGGTGTGGCACTGGTGGCTTTAACGTCAGATGTAGTTGTGGAGGTTCACTACCAGATTCATTATATGCTTAGCGATGTGAGACTGAGTTTTCTCAGTTTGAGAAAAGGTGTTCTCATCACTGCAGTTTGATATCACTTTCTCAACACAGTGAAATATCATAGAGGGGATAACGTTATGTGTACAGTGGTATGACGTCACATTTACAATCAATGCGACGTCATCGCCGTTGCTAAGTGACATAGCAACGATGGTATGACGTTGCCAGAGCTCGCTCGATTGAAGCAGTTTTGGACGTAATACATCTTATTTCTGTCAGTCGTGAAAATATTGACTTACCCCGTCACTCGATGAGAGATAAGTGATATCACACTGAAAACACAAAATATCCTCTATATATCAGATGTACTTTACCAATGATCAAAATTGGGATGGTGTGGCACTGGTTGCTTTGATGGTGGATGTACTTGTCGATTGGTATGATTATGATGGTTGATAACAAAGGTACATGATCAACCATCTCATTAACCCTTACGTTGCGTATATATATTTTACCATTTTTAGCCCCTGTGGCGGAATTTACAGGCTCGCAGCTCGCAGCAGTAGTTTGGGCTTTGGCACTAACTAGCTCTGCTGGCGGAATTTCCAGGCGGCGATTCCGGTATCGTTTTTACAAAATATACCGCATCTACATGGCGAATAAGGACTATATACGGGCGTTCAATACAAATTCAAGTAGCGAAACCCGTACACAAATGGCTAATTCACACTCGAAACTTTGAATGAATTTTCTATGTTTTTTCGTTTTTATTCTATTACTTTCGAAAGATTGTCTTTTATTCGGGCCTCGTAACATCATAAATACGAAACGAAAAAAATTCCATTTATATACGGAATTGAAGACAAGATGTCTAGCTTCACAATGATATAAAAATTATTAGAATGCGACCTTTGGTTATAATTCTATAGCTATGTAAAGTTTGTCTTTATTCCCACCTATAAAATCGTCAATACTTACAACATGTATGCGGCATTGCAAACGGTCGTTCATCGAACTTTTCCAAGAAATCATAATCTCGAACCAGTTGACAAATAAGCACATGTCAACCCAAATATGGTTATGTTGTTTGACTTTTCAAATAAACGCTAACCTCGAACCATAACTGATGAAAATATGTTGATTAGTTTGTGTGCCGTTTGGTTTCACATGCCTCTCAGAAAGGTAAAATTGTATCTTTATTTCTGTAAATAAATCCGCGCATTTTATATAGAATAAAAGATTATTCTTTTCGGTTTATTGTGATATAAAAATTATGAAAATGCATTCAGTATTTTAGCCTTGATAAATGTTTTAGAAGTTGTGAAAATCGCCGATTGTTTCAAAATTTATGAAGTGTAAACATGACCTTTTTCACGGCGCTTGCTGTGTCTTTATTATTTTTTTGAGATTTTCTAATTTTATATGGGAATGTAGTCCATTGTTTCCCCTTTATTTTGCCGTATTTTTTTTTGAAAACAAACAATTCGCTCACATGATATGAAGTGCGGGAGTAAGGCGAGTTAGCGATTTTTTCCCCCGTCTCGCGAGATGCGAGGCAGATAGCAGTCTCGGGCGAGGCAAACCCGAGGCAATACAAACACGTGGGTGAAAATAGCCTCAAGCGAATTAATGCTTCGGGGGCTAAGCCCGACATAATTGGCCTTTTGTAAAGCTAATTATCGATGCGTTACGGGTCAACAATGCACACGCAAATTGGTGTGAATTTTGCTTGATATTCCGACCACACACTGAACAAAGCTTTATTCTCATGTCGGGTCGCGATGCGTAAATACAGCCATTCTCATGGGTCGGGTCGCGGACACAATCGACTCGTGACCCGGTATGGGTGATAGAGTATACTTAGACAGCCGTGAATTATTCTAAGTCTTGTATCCGGGATCCGTATACAGACACCTAGGAATCGCTTATAGCCCGCCCGGATAATTCCGTCGCCCGCATGTTAAGGGTTAATTCAATCTAATCCATTAGATGTTCAGTGGTGCAAGTGATGGTAATGGTGGTTATCTTGGTTCATATTGAAGGTACCAAATCTGTCTGATTAGGACAGGGAACTTGACACCGTACATCATGTCATTTTATGTGAAGTGTTTGTTGAATGTGTATAGGGAGTAGGAGAAGGGAACTTGACAAGATAGCTGGAATGGGGGTTGGTATTAGTTATTGATAGTGGTTGTTGGTGTTTGGTAAAAAATGTGAATTGTTGTAATGAACTGTCAAATTATGAAGGTAGGGGATGCAGTTTGATCATTTGGATGGACTGTAGTGATGGCTGAGATAGTGGTTTGTTGGGGAAGCGATAGTGTTAATGATGGGGGTTATGGGGATGATAATGGGTTTGGTAATGGCAGTGATGTTTATGCTGGTTTACAGGGGGTGATTGTTGTGCTTATTGAGATGGATGCGGTTGTGATAATGATGGTAGTTGTGGGTGTGGGTGTAGTTGTAGTGGTGGTTGTGTGTGTGGAGGTAGTTGTAGTGGTAGTTGTGCTTGTGGGGGTAGTTGTGGTGGTTGTTGTTGTGGGGGGGGGGGGGGGGGGGGGGGGGGGGGGGGGGGGGGGGGGGGGGGGGGGGGGGGGGGGGGGGGGGGGGGGGGGGGGGGGGGGGGGGGGGGGGGGGGGGGGGGGGGGGGGGGGGGGGGGGGGGGGGGGGGGGGGGGGGGGGGGTTGTAGTGGTAGTTGTGGGTGTGGGGGTAGTTGTAGTGGTAGTTGTGGGTGTGGAGGTAGTTGTAGTGGTAGTTGTGGGTGTGGAGGTAGTTGTAGTGGTAGTTGTGCTTGTGGGGGTAGTTGAAGTTGTGGGTGTCGGGGTAGTTGTAGTGGTAGTTGTGCTTGTGGGGTAGTTGTAGTGGTAGTTGTGGGTGTGGGGGTAGTTGTAGTGGTAGTTGTGGGTGTGGGTGTGGGGGTAGTTGTAGTGGTAGTTGTGGGTGTGGGTGTAGTTGTAGTGGTAGTTGTGGGTGTGGGGTAGTTGTAGTGGTGGTTGTGTGTGTGGAGGTAGTTGTAGTGGTAGTTGTGCTTGTGGGGGTAGTTGTGGTGGTTGTTGTTGTGGGGGGGGGGGGGGGGGGGGGGTTGTTGTAGTGGTAGTTGTGGGTGTGGGGGTAGTTGTAGTGGTAGTTGTGGGTGTGGAGGTAGTTGTAGTGGTAGTTGTGGGTGTGGAGGTAGTTGTAGTGGTAGTTGTGCTTGTGGGGGTAGTTGTAGTTGTGGATGTCGGGGTAGTTGTAGTGGTAGTTGTGCTTGTGGGGTAGTTGTAGTGGTAGTTGTGGGTGTGGGGGTAGTTGTAGTGGTAGTTGTGGGTGTGGGGGTAGTTGTAGTGGTAGTTGTGGGTGTGGGGTAGTTGTGGTGGTTGTTGTTGTGGGGGGGGGGGGGGGGGGGGGGGTTGTTGTAGTGGTAGTTGTGGGTGTGGGGGTAGTTGTAGTGGTAGTTGTGGGTGTGGAGGTAGTTGTAGTGGTAGTTGTGCTTGTTGGGGTAGTTGTAGTTGTGGGTGTGGGGGTAGTTGTAGTGGTAGTTGTGCTTGTGGGGTAGTTGTAGTGGTAGTTGTGGGTGTGGGGGTAGTTGTAGTGGTAGTTGTGGGTGTGGGTGTGGGGGTAGTTGTAGTGGTAGTTGTAGTTGTGGGTGTGGGGGTAGTTGTAGTGGTAGTTGTGGGTGTGGAGGTAGTTGTAGTGGTAGTTGTGCTTGTGGGGGTAGTTGTAGTTGTGGATGTCGGGGTAGTTGTAGTGGTAGTTGTGCTTGTGGGGTAGTTGTAGTGGTAGTTGTGGGTGTGGGGGTAGTTGTAGTGGTAGTTGTGGGTGTGGGTGTGGGGGTAGTTGTAGTGGTAGTTGTGGGTGTGGGGTAGTTGTAGTGGTAGTTGTGGGTGTGGGGGTAGTTGTAGTGGTGGTTGTGGGTGTAGGGGTAGTTGTAGTGGTAGTTGTGGGTGTGGGTGTGGGTGTGGGGGTAGTTGTAGTGGTAGTTGTGGGTGTGGGGTAGTTGTAGTGGTAGTTGTGCTTGTGGGGGTAGTGGTAGTTGTGCTTGTGGGGGTAGTTGTAGTTGTGGGTGTGGGGGTAGTTGTAGTGGTAGTTGTGCTTGTGGGGTAGTTGTAGTGGTAGTTGTGGGTGTGGGGGTAGTTGTAGTGGTAGTTGTGGGTGTGGGGGTAGTTGTAGTGGTAGTTGTGCTTGTGGGGTAGTTGTAGTGGTAGTTGTGGGTGTGGGGGTAGTTGTAGTGGTAGTGGTAGTTGTGCTTGTGGGGTAGTTGTAGTGGTAGTTGTGGGTGTGGGGGTAGTTGTAGTGGTAGTTGTGGGTGTGGGGGTAGTTGTAGTGGTAGTTGTGGGTGTGGGGGTAGTTGTAGTGGTAGTTGTGCTTGTGGGGTAGTTGTAGTGATAGTTGTGGGTGTGGGTGTGGGGTAGTTGTAGTGGTAGTTGTGCTTGTGGGGGTAGTGGTAGTTGTGCTTGTGGGGGTAGTTGTAGTTGTGGGTGTCGGGGTAGTTGTAGTGGTAGTTGTGCTTGTGGGGTAGTTGTAGTGGTAGTTGTGGGTGTGGGGGTAGTTGTAGTGGTAGTTGTGGGTGTGGGTGTGGGGGTAGTTGTAGTGGTAGTTGTGGGTGTGGGTGTAGTTGTAGTGGTAGTTGTGGGTGTGGGGTAGTTGTAGTGGTGGTTGTGTGTGTGGAGGTAGTTGTAGTGGTAGTTGTGCTTGTGGGGGTAGTTGTGGTGGTTGTTGTTGTGGGGGGGGGGGGGGGGGGGTTGTTGTAGTGGTAGTTGTGGGTGTGGGGGTAGTTGTAGTGGTAGTTGTGGGTGTGGAGGTAGTTGTAGTGGTAGTTGTGCTTGTGGGGGTAGTTGTAGTTGTGGGTGTGGAGGTAGTTGTAGTGGTAGTTGTGCTTGTGGGGTAGTTGTAGTGGTAGTTGTGGGTGTGGGGGTAGTTGTAGTGGTAGTTGTGGGTGTGGGTGTGGGGGTAGTTGTAGTGGTAGTTGTGGGTGTGGGGTAGTTGTGGTGGTTGTTGTTGTGGGGGGGGGGGGGGGGGGTAGTTGTAGTGGTAGTTGTAGTTGTGGGTGTGGGGGTAGTTGTAGTGGTAGTTGTGCTTGTGGGGGTAGTTGTAGTGGTAGTTGTGCTTGTGGGGGTAGTTGTAGTTGTGGGTGTGGGGGTAGTTGTAGTGGTAGTTGTGCTTGTGGGGTAGTTGTAGTGGTAGTTGTGGGTGTGGGGGTAGTTGTAGTGGTAGTTGTGGGTGTGGGGGTATTTGTAGTGGTAGTTGTGGGTGTGGGGTAGTTGTAGTGGTAGTTGTGGGTGTGGGGGTAGTTGTAGTGGTGGTTGTGGGTGTAGGGGTAGTTGTAGTGGTAGTTGTGGGTGTGGGTGTGGGTGTGGGGGTAGTTGTAGTGGTAGTTGTGGGTGTGGGGTAGTTGTAGTGGTAGTTGTGCTTGTGGGGGTAGTGGTAGTTGTGCTTGTGGGGGTAGTTGTAGTTGTGGGTGTGGGGGTAGTTGTAGTGGTAGTTGTGCTTGTGGGGTAGTTGTAGTGGTAGTTGTGGGTGTGGGGGTAGTTGTAGTGGTAGTTGTGGGTGTGGGGGTAGTTGTAGTGGTAGTTGTGCTTGTGGGGTAGTTGTAGTGGTAGTTGTGGGTGTGGGGGTAGTTGTAGTGGTAGTGGTAGTTGTGCTTGTGGGGTAGTTGTAGTGGTAGTTGTGGGTGTGGGGGTAGTTGTAGTGGTAGTTGTGGGTGTGGGGGTAGTTGTAGTGGTAGTTGTGGGTGTGGGGGTAGTTGTAGTGGTAGTTGTGCTTGTGGGGTAGTTGTAGTGATAGTTGTGGGTGTGGGTGTGGGGGTAGTTGTAGTGGTAGTTTTGGGTGTGGGGGTAGTTGTAGTGGTAGTTGTGGGTGTGGGGGTAGTTGTAGTGGTAGTTGTGGGTGTGGGGGTAGCTGTAGTGGTAGTTGTGCTTGTGGGGTAGTTGTAGTGGTAGTTGTGGGTGTGGGTGTGGGGGTAGTTGTAGTGGTAGTTGTGGGTGTGGGGTAGTTGTAGTGGTAGTTGTGCTTGTGGAGGTAGTTGTAGTGGTGGTTGTGTGTGTGGAGGTAGTTGTAGTGGTAGTTGTGCTTGTGGGGGTAGTTGTAGTTGTGGGTGTCGGGGTAGTTGTAGTGGTAGTTGTGCTTGTGGGGTAGTTGTAGTGGTAGTTGTGGGTGTGGGGGTAGTTGTAGTGGTAGTTGTGGGTGTGGGGGTAGTTGTAGTGGTAGTTGTGGGTGTGGGGGTAGTTGTAGTGGTAGTTGTGGGTGTGGGGGTAGTTGTAGTGGTAGTTGTGGGTGTGGGGTAGTTGTAGTGGTAGTTGTGCTTGTGGGGGTAGTTGTAGTTGTGGGTGTGGGGGTAGTTGTAGTGGTAGTTGTGGGTGTGGGGGTAGTTGTAGTGGTGGTTGTGGTTTGTGGGGGTAGTTGTAGTGGTAGTTGTGGATGTGGGGGTAGTTGTAGTGGTGGTTGTGGTTTGTGGGGGTAGTTGTAGTGGTAGTTGTGGATGTGGGGTTAATTGTAGTGGAGGTTGTGGGTGTGGGGGTAGTTGTAGTGGTAGTTGTGGATGTGGGGGTAGTTGTAGTGGTAGTTGTGGGTGTGGGGGTAGTTGTAGTGGTGGTTGTGGTTTGTGGGGGTAGTTGTAGTGGTAATTGTGGATGTAGGGGTAGTTGTAGTGGTGGTTGTGGTTTGTGGGGGTAGTTGTAGTGGTAGTTGTGGATGTGGGGGTAGTTGTGGGTGTGGGGTAGTTGTAGTGGTAGTTGTGGGTGTGGAGGTAGTTGTAGTGGTAGTTGTGCTTGTGGGGGTAGTTGTAGTGGTAGTTGTGGATGAGGGGGTAGTTGTTGTGGGTGTGGGGGTAGTTTTACTTGTGGTAGTGCTAGTTGATGATGATGTTATTTGTTATAAGCAAAACGATGGTGGTAGTTATGTTGATGATTATGGGAATGGTTTTGGTGTTTTTGCTTGTGGATTTGGTGATTTTTGGGATGGTGTTAAGTATGAAAGTTGTGTCTGGGTTATGGGTTTATAGAGATAGCTTTGATGGTTGTTTTGGTTTAATGGGGATATATAGTATTTATGGTAATTATAATTTTATGTAATTGTTCATTCATAATGCATAATAACTAGAAATATTTAATTACTCAATACATATTGTAGCTAGAAATATTTAATTATTTAATTCATATTGTATCTAGAAATATTTAATTATTTAATTCATTTTGTATCTAGAAATATTTGAAAAAGCAAAATCCCCCATATCATGAGAAACAGGAATGTAGAGTTCTTTTTTCTAAGTATGATTTTCTAAAAGACTTTTAAAGTGCTGTAATGGACTTGCGTATGTTCACCTCGAGCTATTTTTACATGGCATAATGAGCTAATGAAGGAAATGGCTTCATGGTTTGTGTTTATTAGTTAATTTTGCTATCAGAAAGATGTAACACTGCGATCTGGCTACATCCCACAAAACTGATACAAGCTGTCACTCTCACTTCTCTTCAACTCATTGATTGATGTTTAAAAATATGCTGTGTCAGGATTTTTTTTTATTAGTCATGGCGTAATTCTTTAACTTTCCTTCAGTTTTAGACCAGTGTCTAAGTTATGCAGCCAGTGTGTCTCAAAATATGCATATAACATCTGCCATATTTAAGCTGCTTTATTTTTATGGTTATTTAATCTTTTCAGTTTTCCCAAGACCGTTTTATAATTTCAGTTTTAACCTTTGTTTAAGTCACACACATGATGGCTAAAAAAAGTCTATGTTTTTAAGATTCAAATGTATGTATATTTTATTTCTGATCATATGTTACATTTGCAAGAGATATCTTTTTTATGTTTTTGTCTTAGTTTTCTTTAAGACAACCTACTGATGACTCATCTCCTAGCTGTGTAAAGTCAAATACCGTAATTGATGTAATTCTAACAAGTGCCCTTATTTAAGATCAGAAATGTTGGGCCCCTCCACCGTAACATCAAATACAGTAAGTGATGTAATTATACCCCTGCTACGAAGTAGTCGGGGGTATATAGCAGTCAGCACGTCTGGTTTTTGTTCCGCTCATAATTCTGAAACCAGTTGCTCAAATTTTACGAAACTTGATACATATAATCACCACGATGTGCACATCTGACTTTTGTATGTTTCATACCTTCATTTGCATAATTTATGCAAATTTTTTCCGTTTTTCTAATTTGCCATTGTCACTTTTTGTTCCACTCATAACTCAGACACTAACTGTTCAAATGTTATGAAACTTGATGCATTCCATCATGTGTACATCATGCCTTTTGTGTGTTTCATACCAACATTTGCATAATTTATGCAAATTTCTTTATTTTTCGTTCACACTTTTCTGTCCCACTCATAACTTGCACACTAATTGTTCAAATGTTAAGAAACTTGATCATTTTAACCACTGATGTGTACATCTGTCATTTGTTTATTTCATACCCTCTTTTGTATATTTGTATATTTCATACCCTCATTTGCATATTTAATGCAAATGTTCTTAGTTGTTCTACATTTGTATTTTCTACAAGTGTATCTATGAAGACATACAGTGATACTAACTATGAAGACATATATACTCTGCTCTTATAATACTTCTGTGGTCTGTTCATACAAAAGACTACACATTATGTTTTTTTGCTATTTTAAAAAAAATTCTTTGACAAATGTTAAAAGCGGGGGTATATGAGTGAGCTGTGCTCACTAATTCTCTTGTTCAAACATGTGCCCCTATTTAATGTAGGGCCCTTCCTCCGCCTCCTCCTTCATTACAGTAAATGTCAGTCATGAAGTCATGGTGTCTGTAAAATGTTATGTTTGGGATAATACTTTCTGCAGTTGTACAAGATCCCTTTTGGGCTTGAAACCCACACCCTCATGAAGGCACCAATAGCCAGCACTGACTGTACCAACGGATTACCCATTCAGCCACTGAGACCTAACTTGCTGTTGCTACAGTCAGTGCTTGCACTTGGTCTTGATCTTCGAAAGTGCGGGATTTGTCCCATAAAAAGTACAAGTGTTTGTACTATTGCAGATAGTGTGATCCTAAATAAAACTTGTGTCACCTCTGCAGATCTATAAAGAATAATGTGAACTGACATTGTTTGGTCATGATCTGTGAGGAGAATCTCTATGTCAAGTTTCTTTAATCTATTTAAAGATAGAACAAAAGTATGCCTGTCTTTATAATTAACTCTTGATCCATCAGAGAAAACATCTGTATATCCATATTGACAAAATTGGGTCAGAAGTAAAGATAATTCACTTAGTAAACCATTTTGTCAAGACGCAAAAAATATGTTAAATGATGGAACAAAAGCAGGCCTATCTGCACACCTTGTCTCATCATCTATTATATCTGTACTGACAGTATATATACATCTGGTCAGTTACTGGAGCATTAGGTTAAACTATTTACAGAGGAAGAGCAGCATGTCAGCTGTCAGTTATTCTTGATCTGTCCATTCTTCTTGGACATGTATCTGTTCTGACAATATTCGGTCAGAAACAAAGAATTAATTCCGTTAGTAAACCCTGTAAAGTGAGGGTATCTGTCATTTTGTCTTTCTGCATTAGGTGGATTGAGAAAATGTCTTCTTTTTACCAATTTTACAATGTTCTAATAATAAGACAAATTTATAAACTACATAGTTACAAATAATTTTTTACTAATTTTACAATGTTCTTATAGTAAGACATATTCATTGATAGAATATCTACTATATAATTAAGTTACAAAAAAAATTATCATTAAACTGATTAATTCAAAAATGTATTAAATGCTGTAACAAAGCTTTTCACGCTCGTAGCACTGATGAATGACTTAATAGTAATTTCTTTATATTGGATAAATGTGTGCTCTTCTTTGTAAAATTATTAAATCTAAAATAATCGAAACATTATCTTCATGAACATGTTTCGACGTTAACTGGACTTTGTTAAATGTGTCAATAACATTCTATTTGTATTATAAACAGGAATCAGGTCTTTGAAGAGCATTTAGAAGTGGCATACATACATAAAAACAGGAATATTTTCTGGATAACAACATCTTTAATGTGAAAATACACAACGTTTTGGAGAATATACTCACTCCTCCATTCCATTTTGATGATAGTCAACTTACTATGTTGATCGATATGGAAGTAAAAGTAGTGAATTTTAATCGAAAAGCGATTGATGCGCCAATTAGTCAAACGTAATTTTGGAATCTTATTTTCAACTTACAAAAAGACAAATTGGGCTTGATAATGTTAAATTGATCATATAACTACTTTGCATGTAAATGGGAGGTGTAATTTTGGTTTTTGCACATGCATAAACAAATTTTTCGATTTTGATTGGAAACTAGTAATTATGATATATCTGGCAATTGGGGATGAATATGCAAGTTGAGTGAAATTAATTAAAATTTACTGTAACCAGCACATATGGTATGATGACCATATTAAAATTTTATGAAAGTGAAAAAAAATATTTTTAAAATTATTATTATTATTTTTTTGAAGTATGAAACACAATGGAAGCATCTTTAAATGATAGAATAAATACAGGAATATCTCAGACTCTTATCCCTCCAATGCATGTTACTACTGACAATATTAGGTTAGTAAATGAGGAGATCGACAGACAAGATATGTAAAATAATGAGACAAAGGCAAACTTCTTCCCCATTAGAGAATATATCTGTACAGACAGTCTTTAGAACATGCTATAAAGAGATGGGTCAGGCGGTCAGCATGCTTACTCCTATATACATCAAGGTAATGACTTTACTTACTTACCTACTGCTGACATGTGTATATATACAAGCAGGCATGGCCGTCTCTCAGAGAAAACATGAACTGTTTTGACATGCTTTGTATCAATTAGCTCTACTCCAATTATGTCCATTAAGTCTGCAGTTTGTATAGATCACTGAAGCTGCTTTTTACTTCAATACCTACGACTAGTTCATGTCTGATCAGAGAGTGATTTTGCAGAGTAAACATTGACTATTTTCACAAGCTCTCTATCTTTTAGGTTTACCGGTATGTATCAGGGAACCTGCTTTTACTTACATACTTACAGCTGATGTACATGTCAGAAAAGAGACGTCCATTTGTCGGAGAAAACAAGAAGTATTTTCACAAGCAGTATCTTGGAGGTTTGCAACTTGGTTAATGGACATTTCCATATTTATCAACTTCATTTATTGCTGTGGAATTGTGCTGATGTCCTGACCACTTGTTAGATATTTAGATCTTGGTCAGTCATTGTACCCTAAATATCTCTCATCATTCACAAACAGTTGTTAGGAAAACAGGTCATGCTTATTAATGGGGGATAATGTTTTGTCATTGATAATTTGGATACCTACGTATTCTACATCTACGTATAAGATCATACTCACACCTAAGACCACCTACACTTTTCAAGGAGTTGTCCTGGTTGAGGTTATTCTCAGGTTATAGCCCACCCCCAAATTTTTCCAGATGTTCCATGGTCATATATAACATAAATCTGTAATATCATTTTAAGTTTAAAACCTATTCTGACTGTCGGATGGTCTCCGGTATGAATTTTCATCTGAGTTGGGGTCTCTCCCGTCTAAAAGTCCATCCCCATGTTTTCAAGATGTTTGTTTGTTTGTAATACAATAATAAATGTGAATTTATGAAGGTGGAAGATTTTTCTATTTATGATCTGATGAATATCTATGTTAACTAATTAACAGCAAACGAAAAGGTCATGATCATGCTGACTCAGTCAGAAAGAGAAGGTAGATAAAAATTCAGCAGATTTAATGAGAACAGTGTCTTATCTTTAGTTTCTCAATATCACGCTCTCACGATTTAAAAATATTGACTGGGTCTGTTGCATGTTCTTGTATGAATTGTGTAATAAATAGAAAATATGTCTATGACATGAGTGCCTGAATAATAGTATTTCCCGAGCAAAAGCGAGGAATATACTGATATTCAGGCACGAGTGATATTGTTTATGACGTCACGTAACCATGACGAAGTGATATTTTGCCATAGGGCATTGTATGAAAGATATGAAACATTAGCTAAAATTTTACTTAATACAGAGATTTCCTCATAACAAATTGAATTTGAAATGCAGTACTACCAATATTTCAGAATAAAATATATATCCTGAAATCGTCAAAAGAGCTTTTTAAATACATTGACCATTTTATCACGATTCAACTCATTAATTATCAAGTTGAATTTATATTCAATATATTGTTGTGAAAGATAAAGATAATATGACAAAAATCACTAATATATATATGGCACTTGTTATTAGTTGATGTCAAAGGTCAGTGCTCTGTCTAACCCTGACCCACACTGTAATTACTTCTTAGACAGATTGTAACCTACATAGTGCTACATGCCTGACATCTGAACATTATATTGCATCTCCAGTGCCGGTATTTACTCTTATCATTAGCTAGAGTGTGTAAATGAGGGAGATAGGATAAGTCAGCGCCACTGACGTACAAAACAGCGGGAGACGCTCTTTGATCTCTTCTCCTGTAATTACCTATGAAGATACCTTGAAAACTTGGCTTGTGTCTACATTCATCTACCCTTGTGGTGTAGGATCTAGGTGGGGGCTCTCACACGTACGCTTGCACTCGGGACAGAGTCGGATAGAGTATAATTTGAGGCCAATTGTTAGAACTCTAGTATTTAAAGCATAATATTGAATGATATACTCATTTCTTGTCCTTTTATAACGAACATTCTACCTGATGAAGGAGTGTGCTCCGAAACTTGACAGAAAATCATACGATGTTCCACTTAAATGACCCAGTTTAGATGAATATATATATACGAACGGATTGATTGAAGATTTTATATGGGTGAGGGGAGGGTTGGCGGAGACATAGTGTAATGGGTTTGGGAGGGGGTAGTATCCTCCCAAAGGGTTTGCCAAAATGACATGCAAAATTGAGTTTGAACTCTCTAAGCCCCCTATTTGGATCCATCACTGAAATCCTCCTGACGACAAAGTTGACTAGTCTGATCTGGAACAACTAAATGAAATATGAGTGAGTAAATTTGCCAAGATCAATACTATGTCAAAGTTAAATTTTCAAATTAAATTTAATAAAATTCTCTCTTAATGGACTAAGTCAACGTACAAGTCGATGTACATGCAAAACAAATTCATAGGAGTGATTACATATGAAAGAAGGATTGAACTCTGATTACCTAGATTTTATGCAGATGATATCACAAGAACTGATTTATGACAGATTTAGTTCAGAATTATATGATGGAATGATGGGTATGACGTCAATCGCGTAACTTGAGTGACATCTAGTGTCAATTTCATGCAAATTAATTAGATCTGCGCCGTTCATTTCATACACTTGCCAACTATGGCACAATAAGTTTGTCTCAATTCTAAATTTCAAATTCTTAATTGATTCTAATAATGTCACAGAGGTCAAGAGATGCTCAACTGTCAGTTCTGCTTTGTTGAATTCATGTATTTCAAATTTGTTACGTCAGAGTGAGTGTTTAACATTTATGTCAATTGTTTAAATGTGGAAGGCATGTCAGTCATAATATTTTGTAGGGTATATTTGATTAGAGAACTATTTGAGAATGTTTAATTTCAATGCTGGGGGGGGGAGGGGGGGTGGGTCACATATTGTAAAAGTGGGTTCACCCAGGGGGTTTGTCAAATTTACATGCACAATTTTTCAAAAGGAGAGAAGAGATATTACTATATATTAATGCTTTTGTTTGTCTCTGTGCATTGTCTTAAAGGGGCAGTAGAGCACGTTTTTTCGCTGAAATAAGTCCATGAAATGTATTTGAAAAATAATGTCACCAATAGTCAATGAGCGTACATGGTTCTGTAAAGCCACAGGAATTGTTTTTGTCGTTTGAAATAATAAAATGTGTCCACAATAAAATGGCCGCCATGCGATTTTTGCTTTATACGCAACACAGTTACCGGTATTACCACTAAGGATAATTGGTTTCTGTAATAAGATGTTTTACCCTCTGAAGTAAATATAAATGACATAAACTATCATTATAAACGGGAAATTTGCAAAAATAAAATTTGCAAAAAACATGCTACTGCCCCTTTAAAGGGAGGGGTCTATCAGAGTACCTGCCATTGTGTTTTTGTGCATCATCTGAAATGAGAAAACACTGTATATTTAATAATTTTAACAAAAATTAATAATAAAAGATATATTTTGATTAAAATTAATAAATATTATTAAACTTATCAACAATGTCCTGTTATGCGGTAGCATATCTTTTGACACTCGTAGTTTTTGTTTGTTTGTGTGCATCGATCATCTTTACAGAAATAATTTGAGAATTGGTAGCACTGAAGGGTCTTAATCCTTGACAAGCTGTTCCGGAATGATCTGAGATAGCTTGTCTTAGCCAGTGCACGTTGCCTATCTAGACTATTTTAGGTGTCATTCTTATAAAGTGGCAACTCAGAATGGTTTGGCAATTAATTAACTCAACAGTGAATGTGTTATTTCATTATGTTTCAGCCCATGGGCTTATGACATGACATATAGCTGTCCATCCATCCGTCTATAAACATTTCGCTTTTTAGCTCATCTGGCCCGAAAGGCCAGATCTAAGGAGCTGAAATTTTGTGTACAGACTCATTGGCCAATGGGGATTCTAAATTGTAGATTTTGTGACCCCGTGTCTCCAAATAAGGTCACAGGACCTTAAAAACCTATTTTCATCTTCTTCTCCAGTTCGAAAAGCTCTAGCAAGCTGAAATATTGTGTACAGACTCCTTGGTCTACATTGATCCTTAATTGTAGATTTGGTGACCAAGTGACCCATAGTGGTCACAATTTAAAAATGTATGATTTGCTTGTTTACAATGTATACTTGAGATAACTTAGATCTTCAACCTTAGATAATAAATCACTGGTGTCCTGGTGAACTACAGAGCCCATGGCTCTATGTTTTAGTCATTAAAGGTAAATTTATTCAACCTTTTAAACAACATTTTTAACAATATGATAGGTATAATACTTTGCAAGAAACTTTTATTAAAACTTTTAAAATTAATTTACTTTACAGGTAGTGTAGTACAAATCGCTGATAGGCAAAACATGAATCCTGTCTAATGTCACATATATTAACATTTAGGTTTATCAATGAAAAGTCTTGACAAATTAAATCTATCTCTTTAAAATAATGTTGAAATGCCTTAAAGGAAAATGAGATAGTTTTCTGCAAAGTGTTGGATGTAGCACATTATATCTTTGTACAGTCAGGCCTCGATAATCCAAAGGCTACCGTTTTTCATCAAAAACGTGCAGATAGTGAAATGTTCAGACTGCTCAAATGAACCAAACAAGATGGAGTTGATTCCCTTTTGAATCTACAGATAGACCAGAACGTATTTAGAATATCAAATGACTTTGACACGCTGGATATTTAGAACTATCACACAAAATGAGAAATTTTAATATATTACAATCACAAACTACTGACACACAGTGTAAAACATTACAATTTTTTTAAATCACGAACTACTGACACGCTCAACTCCCGTGTCAATCCACTGTCATTGAAGTTTACCGATCCAATCAGTGTGGTGATCGCTAGTCACCGGATTAATGAAGCAGAAATAGTTGTAATTAACTAATCCGTTATGGCTTATTGGCGTTCGGATTCGGAAACAGAATCAACGGATTAATGAATCAACATTTAATGAGTTTATATAGAGATTAGTTTGGTTACAGCGTGCTACCGTTCGGACACTGAGAGATTCGGATTATCGGTGGCCGGACTATCGCGGCTTGAGTGTACTCTTAAATGAAAACCCGAAGATATTACATCTTTGGACTTTTAAATTAAAACCTGAAGATATTACATCTTTGTACTCTCACATTCAAAGCCAAAAATATTAGATCTTTGTTCTCAAATGTACAAATCCGAAGGTATAAGACCTTTGTACACTTATACTCAAACCCAAAGATATTAGATCTTTATACTTGCGCAATCAAATCCAAAGGTATTAGATCTTTATACTTTCGCAATCAAATCCAAAGGTATTAGATCTTTATACTTTCGCATTCAAATCCAAAGGTATGAGATCTTTATACTTTCGCATTCAAATCCATCGGTATTAGATCTTTATATTTTCGCATTCAAATCCAAAGGTATTAAATCTTTATACTTTTGCATTCAAATCCAAAGATATTGGATCTTTATACTTTTGCAATCAATCCAAAGGTATTAGATCTTTATACTTTCGCATTCCAATCCAAAGGTATTTGATCTTTATACTTTCGCATTCAAATCCAAAGGTATTAGATTTTTGTACTCTAATGTACAAATCCAAGGATATACTTGCTTTGTTCTCATCATTTTCAAAGGATCTAATGGAAGATAAAATAATACAATAATTTCGGATCAAGTCCGCTGACCAGAAATAACAGCAACAGGAGGCTGCAGAGCTGTCACTCGGCACCAATGACGTCAAAGGCTGACATTTCTCAGTATTCCGAGCCTTGTGGCTGGGCATGTCTCTTGTTTCACTTAAGAAACTGTATATTTGCGAGTAGCAAATTATGGCTGGGCCTGAAATACTAGAAACTAATCACATCATGGAATATAAGCTGTAAACTATGGGTTTGTTGACATTTCCACCATGTACTTTCCAGTTATTTCACATTACTTGTAGCACCAGGGCCTCCTGCCATCTTGAAATGTTCATCTTGGTTCAGAAGTGGGATTGTTATAGCACATAATCGTTGTCAACATTTTTTCAAAGTGACAAAGATATATTGAAAGTTGACAACAATAATATTTGCATGCGAATTGTTTTGTATCCCAAAACTCTCTCATCAGATGATGAACAATCTCCCCCAGCAAGGCATAACTTGCACCACTTCTTAAGTCTTGCTGCATTTCCTTAGCTCTTCTGTGCTACTGTAGCAGAATGCACTATGAAGTTCAGGTGCACGATCACAACAAAAAAGGAAATGATGCAAGGCTTAAATTAGCCAGTGATAGAGACGTTGTTCATCAGTATGCTACGCACACATGCTTTTGTGCAAGACATATATCAGTTGCCAGTTTTTGCTTTTTTGACGGAATTATGAGTTTTAAGATTTGTTGACACTGTGACCCCAAATATGACTCACAGGGGTCATGACCTTATATCAGTTTGCTGTACTCTTTCTCTTGTTTAATACATCTTGTTGTCCATTTTCACATTACCTCCAGTCAGTTTGATGATGGCTGGGGTCATCAATATGTTTAATCATTTTTCTCTATATTATTCTTCATATCATTCTGTAAGATACAAAGATTGTTATACTATAAGATATACAGTAAACCCGCGATAATCCGGCCACTGATAATCTGAATCTCGCAGTTTCCGAACGGTAGGAAGATATAACCAAACTAATCTCTTTAGTAGTCCTCAGTACTCAGTACTCAGTAGTCCGAACATTTCACTATCAGAACGTTTTTGATGAAAAACGGAAGCGTTCGAATTATCGAGGCCTGACTGTATTGCAATCAAAAACATTAGTGAGTTCCGCTTAGATTTATCCCTTGTTTATGTGTCATGATAGGCTCAAATCTCAAAATCTTAATAGCATCTGACATAAGAGTAATTGGTCAAACAAAACATCAAGTTTTTAAAGCAAAAAACTGTAGATGTCAATCAATCTTAAACGGGTTATGGATTTTGCCAGAGAGTGACACGGAGTGCATATGGAAGAGATTGCCTCCACTTTTATTGTGCGTTTATATATCTGCTCATGAAGCATATTGTATCTCCTCATCAGGAAAACATCTCAAAGTTGTAGAATAAAATTATGGCGACACATTTATGATCATTCTTTCAGAATAATCTTCATTTAATGACATATTGGACAGCTTAATCTGAATTCGTGGGCTGATTACAGACTGGTGGAAATAAAATCCTGCATCTGTCAATCACTGAGTAATAATAACAGATTTTGGCGAGAGGATATTAAAATGGACGTTTTCATCTTGAGCTCAGGTTTATTCTCAATGGTTCGTGTTATTTGGTACAGGTTGAGATATATTAACAGTTTGTTACTGATCTCATTAGTTCCAAATCAATCTGTGTGGCTAATTTACATTACACCCCTTGGGAAGTTATTTCTTTTGTTTGAGTTGCAGGTTATATGCCATAACCACCATCTGTGCAGGTTGGTTATCTCATAACTACCATGGTCGGTTATGAGATATACCACCTTCGGAAACAAATGGACTTGTAAAATTTGGAAATTTTGTCAAATTAGATATGAAAATTTTGTAAGTAAAGCAAGTGGGATTCGAACCCTGGACCTCTATATCGTCGAGCAGCGCCTTTACCAATGGAGCTACCGAGGATCCATACCGATGAGTGTTCGTTCTTTTGTGTCATGGCTGTATTAATATTTTTTCTAGTATTATATATACATATATGTATGTATAGGTACCAATTTATGTCTAATTTGTGTATGGAATGAAGGATTAAGTTTGAAACCTTCCTTTCAATTCAATAATGAGTGCATTGGGAATATTTCACTGATATATTTTGATCATGTCGTATAAATCCACAAAATACCCCTTTAAAATGCAAATATACACTTATTTTATAAATAGAGTGTTCCGCGGGAGTGTAAGGCAAATAATGACCCGATTGCCTCGCGTTATGGCAATAAACTCTGCTCGGGCTGATGCCCTCGCGAGTTTATATGCCATAACCGCTCGGCACCGGGTCATTATTTACTACTTAATCACAACTTGTTGACATTAACTGAATTATGCAAGGTTGGCCATTGGTTAAAGATGGGCTATATTTGAATAATTCAAATATTTCAAATTTCCCTAAAAGAATCATAATGACATTGTACTTATGTACCTTTTAGTGTTTTCAACATATTTGGAATTGCAATTTTATTTCTTTCCATGGAAACATAACTAACAGTACAACCCCATGGTTCCATTTTGTTCAGCAGCGTCTTACCACTGCAGGATTCTATTAAAACCTGGGTTGTATTCAAGGAATACAGTAGGCCTTAAATTCATATTCAAGACCCGGTGTAGCAGGCCATTTCTTCCCCGGTCTAAAGGTTTGTCCTAGGATACTTTTACCCCGGGGGAGGTTTGGCCTAGGCCAAAGTTTCCCCCCTGTTAAAACAGTGTTGTTATTTCCTTCCCACCCTTTTTTTCCCCATGAACAGGGGGGATATTTTGGCCTAGCTAGGCTATTTCTTCCCCACCTTTGTTTTTAATGTAAAGGGGGGAGATTCTGGCCCAGCTAGGCTACTTCTTCCCCACCCTTGTTTTTAAAGTAAAGGGGGGAGATTCTGGCCTAGCTAGGCTACTTCTTCCCCACCCTTGTTTTTAAAGTAATGGGGGGAGATTCTGGCCTAGCTAGGCTACTTCTTCCCCACCCTTGTTTTTAATGTAAAGGGGGAAGATTCTGGCCTAGCTAGGCTACTTCTTCCCCATCTTTGTTTTTATTTACAAGGGGGGAGATTCTGGCCTAGCTAGGCTACTTCTTCCCCATCTTTGTTTTTATTTACAAGGGGGGAGATTCTGACCTAGCTAGGCTACTTCTTCCCCATCTTTGTTTTTATTTACAAGGGGGGAGATTCTGGCCTAGCTAGGCTACTCCTTCCCACCCTTGTTGTCCCCCGCCGCAACGCGGAACGGGGGACTATGTATTCAGCGGCGTCCGTCCGTCCGTCCGTACGTCCGTACGTCACATTTCTTGTTTACGCGATATCTTATGAAGCGTTGCATCCAAAGTCTTCAAATTTCATGTCTGCCTACATTGTGGGAAGACGCAGACACCAGTCAATTTTGGTGACCTTGGTCTTATTTTCAAGGTCACCACGACACTTTGACCACTTTTTGAACTCTTGTTTACGCGATATCTCATGAAGCGTTACATCCAAAGTCTTCAAATTTGGTTTCTGCCTACATTGTGGGAAGACGCAGACACCAGTCACTTTTGGTGACCTTGGTCTTATTTTCAAGGTCACCACGACACTTTGACCACTTTTTGAACTCTTGTTTACGTGATATCTCATGAAGCGTTACATCCAAAGTCTTCAAATTTGGTTTCTGCCTACATTGTGGGAAGACGCAGACACCAGTCACTTTTGGTGACCTTGGCCCTATTTTCAAGGTCACCACGACACTTTGACCACTCTTTGAACTCTTGTTAAGGCGATATCTCATGAAACATTGCATCCAAAGTCTTCAAATTAGTTTTCAGCCTACATTTGGGAAAGACACAGACACCAGTTTATTTTGGTGACCTTGACCTTATTTTCAAGGTCACCGCAACACTTTGAGCACTTTTCTAACTCTTGTTATCACCATTTATTATGACCGGTTGGACCAAATGTTTTCAAATTTGGTGTCAGTCTACATTGGAGGATGACGCAGACGCCAGTTGATTTAGTGACCTTGACCTTATTTTCAAGGTCACTACAACACTTTGACCACTTTTAGAACTCTTATTAACACGATATATCATGAACCAAAGTAGCTCCAATGATGTGTCTTACAAACTCAATGTCACCGGCGGGGGACATTGCCATGTTAGTGGCAAACACTTGTTTTTATTTACAAGGGGGGAGATTCTGGCCTAGCTAGGCTACTTCTTCCCCACCCTTGTTTTTAATGTAAAGGGGGGAGATTCTGGCCTAGCTAGGCTACTTCTTCCCCACCCTTGTTTTTAAAGTAAAGGGGGGAGATTCTGGCCTAGCTAGGCTACTTCTTCCCCACCCTCAGTTTTTATTACAGTGTCCATTTTATGCAGATCTAAGAAAATGTACTTGTCCATATTAATATTGTACATCACCATCTTTACAGAAAGGTATCTTTACTGGTTGTATTAACCTCAGCACCACATGACCTCCGCTTGTATTGAAGACCAGAGTTATGATCATCTACTTGTTGTCCGCCGCTGTTGTTAAAGGTCCATCCATTGAGTTTAATAAAATTGTATTTGTCTTTAACCCTTACGTTGCGTATATATATTTTACCATTTTTAGCCCCTGTGGCGGAATTTACAGGCTCGCAGCTCGCAGCAGTAGTTTGGGCTTTGGCACTAACTAGCTCTGCTGGCGGAATTTCCAGGCGGCGATTCCGGTATCGTTTTTACAAAATATACCGCATCTACATGGCGAATAAGGACTATATACGGGCGTTCAATACAAATTCAAGTAGCGACACCCGTACACAAATGGCTAATTCACACTCGAAACTTTGAATGAATTTTCTATGTTTTTTCGTTTTTATTCTATTACTTTCGAAAGATTGTCTTTTATTCGGGCCTCGTAACATCATAAATACGAAACGAAAAAAATTCCATTTATATACGGAATTGAAGACAAGATGTCTAGCTTCACAATGATATACAAATTATTAGAATGCGACCTTTGGTTATAATTCTATAGCTATGTAAAGTTTGTCTTTATTTCCACCTATAAAATCGTCAATACTTACAACATGTATGCGGCATTGCAAACGGTCGTTCATCGCACTTTTCCAAGAAATCATAATCTCGAACCAGTTGACAAATAAGCACATGTCAACCCAAATATGGTTATGTTGTTTGACTTTTCAAATAAACGCTAACCTCGAACCATAACTGATGAAAATATGTTGATTAGTTTGTGTGCCGTTTGGTTTCACATGCCTCTCAGAAAGGTAAAATTGTATCTTTATTTCTGTGAATAAATCTGCGCATTTTATATAGAATAAAAGATTATTCTTTTCGGTTTATTGTGATATAAAAATTATGAAAATACATTCAGTATTTTAGCCTTGATAAATGTTTTAGAAGTTGTGAAAATCGCCGATTGTTTCAAAATTTATGAAGTGTAAACATGACCTTTTTCACGGCGCTTGCTGTGTCTTTATTATTTTTTTGAGATTTTCTAATTTTATATGGGAATATAGTCCATTGTTTCCCCTTTATTTTGCCGTATTTTTTTTTGAAAACAAACAATTCGCTCACATGATATGAAGTGCGGGAGTAAGGCGAGTTAGCAATTTTTTTCCCCGTCTCGCGAGATGCGAGGCAGATAGCAGTCTCGGGCGAGGCAAACCCGAGGCAATACAAACACGTGGGTGAAAATAGCCTCAAGCGAATTAATGCTTCGGGGGCTAAGCCCGACATAATTGGCCTTTTGTAAAGCTAATTATCGATGCGTTACGGGTCAACAATGCACACGCAAATTGGTGTGAATTTTGATTGATATTCCGACCACACACTGAACAAAGCTTTATTCTCATGTCGGGTCGCGATGCGTAAATACAGCCATTCTCATGGGTCGGGTCGCGGACACAATCGACTCGTGACCCGGTATGGGGTATAGTATATACTTAGACAGCCGTGAATTATTCTAAGTCTTGTATCCGGGATCCGTATTCAGACACCTAGGAATCGCTTATAGCCCGCCCGGATAATTCCGTCGCCCGCATGTTAAGGGTTAATAGATTCCAACTCAATATATGTGCTGTTTACAGTGCAAATAAATTATCTCAGCTTGTATATTCATCCTCAATCGCTAAATATATCATAATTACTAGTTTCCAATTAAAATCGAGTAACATCATTATGCATGTGCAGAAACCGAAACTACACGTCCCATTTACATGCACAGTAGTTATATGACCTATTAAACATGATCAACCCAAATATATCAGTTTGTCTGTTATAAATAAGATTCCAAAATTACGTTTGACTCATTGACCGGTTTTCGATCAGAAATCACTACTTTTACCTTCATATCGTCAATATACTAAGTTGACGAAGATCAAAATGGTAGTTTTCGGTAACAGTCGGCACTTCCCGATAAAGTAACACCATTTATAACTTTTGGAATATGTGACCCCAACAACACAATGGATGGACCTTTAAGCACAGAGCCGGGGACATAATATTCCACTCTAGCTGTCATACGTTTCTACATACAGTTTACCGTTAGCGCAATATCTCATGAACCGCTGCAACACTTCAAATTTGGTACCAGTCTTCATTGGGGGAATACACAGACACCAGTCGATTTGTGTGACCGCTTGACCTCATTTTCAAGGTCTTTGATCTCCTTTCATGATTGCGCAGGGACATGGTCACATTGGTGACAAATACTTGTTCTTTTTCAAAGTACCAGCTTGATCATATTTCCTAGAATACAACCCCGGGTTTCTATTTCGCTCAGCACCCCCTTACTTCCAGGTTATATTTGAAACCCCGGTTGTATTTGAGTAAATATGGTACACACATAATAAATAGAATATCCGTCAATTCTTGACTAATACCATGTTTATCTCATTGAGTGAGGTAGAAAGGTTATATTTCCACGAGTGCACATCCTTGAATCTTCTCGTTACTCGATGCACAGGTTTACACTTAACGATGCATGAACTCTTTCCTCAAAACAGAAAGCAGGAAGTCATTCAGCACCCGAGTATACCAGTCGGAACTTCAACTGTAAGAGTGCAAGCAATTACTGGTAGACTTTGCTCCAATCTTTGTACTAAATAATGAGGGAAAGAATGACAAGATGCACTGGTTTCACTCCTCACGGTGATCCAGGTGCTACGTGAATATGTGGGTGTTCTCTCAATTATGAAGCAAAAAGCTTGCTATTTTCATGACTATAGCTGCATCCTTATTAAGCTGTACCTTTGAAATCAGTTCCTGATTGATGAAAAGTTAATGTTTTCTTGTAGTTTGATTAAGACTGGTAGATTAGGATTGTAATGATGTGTAATCAATCCGTTTTTAATTCAGAGCGCACTTGGAGACCTTACCTTGTCCAGATCTAGTCCAGACCTCGTCCAGACGAGATTGTACACAGTCACCTATCTGTCACTGTATCTATATGTGTTTAATATATACCAAAATATGAGACACCAGATCCGTCACACAAAATATGTCGGTATGATATGATTCATATATGCATACATACACACATTATAATAATAATATGTGTTCTTAACACCTAATACACTTGAAAAGACCAATACACTTACCGTATTAACTTATCATATTAAAGAAGATTGATCCAGTCAAAACCATTTGATATATTTACTCTTTTATATATATATACAAATGAATCATTTCGGCAAAATATTCCCATAAATATAGTTAGTATATTCAGAACAAATGTACGTATATATAAAAGCTGTACCGATGAACCTAGTACACTTCACAAGACCTTGACTTTTTAACACTGTGTAATAATACTACGAGTACGCTCAGTTCCCGTGAGCAGCCCGGAAATGGACGTCTGTCTGGTCACAAATGCTTCCGTACTGATGTATTAACAGAACTAATACCCAATATTCTGCCTTTGGCACTAAATAGGGACCACATTATCTAAAGGATAGGATGTGTATAGCCCTAACAGTAGCAAGGGCAAAGAAAACTGATTTGATATAATAACTTCTTCAATATTGTATAGTGTATATGTGTTCTTCGGTCAGTAACTAGCAAGATATACAATTGGGGAAGTGTTTACAGATATTGGCAGTTAAAGGCTAAGATAGTTTCATATTGACAATTTCTTTTCATTGTTAATGTTATTTACATGTTCCATTGCAGCCAAACTACATAAAATTTACAAACAAAAAGTCAGTAAAAGACAATACAATAAAAACATGAGAACAATAAATTTGATATTTGTAAATAACCCTTTCACCATCAGTGCTCAAGAGCACTCAGATCAGTTCTTGAAACATAGGGGGCGGGATAGCGCAGTGGTTAGCGCGTTTGGCTTTGGATCAAGAGGTCCGGGGTTCGAATCCTGCCAGGGGCACGGCAACTTTGTCTCCAGTAGAGAACTGTTCTACACTCAGTAAGGTTTGGGTGCAATGCTTCACTGAATTTCAGGGTAGTACCACCCATGGTTCGCTAGTTCCAGCCAATGCTCGCAGTTCACCTCAATGCATAGCCACATGGCGTTGCGGGCTTTCTCCTTGCCATAATACTAGCAGCAATGATATAAGTGAAATACTCTTGAAAGCGGCGTTGAACCCAAACTCACCTCACCTCACCTCTTGAAACATGTGTGTCATAATTGGCTCTTCTTGAAGCAGAATATACCTTCCCACTGCTTATGTCCAATGGGAGTCAGTTTCATTGCAGTGACTCAAATTGGAACAATGTACAATTAAAAATTATAATAATTTATTATAATTGTTTATATAGTGCACAAACGTCAATGTTATGGTCTATTGGCATTTCCATCATCATTTCCCTTATCTAACCTGAACTTCTATTGTACTTGAAGGTGATCTTCCCCCGTTCAACCAGGTACCCAATAACTGCTGGGTGAACATAGGCACTATCTGAATAACATCATTTGCCCAGCGTGGCACCGTAAGTTTTTCAACTCATGTCTCAGTGGGGGGCAGGGTTATCGTCTTCAAACTATTAGTTCGTTATGCAATGAATAAGGTCACCCACCCATGTAGAGAGCTGTGCCCAATGTTGCTGAACTTGATTCAAGACCAGGTACTTAAATTTTGAGGGGGATTCACGCTTAGGGTTTATCAAATTTACATGCAAACATTTTCAAAGGGGGGTTTAAACCCCCTGAACCCCACCCCTCCTTCTTGATCCACTACTCTCACTGTGTCTGTCGGCCGAACAGCAGCACGTGCCACGTGCCTACAACACATGCGTCTTTTATTCAGAATGTACTAAGTGACCCCCAGCAACACTTGTCTATTTGTACTACAGCTCCAAAACACCTGGATGAATCATAGTGACTACTTCCAGAGTACCTTGTTTATTGCAGGGATGAGACTCACGTGATACCTTTGATTCAACAAATTTTATTGCTGTGCAGTAATCTTCCAAGTGCAACAAAAGCACATTATTTCCCGGAGTTTCCTTTCACAGCGCACGTTCACATAGATTAACCTTAACTTTCATAATATTGCACTTTAAGATTACCTAGCTGACTGACTTCCCCTCATCTTAGTGCTTTGTGAAAAGTTAACTTAGGTTGGACTTGTTAATCTCAAAGCTTTTTGGACTTGGATAAGTGCGACATTGATCTCACAATTAGTTATGAAGATGGATTATATTTCCTTGGGAAATTAATTTCTCTGACAGACATTTTGATTAGAATGGGGAGAATGAAGAATATAAATATACTGGTCAAAATAAAGTTAGGGATATTGGATTACTTATGATTGATATCTCATCAATGGACAAATAGATCAGTTATTTATAATTTCAAAATTTACATGTATATCGCTATTTTTGTCCAGTATTGATAACAACTTATTTATTCATGACTTAACAACATATCAACAAAGATATTAAACTGTTGGAAACAAGAAATTGGTCCAAAAGTACTTGACAACTCTTGTGAGACTGTTCTATCTACAGTACCCAGAATGCACTACTGGGTGCAACACTACACTGAATTACCACCTATGGTTCGCTAGTTCCAATTGATGCAAGCAGGTTTTATTGCAGTGCATAGCCACCATGGCATTGTGGGAGTATCTCCCTGCCGTTATACTAGCAGCCATGATATAAGTGAAATACTCTTGAAAGCGGTGTTAAACCCCAACTCACCTCACTTCACCGTAACTGTACCCATATCCCTGGTGTTTGAGCAATTGAAAATAAGTACCTCTGTTTCTATTACTTTGATAATTTCCTACACTAATATTATAACTGGCAGAAATGTTCATATCAGTTTTGGTTGATTCCTCATTTTATAGTTACACTGAAGTATGATTATCATAGATATCCATTTGTACCAAGTATCAATGTTCCCCATATCTCTTGATGAACTAAACTTGGTATGTGAAATACTCAAAGATGTACCCTCTTTACCTTGTAACTTTAATGACTCTCTACACTGATTTTATTACTGGCAGGTACGTACATCAATAGTAAGATTATTCCTGCAATTGTGAAGTATTATCCTAAATTTTCTAAACACTATTTCCAAAGATCAACCTGTAAACTGAGGAGAATTCTATTAGCTCTATGTTCTCTAATTTTAAAGGTACATCCATTGTGTTGTTGGGGGTCATATATTCCAAACGTTATAAATGGTGTTACTTTATCGAGAAGTACCGATTGTTACCGAAAACTACCATTTTGATGACAGTAGACTTAGTAAATTTACCATATGAAGGTAGAAGTAGAAATTTCTGATCGAAAACCGGACAATCCACTGCTTGTGGCGCGCGCCAATGAGTCAAACGTAATTTATGAATCTTATTTAAAACAGACAAAATAACAAATTTGGGCTGATCATGTTAAATAGGTCATATAATTACTGTGCATGAAAATGAAACGTGCAGTTTCGGATTCTGCACATGCAAAATGATGTTACTCGATTTTAATTGGAAACTAGTAATTATGATATATTAGGCGATTGGGTAAGAACATGCAAACTGAGTGAATTTGTTTGTATTGTAAACAGCACATATGGTGTGTTTGAGCGTATTAAAGCCAAATATTTTTTTATGAAACACAATGGATGCACCTTTAAGGAAAGAGAACCAGGAAGATGAACAACCAATAAGAACATGAAATGTTGGTCAGAATGTACTTGACGAACCCAGTAACGCTATTCTCTCTGTACTGCACCCAGCAAACGGTCAACACAACTACCTGCCGAGATTGTTTATATTGCTGCAATAATTCTCTACACTAATATCATTACTAGCAGACACGTTTTTATCAGTTTGCTTGATTGCTCATTTTATGGTAAGATCACAATGTTCGTCCTCTATGCACTTACTACCTGTAATGGATTTTTTATGTAACAAATTTGCTATGGAAAAACACTAGGCTCCAGCAAAGAGGCCTTGGAGTCTGGATATATACAGTCAGGCGTCAATAATCTGAACGCTTCTGTTTTTCATCAAAAACGTTCGGATAGTGAAAAGTACGGACTACTGAGTACTGAGGACTACTAAAGAGATTAGTTTGGTTACATCTTCCTACCGTTCGGAAATTGCGAGATTCGGATTATCGGTGGCCGGATTATCGTTGCTTGACTGTAATAAATATATAGATATATATGGATTCTGAGAAAAAGAATGGATCTTGAGAAATTCTGTACAATGGAAGATCAGGGGATGATGTGGAGGGTTTTTTTTGGTTTGAATTGCCCGCCCCCCCCATAACAGGAAAGTCTTGTTCTGCCACTGCTGTTTATAAAATTATAATAATATTAATAATAACAGTATTGTCCTCATTACAATGTAAAAAAATGTAATTCTTTATTGAGCCCTTGGCACCCGGCACCACTGTACAGCACCAGTTCAAGAGTTGTTCTATCTTTATAATGTTGAGTTCCAAGCAAGGAAGCTACACAGCTCCCATCTTTTGTTATGACGCGGCCGGGAATGGAACCCTGACTTTCGGGATGATGAGAGAATGCTCTACCAACTGAGCTACATCCAAGGATATGACATTAATATCAAATAAAACTTCAATTTCTGAAAGCCAAACCTTTGGAATTGTAGAGAATACATTTTTTGATTCACAGATAGTTTTTCCGAAGGAGATATTGGGAAGAACTAGCAGGATCGTGGGAATGTTTAGACAGATATCTGTTGTACCAGGAGACCTAGCTAGTAAAGATATCCTGTATCTGAGGTGCACCGAGTCCATCCTCTAGGTGTTGTTCTGACCTTGACGGTGTATGAGTACCGTACTTCCCACAAGAAGCATCTGTGTATTGACCTTCACCTGATCCAGTGCTAAAACAATACCAGAATTTTGTTTTGCACATGTAAGACCAGATCGGCTTATACCATGGGCCTTACTAGCTATTTATTATTCCCTACCACAATGAAGTTGGTAAGGGGTATAGGAATTACCTCTGTCCATCACTCTTTACTTCTCTTAAAGAACAAGAAAAACTAGAATGCTAAAATCCTGTGACAATGGCCCTTTCAAAAGCAATGTTAAAATATTCAATTCTATATTTATATAAATCAATTCAATAAACATACTACAGTAAGAAAATTCCAACAATTCATATTAAAATGATTTTTCTATTAATTTTAGATAATAAATCAATGAAGTCCTGATGAGTTTCAGAGCCCATGGCTCTGTTTTTAAAAGTTGCATTCATGAATTTATTATGACTTCTAAAAAATAAATTATTGCCTTAAATAAAGGCATGCCTTAATCAACTGCAGGGTTAAAGTGGTGTTGAAATTAATAATCCCAAGGTGATTATTTAAGGATATATGGTATGTTGCCTTCATTAGAAACCTTGAGAAATTGTTATCAAGTCTGGTATAAGGATAAGTAAAGATTATTTAATATGATAATATTGAGCTGGCATCATGTACAAGACATTGCTGATCCTATGTATAATATCTCTAATAAGGTTTGTTTATTGAAACTCAAAGGATAAACAAACAAAGAGATATCTTTGCATATCTGATTCGCTGATTACTAGATACTGATACTAGAACTCCTGTGCATTAGATAGACCTACTTCAGAACTTGTGATAAAAAAATTGAGATTATACATAAAATCTAACCATAAAGTCTTGAAACTTCATATATGATATTTAATGATCTTATTATGTTATGCTGAGAGGGTGGGGGAGGAAGCGCAGTGGCTATACTGCCCGACTTAGGATCAAAAGGTCTAATGCGCTCGGATTCGTTCAGGAGGTCTGGGGTTCTAATCCCACCAAGGGCTCCACAACTTTGTCTGTTGTAGAGAATTGTTTTAAATTCAGGAAGGTTTGGGTGCTATGTTACACTGAATTTCAGCTCAGTACCACCCATGGTTCGCTAGTTCCAGCTGCTACTTGCAGGTTTCAATTCATCGCCACAATGGTGTTGCGGGCTTTCAAATGACATCCGAGTGAAGAACGTATTTACAAGTTCATTCTCAAATGTCCGATTAAACTCTTGTTATATGATGTATATGCTTTCCTTATATGAAGACAATTTTCTTGACACTCAACGGAAAATAAAATGGAAATAATGTGTATGTAGTTGAAGTGATTTCCCATCTTCTGGTAGATATTTGATAACCATTTTACAAACAGTTTAATTATGAAAATTATTCTTGCAACGGCTAATTAACACGCAAGTCTATGGAAAATCAGTGTGTCAAAGGCTATGATAAAATGTTCATTGGGTTTTTGTCAGGTCTTTGTGAATCATTTTTACTTACAAGTAGGATTCATCAATAAGGTATACTTACTTGAGAAGAGATTTGTATTGTTTCTCTCAAAATTTTATAATGTTTTGTTTGGTGATGGGGAATATGCTTATTCCATTTTAATTGGGAGGATCACCTTTTCTTAAATATTTTTCCAGGAATTGTGATACTTGGACAACCAAATTCAAATTTAGAATCAAGTTATGTTTCCATTATGCACTGACAATTTTGAAGACCAAGATTTTTCAGGGCAAAGGATTGTGCATTATATTGAAAACAATTTATTTTGATATTCTATCAAACAATACAATTCCTATGAGCTACAGAGCCTATTTTGATTGTTGTTAATGTGAAGTAATTCAGATTGTTTCAATCAAACCCTATGATATTTTTTCTTGATAAGAGTAATAAAGAAAATAAAACAAAAATATTTAGTTTATTCAAAAGTTTTAGTTGTGTAAACTTAGATGATTCATGGCTTTGTAACGAAACTAAAGGCGAGATGAATCAAAACTTGTTTGTTAAAAATGATAAAACAATAACACACAAGAGATGTAAACAAGTTTGTTTATGATATGACATCTATAGCATTCATCTGTCACATAAATAACAAACAAAAAATCAGACTTCAAAATGACATTATTCTAGCTTCATGCATGTACATGAAATCTTATATGTTGAAAATGGTTTTAACCGAATTTTGAAATGTTATATCTTGTGTGTGGGCGAAACAAGAGTGAATCTGATCTTTGTAATGAACTTATTCAAGCTGATATGTATCACGTTTCACTTACTTGAAATGTCAGCAAGAAATGCAAGAACTTTGTGAATGAATTTTCATGAAGCATCAACTTTTTGCGTTGTATTACTTTTGTCAAAAAAGCGTTAGCTCAATTTATAATCACGACTTTCTGTAGAATCTTAATGAATATTAGAGAATTTCGTGGATATTGTAGTGGTTTGATTTCATAATTTTCGTGAGTATATATAATCTGAACCTTTAAAAAAGAATAGTAATTTTAAGTAATGTCACATTGTTATATTTGAGATTGCACTATCTGAGATAGTTCAAATCCTTGCACTTGTTTGGGCACCCTCAGAGTCAAGACCCCAAGTGCCAACAGTGACTGTACCCCTAGCTTATTTACTAGGTCACCTATAATATATTTAGAGGATATTTGTCTTTTCTTGACTAATACCATGTTTATCTCATCGAGTGAGGTAGAAAGGTTATATTTTCACGAGATAAATCCCAGTATTTCATCACTCGTCATATAATAAATAGGCCTATAGCAGAAAAGAAGAGTGATAGATAGATATAGAAATAGAAATATCCTGCTCTTGCGTTTTTCGATACCATCCTCCAGACAGAATAGCACTAACGACCAGTTTGTGACCAATTATGCTGATTGGCGGGGGTTGATCAAATGATGAAGAACAATTTAGTGGCTATAAACAAGAGTTATTTCCAGCTTTTGATTCAAAGGAACATCAACATACTCGTGAATACAACCTTCTTGTGATCCTCGCTACAAGTGCTGAAGAGGCTTAGATGAGGTGCAAATTATTCCATATTGCGGGGGTAATGTGAGTGAAGTGTTTCTCGCAATATACAGGACCACAATATACAGGACCATAATATACAGGACCAAAATATACAAGACCACAGTATACACGACCACAATATACAAAACCACAGTATACAAGACCACAATATACAGGACCACAATATACAAGACCACAGTATACAGGACCACAATATACAAGACCACAGTATACAAGACCACAATATACAGGACCACAATATACAAGACCACAGTATACAGGACCACAATATACAAGACCACAATATACAAGACCATAATATACAGGACCAAAATATACAAGACCACAGTATACAAGACCACAATATACAGGACCACAATATACAAGACCACAGTATACAGGACCATAATATACAAGACCACAGTATACAAGACCACAATATACAAGACCACAGTATACAAGACCACAATATACAGGACCACAATATACAAGACCACAGTATACAGGACCACAATATACAAGACCACAGTATACAAGACCACAATATACAAGACCACAGTATACAAGACCACAATATACAGGACCACAATATACAAGACCACAGTATACAGGACCACAATATACAAGACCACAATATACAGGACCACAGTATACAAGACCAAAATATACAAGACCACAGTATACAAGACCACAATATACAGGACCACAATATACAAGACCACAGTATACAGGACCACAATATACAAGACCACAGTATACAGGACCACAATATACAGGACCATAATATACAGGACCAAAATATACAAGACCACAGTATACAAGACCACAATATACAGGACCACAATATACAAGACCACAGTATACAGGACCACAATATACAAGACCACAGTATACAAGACCACAATATACAAGACCACAGTATACAAGACCACAATATACAGGACCACAATATACAAGACCACAGTATACAGGACCACAATATACAAGACCACAATATACAGGACCACAGTATACAAGACCAAAATATACAAGACCACAGTATACAAGACCACAATATACAAGACCACAGTATACAAGACCACAATATACAGGACCACAATATACAAGACCACAGTATACAGGATCACAATATACAAGACCACAGTATACAAGACCACAATATACAAGACCACAGTATACAAGACCACAATATACAGGACCACAATATACAAGACCACAGTATACAAGACCACAGTATACAAGACCACAATATACAAGACCACAATATACAAGACCACAGTATACAGGACCACAATATACAAGACCACAGTATACAAGACCACAATATACAAGACCACAGTATACAAGACCACAATATACAGGACCACAATATACAAGACCACAGTATACAGGACCACAATATACAAGACCACAATATACAGGACAACAGTATACAAGACCAAAATATACAAGACCACAGTATACAAGACCACAATATACAGGACCACAATATACAAGACCACAGTATACAGGACCACAATATACAAGACCACAGTATACAGGACCACAATATACAGGACCATAATATACAGGACCAAAATATACAAGACCACAGTATACAAGACCACAATATACAGGACCACAATATACAAGACCACAGTATACAGGACCACAATATACAAGACCACAGTATACAAGACCACAATATACAAGACCACAGTATACAAGACCACAATATACAGGACCACAATATACAAGACCACAGTATACAGGACCACAATATACAAGACCACAATATACAGGACCACAGTATACAAGACCAAAATATACAAGACCACAGTATACAAGACCACAATATACAAGACCACAATATACAAGACCACAGTATACAAGACCACAATATACAGGACCACAATATACAAGACCACAGTATACAGGACCACAATATACAGGACCACAATATACAAGAGCACAATATACAGGACCACAATATACAAGACCATAATATACAAGACCACAGTATACAAGACAATAATATACAGGACCACAATATACAAGACCATAATATACAAGACCACAATATACAAGACCACAGTATACAAGACCACAATATACAAGACCACAGTATACAGGACCACAATATACAGGACCACAATATACAAGACCACAATATACAGGACCACAATATACAGGACCACAATATACAAGACCATAATATACAAGACCACAATATACAAGACCATAATATACAGGACCACAATATCCAAGACCATAATATACAAGACCACAATATACAGGACCACAATATACAAGACCATAATATACAAGACCACAATATACAGGACCACAGTATACAGGACCACAATATACAAGAGCACAATATACAGGACCACAATATACAAGACCATAATATACAAGACCACAGTATACAGGACCAAAATATACAAGACCACAGTATACAGGACCACAGTATACAAGACCACAGTATACAGGACCACAGTATACAGGACCACAATATACAAGACCACAATGTACAAGACCACAGTTTACAGGACAACAGTATACAAGACCACAATATACAAGACCACAGTATACAGGACCACAATATACAAGTCCACAATATACAGGACCACAATATACAAGACAACAATATACAGGACCACAATATACAGGACCACAATATACAGGACCACAATATACAAGAGCACAATATACAAGACCACAATATACAAGACCATAATATACAAGACCACAGTATACAGGACCACAATATACAAGACCACAGTATACAGGACCACAGTATACAAGACCACAGTATACAGGACCACAATATACAAGACCAAAGTATACAGGACCACAGTATATAAGACCACAGTATACAGGACCACAATATACAGGACCTCAATATACAAGACCACAATGTACAAGACCACAGTATACAGGACCACAGTATACAAGACCACAATATACAAGACCACAGTATACAGGACCACAATATACAAGTCCACAATATACAGGACCACAATATACAAGACCACAGTATACAGGACCACAATATACAAGTCCACAATATACAGGACCACAATATACAAGACCACGATATGCAAGACCACAATATACAATACCTCAGTATACAGGACCACAATATACAGGACCACAATATACAGGACCACAATATATAAGACCACAATATACAAGACCACAGTATACAAGACCACAATATACAGGACCACAATATACAAGACCACAGTATACAGGACCACAATATACAAGACCACAATATACAGGACCACAATATACAGGACCACAATATACAGGACCACAATATACAAGACCACAATATACAGGACCACAATATACAGGACCACAATATACAGGACCACAATATACAAGACCACAATATACAGGACCACAATATACAAGACCACGATATGCAAGACCACAATACACAAGACCACAATATTCATTTCTTGTTTCTCATTACCACCTGATCGTTAGATTTGAGCCAACCTTAACCCATAGCTTCCTTGGTTAGTCCTTGATGGTAAAAAGAACATTGATATGTCCCTGTAGGCGAGCCCCAGAAAGGAGTTTTTTCACAGCCGATCATTACAGATGAGATACTGGCCAATGACTCCCGGTCAGTTAGATGGTACCTGTCTTGGAAATTCGACTAGCGGTGCTAATTAGTGCCTAATGCAAAACAGGCAGAGAGCTAGTAGAAGGTCCTGATATTATACCATGGGACCTAAAGTGAGTAATAAAGATTAGGTTAGAAGTTAGTATTATTTTTCATTATTTACATTAGAGAAAATTTATTTTTCACAATTTCATTTTTAGCTCATCAGGCCTGAAAGGCCCGATGGGCTTATGGCATGGCATGGCGTCCGGCGTCCGTCCGTCCGTCCGTCCGTCCGTCCATCCGTCCGTAAACTTTTCGCTTTTTCGACTTCTTCTCCAGAACCAATAACTCCACAGAGCTGAAATTTTATGTGCAGACTCCTTGGCAAATGGGGATTCTAAATTGTAGATTTAGTGACCCCATGACCCAAAATGGGGTCACAGGGGTCACATCCTTAAAAACCTATTTTCATCTTCTTCTCCAGTTCCAAAAGGTCTAGAGAGCTGAAAAGTTGTATGCAGACTCCTTGGCCAATAGGGATTCTAAATTGTAGATTTCGTGACCCCATGACCCCAAATGGGGTCACAGGGGTCACATATTTAAAAACCTATTTTCATCTTCTTCTCCAGTTCCAACAGGTCTAGAGAGCTGAAAAGTTGTGTGCAGACTCCTTGGCCAATGGAGATTCTAAATTGTAGATTTCGTGACCCCATGACCCTAAATGGGGTCACAGGGGTCACATCCTTAAAAACCTATTTTCATCTTCTTCTCCAGTTCCAAAAGGTCTAGAGAGCTGAAAAGTTGTTTGCAGACTCCTTGGCCAATGGGGATTCTAAATTGTAGATTTTGTGACCCTGTGACCTCAATTGGGGTCACAGGGGTTTCAGCCCCAAAAACCTATCTTCATGCATCTTGTTCTCTAGTTCCAAAAGGTCTAGAAAGCTGAAAAGTTGTGTGCAGACTCCTTGGCTAATGGGGATTCTAAATTGTAGATTTCATGACCCCGTGACCTCAAATGGGGTCACAGGGATCACAACATTAAAAACCTCTTCTATCATATTCTTCTCCAGTTCCAAAAGGTCTAGAGAGGTGAAAAGTTGTGTGCAGACTCCCTGGCCAATGGGGATTCTAAATTGTAGATTTTGTGACCCCGTGACCTTGTGACCCAAAATGGGGTCACGACCTTGAAAAACTATTTTCATCTTGATATTTTATGTGCTCTTCAAAGGGAGGTAATTTAAAGGAAACAATAGTGATGAATTAAATGTTCAAGTGTGTCTTTATTTGTAGGGGATTTTATATCTGGCATCAGAGTTAAAAGGAGGTCAGAGGGGTAAGGACCTTAAGACCTATTTTATCTTCTCCATTTAAACCTATTTTCATCTTCTTCTCCAGTTCCAAAAGGTCTAGAGAGCTGAAAAGTTGTGTGCAGACTCCTTGGCTAATGGGGATTCTAAATTGTAGATTTCGTGACCCCATGACCCCTAATGGGGTCATGCTCTAAAACCAATATTATTTTGCTTGTTCACAATGTATTACTTGAGATAACTTAGATATTTAACCTTAGATAATAAATCAATAAAATCCAGATGAGCTACAGAGCCCATGGCTCTATTTTTATTTTCTCTCAAAGAAAAGGTGAAAATTTTGACAGAAATCGTATATTTTAGCAAATGAAATATAAAGCAAAATTAATTCTTGTCTTACCAAAACCATTTCTTTTTAGAAATGTGTTGAAAAACAAGAATACTCTGTGTAGGCTCATATGGCTATGAACAATTGCAGAATAATTTCAGATATCTTACAAATTTTGAAAATGGAGTGAAAGGGATATCAATGTTTTTCAATTTCAGCATGAATCTCCTTTAAAAAAAAGGTATTGATGAATTGGATAAGAACAAGGATTACAGATGACAATTTTTTTATTTTGAGAATACAATGTCCAAATACTATCAGGAAAAACCATGATATTGAGAATATGGTGAGGTTGTGGATAAGAAGGATAAACCTGTTGATGCGAAACATTTGAGTGTTTTTCCTGACTAACAGGGCCTACAACCTTACCTATTTGAGGTTGAATGATTTTTAACTGTAAAAGATCCTTTGTTTGAATATGTTATAATGAAGATCCCTGGTAAATAGAGTCCCTCCTAAAATCAACTGTTTACGGCCTTGCTATATTCCGGTCGCGTCATCCCAAAAGATGTTAAAAGATGGGAACTGTTGCTTCCTTGCTTGACACTCAGCGTTATGAGGACTGAACAACACTTGAACTGGCGCTGCACTGTGGCTGCCGATGCTATTTGCACACAATGAATTTCCAATGTATGCATGTATTTATTGCGGACAATAAAGTGTTATTATTATTATATAAGTTGCTTATATGCCGATTACCTCCACGTGCCTCATTGGCACAGTAGTAGCACACGTACCACAGGTGCTAGTCCTGCCCCATGACTGCATAAGAGCCTTTAATACAGTCTAGATCTTTCTTCATTAAGGAAAAGTTCCGGCCCGACATTGGGGGCAAAATGTAGCAGGAGTGAAAATACAAATTTCAACATCCAGGGGGATTCGAACCCGGGACCTCCAGGTGACAGTTCTACGCTCTACCAGTTGAGCTAAAGGGACATCCCACTAGTCCAAGCTAGTAGGAACGCTATGACCTCACCCTGCCACATCTAGACTAATTGAATACAGGAATATGGAACTAAAAGTATAATAAATATATCATCAAAAGGATGAAGGTACAGTAATTATAAAAATTCCACAGACTAAATTTTAGTCTACACAGGTGCTAGCGATAAAGGATTAGAGACTCACTTTCGATAAATCCATTTGCACTTCATAATTTAATATACTGTGAGAAATTGTTAAAATTAGTCTGAGATAGTTTCTTCAGATCTTGACCTTCACACTGTCTAGGGAGGGACTTGTATTGCTGTAATACAGTTTATGAAGGTCGTTATATGACCAGTAGGTTGATGATCATTATAGATGCATCCATTGTGTTTCATAAAATTTTATTTAGTTTTAATATGTGCCAATATACGATATGTGCTGATTTCAGTTCAAATAATTTCACTCAACTTGCATATCCATCCCCATTAGTAGTTTCCAATTAAAATCATTATGCATGTGTAGAAACCGAAACTAAACGTCTCATTTACATAGATGGTAGTTATAAGACCTATTGAACATTATCAGCTCACAGTTGTCTATTTGTCTGTTATAAATAACTTTACAGAATTATGTTTGACCAATTGACGCGTGCCACACTCAGTATATTGTCCAGTTTTCGATCAGAAATCGCTACTTTTACCTTTATATCGTCAGTGTACTGAATCAACTAGCTGTCATCAAAATGACAATTTTCGGCAACAGTCAGTATTTCTCGATAAAAATAACAATTGGCAAATGTGACCCAAACAACACAATGGATGTACATTTAATATTGATTTCCAAAGTGACAGTTATAAAAAATTAAATTTCATTTAAAATTAATTAATCAAGTTTAAAAGTGATATCACAAGATGTTATCCTTTGATTCCGCACAAGCTATTATGTCTGAATAATATATGAGATACACTAGCAGTTCTATATGAGACTTTTCTAGAAAGAAGTATATTTACTATAGTCAAACGTAGCAGACAGTGTATCTATTTTAAGGAGTTTGTCAGGTCCTTGTGGATTAGCCAATAGATGGTAAGCAACGTGACTGCTTTTTTATACAATCCCTATTCCACAAAGAGCATCGTTACAAGAAACCGATTTTGCCATACTAAATATAGACTGCTATCGGAGGATTTGAAGTAGGATCTTAAGGGCAGAACTCTTTATGGACTTGAAGGCAGATTTACGATCAGTGGCGTAAGATTTTAAATGTTTTCTTGATCAATAGCGAAAATGTACATTCGATTTCTACCAGAGAAACGTTTATCCTCTTACAGTCGTTGCTTCATGTGCACATTTTAAAGTCTTCAATTTGTCTAAAACTAATCGCGGTTGATTTTAAGATGCAAACTTTTGCCAATCCTTAGTTTTTCATATTATAATCCTGATTTACTTGGAGACGTATTGTACCAGTGTAAAATGTATTTTGTATAATTTGAACAATAGAAAGATTTTTCATAAATACACATCAAGAAATGTCAAGATCAAGATGAAAGGGTCGGGAGACATATTGTTTTTGGTTGAGTTCCCATTGGCGTTTGCATTCCCATTGTTTCTGGCGCATATAGGCCTATACCTCTAAAACTACTTGACCAATCTTCACCAAATTTGATATTTTATTTCAATTTATGTAGATGTGCCTTTTGGGAGTTTCAACTTTAAATTTGTTAAGGGACACTGCGTCGAGGATAAAAGTGAGTCTCAACTTTAACAAAGCTGATTAGAGTGTCTGCTAACGAGTTACGCTTCACTTCACTGTCCACATGCAGAAGTTTTTATTGCCAATTTCGTCAATTGTCTGAAATTGGGTGTCTGTGACTTGTTAAAGAAGACATTTTAATTAGCATAGGTAGATACACATAATCTGATTTTTATCCCCGACAAGGTGTCCCTTTAAGCTAATTAGGCCTGAAAGGCACGATGGGGTTATGGCATGGTGTCCACCATCCATCCATTAACTTTTCGCTTTTTCGACTTTTTCTCCAAAACCATTGATTCAAGAGAGCGGAAATGTTATGTGCAGACTCCTTGGCCAATGGTGATTCTAAATTGTAGATTCGGTAGCCCTGTGGCCCCAAATAGGGTCATAGCGGTAAGGACTTCTTCTCCGGTTCCAAAAGTTTTAGAGAGTTGAAATGTTTTGTGCAGACTCCTTGGCCAATGATTTTCTTTGAGTATCAGTTGCAAATAAGTCATGTATAATTTGAAGAATAAAGAGTTAAATTCCACCATACATGCCCCGGTACTTAGATATAAAAATTGATAGATACAAATTTGAAAAACATTTCTTCTAAATATCCTTGATTCTGAGGGTTGCATCAGAGATATATACTTGTGCTTATTACCCATATGGTTGAAAATATCCGAGTTAATATTATTGATATGAGCAACGATTGTTTCACCGCGGCTGCCCGTATTTCGCCGTCTGTGACGTCATAAAACGATTGTTCGTGACGTCACTGTAGCTTGCCGTCGCAAAGAAAGTGGGCATTTTCCTGGCTAATTTAACGCGAATCAAATGGAATACAATGGGTAATAAAGAAATTATTACACTCGAAAGTGTGCCATATGACTTTTACGAATCTCGTGCATATTTATGTATAACCCTCGCTCTCGCTCGGGCAATACAAAAATTCACACTCGTTTCGTAAAAGTCATATGACACACTTCCTCGGGTAATAATCTCTATATATGTCACGATTTTTTACGAAAACATAATCAAATCAGCAACAAATCTCCTTGCATTAGATGATTTGCACTCTCTGTAATCAATACAGAGTCTATATATGACAATTTAGGGCTGACATGAGATTATAGTAGATGATTTTTTAAATTGATTTCTTTTTGCAGGGTATTTATAAGTGGAATGCATTATAAAAGCAAGATTTATAGGGGAACAGCTTCTTTTAATATTGTGAAATGTTGTGTATGTTTACAGTGAAGAATAAGTTCTCTAGAAAATCATGCTTTTCTTATTTCTTGATCGGAGAATTCTGAAATTGTCTTTGTTTTCATTTTGATGATTACTATTGAAAATGTAATTTGTGTATATGTTATATATTAATTTAGAACAATGGTTTCGGCATTTATTCAAACTATTCATTCACATGAATTTCAAACATTATGTTTTTGTATTTAATCAAAATTCACTAATACTTTCTCAAAAATAAATTCAAACTATTTTGACATATGAGAAAGTATGTGCTATTTTAATCTTATTCAGGGAAACTGTTCAATACTTTAGAGTAGTTTTACGTAAGAGATTTCCTGAAATACATTTCTTTATTGACATCCCTCTTCAATCAATGCCACAAAGCTGAAATTGTCCTCAAGGATTACAGATTGCAATCTTTTTTCAAAACAAGCTTATTCAATAGCGCTGTTGTAACAAAATGAAAACAAAGCTTTTAAAGAAGTCAGTTTTGGAAAATGCCTCCAATCTGTAATCGTCATGGAGAAACACTGCAATTGTCTTGTTTTTTTGGTTCTGTTCACATTAAAAGAAGGGTCCTATCGGGGTATTTCTTGTGGAAACGAAATTCGAGAGGATATTCCTGTTTACACATGTATGTTTTTAATACATGATTAAATCACAGTCAAATTGAAACTTAGTAATGAAGGTAATATATATATTTTGATGACTTTATATTTCACATCTTGATAAACACAAGCGTACATTTGTTGAAAATAAAAACAAAGAGAACTGAAGCCATTCATCAGCGCTGCGAGTGGGGGAAACTTCACTACAGCATAAAAGCTAAGTGTTTATTAGTTTTATGACATGTTGTGTGTTACTATGTGAACTTTCTATCAGTGTACATGTCTTTATAGTTATTAAAAAGTTGAAAAATAAGGTACAATATAGCTTGTTTTCAATTCACGTAATGCAAGAAATCCTAGATGGCGACAGAACTCTCCCTTGAATGTATTCATGTACAGGGCCCTTATTCTCAAAATATTCGTAGCCGTACAAACTTCTTACGTCCATCAATATGGCTGTTGTAACAAAACGAAAACAAAGTTTGTGAAGAAGTCAGTTTTGAAAAAGCTTGCAATCAGTAATCCACATGGAGAAAGATCGAGTGCATTTGTCTAGTTTGTTAGCTGTCCTGTTCACAATGTAATCATGTAAAGGGCTCTGATTCTTGAAACGTTCTTAGCCCTAAGAATTTCTGCAACCCATTCTTAACACATTGTATATAATTAAAGTTCAGAATACTTCAGGCAAGGAGCATCAACAATAAGGGCCCAGATCTTGTGTCGTTCAAAGTAGTTCTGGTAGACGATCAAACTCATGTACAATATAAAATGATAAAGCTCAACTGCCACTGCTGAACTCAGACAATAAAACGCTTCCTACACCAATGGGTAGTACAAAGATGTTGGGATATCGTAGTTTAGTTAGATGTACATATTGCTAGTTCAAAGGAGTTTTTGTGTCATCATATGAACTATTACAACGTCATGGCAATAGGGTACATGCTATGTTATCACATATGTCACTAATAATGACATCCTAAATTTATTAAAAACGGATATTTTCAATGAGTAATAAGGCTAATTTGGATCGCTGTCCTGGCACTTAAATTCTGACCATTTTCTCAAACATCTGGTGTCATTGGTTATAGTCAGTGCAACATTCACAATATTTCTCTTGGATTTTACCTCTTCACTGTCTTTTTAATTATTTGACAATTAAGTAATCATTTGTTTATTCCAATGTTCGGTGATGTTTACATTATGATTGAAAAGAATATATTTAAAAACGATTATGCTGTAAATAAACATTTCTCTTGACCGTCAATGTTAGAAATAAAATCAGCTCTTATAGCTTCAGCTGTTACAAAAATCTTTCCTGCTATGCAAATAAGACATATTTATGGTTTTCTTTACGTAAAACTTGACCAACATTTCTAGGAAAATTCGTAAACCATCATTGACATTTTGCAAATTTATTTTGCTAGTTTGAAAGCACTCTCTTAAGTGTAAGACTTCACCGAGATTCCAAAGGATTATTTCTAACAATCTAGTTTTTTTTAGCCACTAAAACTTCCATACTTAAGCGAATTTGAAAACATTAGCCATTTTAACTAACAATTACACAATGATTGTGACGGATTACTGCAAAAGACCTTTAATTATCTTGATGTCTTAATAACTCGCTCGTCGTTTGCAAGTTTTACAGTAAAGTACAGAGTTAGGGTGTTGCAGGCTTTCTCTGTGCACTTACAATAGTTGCTATTGTATGAGTGAAACACTCTTCCTTGTGTTTAACACCAAAGCACTTTACTGTTCTTTGATTGAAAATTTAACGGTAAGTTTCATTAGTGCAAGTAAAATATGATCAATGATATTTCAACAATATTTTGCGATTTCTGGGTTAAATGTTTCCAAAATCGTCTGCTTTTTACACCTTCGAAAAAATAGGCAATGAAATTTTGCTGGACATCTAACATGATCATCTTTTACTTAAAAATATGTTTAATTACTTACGTAAGTCTGAAATGAAGAACAAATGTTGGACAAGTAATAAGAAAAGTAATGAGTTTCAATTGGATTCAGTAATCTATTTCAGTAATCACTGGAAAACAATTTAGGAAAAAATTGTTCTCCAATCTAAAAGTGAAAGAATGGGAAAATGCAGCAAAACATGACACTGTTCTTGTAGTGGAAAATGCCGCTCCGAGAAAAAAGGAACAAATTCAAAATCGATAATCTAAATATAGCTGCAGAATACGAGGAAGTTTCAAGTGTTTTACAACAGCGAGACTGATCTGGTGAGCATTCACAAACTGACTTAGTTGCAGAGCTCAAGTAGAAAAGGATAGGCAGAGTTACTAAGGCTTAGTAGGATTAGAGTCAACCCTTCCCAAAATTTTTGTCAAATATAAATAATGTAGCATTTTGTCCAAATACTACACCCAGCACCCACTGTACAGCTCACATAAACTGTAGTTATTTTTTGTTTTAAAGGGGCCGTAGCACGTTTTGCTCACTGAAATAAAGTGTTCTCACAAAATTCCGAAATAAATGTTCCCAATGACTAAATAAATCTCCTGAATCAGTAAAAATAGTTCTAAAATGAATGTACATGGTTTTGTTAGCCATGCGAGTCCATTTCCCATTGAGCCGCCATTTTAATGTGTTTTAATGTGTTCTATGTAAAGGGCTTATCAGGTTTTGCAATTAGATGTTTTACCCTCTAGTGTAACAATATATTGGATAAACTTTAATAATAAATGACAAATTTGAGAAAACATAACATGCAAATATGTGCTACAGCACCTTTAATGCTAAACTCCAAGCAAGGAAGCAACAACTCCCAAGAACAACTGACTAGGAATCAAACATCAGTCTCTGAGTAATGAGCTGTCACTACCAACCCGTACCATTGGGTTACCCTACAACCTGGTATAGTAGAGAGATCCACCATCTGGTGTAAGTCCAAACCATTCTGAGTGGCAAATTAATTTACAGGAATTGCAACTCTTTAACAGAGGGAATGATCTGCAATATACAGCTGGCTAAAGATAGCTATCCCCTGAATATTGATTGACTATGGGCTATCCCTTGAATGTTCATGGACCTGCAGGTGAAGAGAGGCTATCTTTGAATATTCAGGGACCTGTAGGTGAAGATAGGCTGTCCCTTGAATGTTCAGGGGTGTGCATGTGAAGATAGGCTATCCTTGAATGTTCAGAGACCTGCAGGTGAAGATAGGCTATCCTTGAATATTTATGGGCGTGCAGGTGAAGATAGACTATTCTTGAATATTAATGGGCTTGCAGGTGAAGATAGGCTATCCTTGAATATAAATAGGTGTGCAGGTGAAGATAGGCTATCAATGAATGTTCAGGTGTGTGCAGGTGAATATGGGCTACCCTTGAATGTTCAGGAACCTGGAGGTGAGGCTATAACTTGAATATTCAGGGACCTATGGGTGAAGGGTCAATGGAAACTATGAGTAATTGGAATATATGAACTCTTTATCTACCATGACACCAGATATGTTCCTTCGCCTTCAGATCTTCTTTCATCAAGAGGGTTTGAAGAGTACACATAGCCAAAAGGTCTCTTAGATTAGAAGAAGATCGATACTGAATGTCACTCGGTCACCGGGCTCTGGGTAGAGGAGAAGAATAGGGTCAAGGGGATCCATTTTAAACTTCTGGAGGCAGAAAGTGGCACATCAGAACATATTTAGTCTGAGGACCACAGGTGAATAGGGGATCTTCCCGGAGGACAGAGCTGTTTTTGTGTCGCTTAAAGCAATGCTGAGATTAGTTCTGCAGATTCTGATGTACTGCAGGAATTGTCATATTTATGAACTTGATTGCAAGTATCCAGGTGCTAACTGGTCCATTAGATGAAGAGTTAAACAGACAAGTTTTGATTAAATTAAATTCATTGGAATCTTGAAAGGAAAGAGTCAATAGATCTGTCGAACCTGTCTTATAGTTTCTTTTAGAGACATTTTAGAAATTTTAATTCCTAAAATGACAAATTATATTGAAAAAAATTGTTTTTCATAATTTAAGGTCTGAAACTTATTTTTATCTCCTTCTCCAATACAAAATGCCCTAGAAAGCTGAAATCCTCTGATAACTACATTTGGAAAATGGAAATGTTTAATCTTCTATTAAATGTTTTAATCATCTATAGTAGGCCTACTTAATGTTATTTATTAGGCAGCAAGATTGAGAAATGTGAACTTAACTTAAGTTTGGAAACTGAATAATAACCAAAAGATGAAGGAATCATTCTTCAGAAACATTTTTATCCTTGCTCATTGCTGGGTTATTCTGGTTGTTAAAGAGAGAAAGATACTTCCAAGATTAGGAAAAAAACTAAAACCAAAACAAATCCCACTGCAAATCCTAGTTCAGTAGTAAAATGAAACCATTGCCTGCCGAGTATTGGAAACTAACTAGGATACCTGAGAGTAGGCCACGCGGGAACGGTATCCAGGTACTAACTGCTTCATTAGGAGAAGAGTTTAGCAGACATGTTTTGATTAAATGAAATTCATTTTTACAAGTTTTAGACACGTTTCACATTTCTAAGGAACAAGTTCGAATTTTCAGACACCTTACATACAGCAAACATTTTCATTGACGTCATACAAATTAAGGCGAATGGTGAAAGGAATTTAAAATGTTTTTGAAATGTTCTTCAGTAATGAAAATATCATGCGCTCAAAGTTAAACAATGAAATAGATGAATAAATGAAATTGCTCATTTTCAGTATTGACGTTTTCCAACTTTTTAGCTTTTGTTGATAAATGAGAGTACACAAATGAGAGTACACAAACAAAAACATTTATCTAAACTCCTTGGTATTGTACGTGTAGAAATAGCTGGTAGCAAATGTGGCAGGGTGAGGTCATAGCGTTCCTACTAACTTGGACTAGTGGGATGTCCCTTTAGCTCAACTGGTAGAGCGTCTGACTCTCACCCGGAGGTCCCGGGTTCGAATACCCCCGGATGTTGAAATTTGTATTTTCACTCCTGCTACATTTGATGCCCAACGTGATGTCAGGGACTATTCCTTAATGTCACTGCACCTTTAAATCCTTTTCAGGTTTGTAAATCCTTATCTATAGGTATGTAAGTCCTTCATAGGCATATTTCCTGAATTGACTGAGGACGAGCCACTTCGTGGAGGGGTGTGTGTAGCAGGGTGAGGTCAGTAGCGTTCCTACTAGCTTGGTCTAGTGGGATGTCCCTTTAGCTCAACTGGTAGAGCGTCTGGCTCTCACCCCTGGATGTTGTATTATCACTCCTGCTACACAATCATCAGTATACCTGATCACCCCTACAGACCCCAGAACCCGAAACCAAACCCCAACCCCTCTTGGTATCTGCCACTTATTATTTTAATGTTGATGGGAAATAACTTCTGTGTTAGATGTTTATTATCAGATATATTTCAATAGGTTAAGTTGTAATCAGCTCAACAATTTTTGAAACGCTTCATGCAAGACTTTTGTGTTATGTTCAGCAGTTTTCAATTCAATATTATAACCAACATTTTTTTAACCATCTAAATGGTAATTTAATTATGTTGTGTTTATATTATAAACATGATGTTCTGTATCAAACACAATATGAAAGGTTTCAATTTGAAAAAAGTTGGTAGATCTTTACAAATCTTTGTGAAAATGTGACAGATTGAAATATTCATTCTGAGTCTTAATTATCATTTTAGTTTATATGAAATCATAATAAATCATCAATAAGAGAAGAAGATCTACCATAACATCATATTAGTGTGGCTTAATTAGTGTATAGATAGCATTACACCAAGATATTGAGCTTTTGATCAACATTTGAGGAATTACTGAGCTTCTATTATTGAGAATCTTCATGGTGTGTAGCCATCAGGCAATCACACGTTGCAGCATCAATCTCATTTAAATCAGATCGAACGCAACACTGTACATCGTTCGTTGATCTGAGTACTGACCTGCAAAGGTCATGTCCGGAGACTTTCACTGTGACCTTTCACCTTCAATAAATTCAGCCAATCAGAGACCTTAGATATCGTATTGAATGCAGTATTTCCTAAATCAACTCAAGTCAGTCAGAGGGTTTAAATTTTCTAGTGTTGTCACTGATTGGCTGGAATAAAAGGTCATCTGACAGGAATTCAAACACACAGTGAGGTATGAGTGTTATATTCGATCTGATTTCAATGTCATTGGTTGATGCATAGAACTAGAGGATAATGAGGTGATGCCAGTTCGGCCCATCAGGAAAAAAAATGGAAACTGCTGAGATAACCAAATTTGTAACACAGATGCTGTCCTTACTACTATTCTATCAATAAATGTTGTAGGTCTCTGACTGACTTCTGACCTAAAAGAATTTTGTGCATGTTGATGGGTGAAGGAACTCAACTCTTCTCAATGGTTATGGGAACAGACTGAATGCTCTGTTCAAAACAACGTGGCTGATTGTACAACCAATTTTGATAACAAGGATTCTGGATTCTCTATTTCTAACCAAGAAAACACTCTGCTCGCATCAGAGGTTAAGTGGGAAAAACTTGAATCACCTGTGAGGAGAACGGGGTTGTTTTTGAGAAATGAGCCAATTAGAACAGGGGTTACATGGAAATATAGTTATGAGTTTAGTAGTCTGTGTGAGGAGAATGGGGGTGTTTCTGAGAAATGAGCCAATTAGAACAGGGGTTACATGGGAATTCAGTCATGAGTTTAGTAATCTCTGTAGGGATAGTGAACCTGGCCAGGGGTAAATCAGAATAAATACATGGTCGTTTAGTGCTCACTGAGTGTCGTACAGGTGTGGATTCCATGACACACCTGGTGTATACCTGTGGATGATAGGTTGATTCCCATCTATTCACACCTGGTTCCATCCTCCACACATGGCTCCAGCACTTACCTATAGAGTTCTCGATCTTGATGTTACCGAGTGAACCCCATGTGGTCAGTTCATGGTATTCTTGGTGGACATGGTTCTGACCCTCTTCTTGATCGAACACTGACAGGGAAACTGATCCCTTCAAATTAAATGATAGACTTTAAGTCTTCTGATGGACTGTGTTAGAGAATTGTTTATGGTCAAAGACACAATTCATTGAAGAGAGAGCTTTTATATATCAAGCAGTAAAACATTGAGTTTTCTCAAACTAAGGTCGGTGATCTTTTCACTGTAAAAGTATCACATAGGGGATGATATGAAAGAAATATGAAATCACCTCTGTCATGGTATGAAATCACCTGGGTCATGGTATGGAATCACCTATGTTATGGTATGACATCACCTGTGTCATGGTATGACATCACCTGTGCATGGTATGATGTCTCCTGTTCCATGGTATGACATCACCTGTGTCATGGTTTGACATCACATGTGCCATGGTATGATGTCATCTGTGCCATGGTATGATGTCTCCTGTTCCATGGTATGACATCACCTGTGTCATGGTTTGACATCATATGTCATGGTATGACATCACATGTCACAGTATGACATCACATGTGCCATGGTATGATGTCGCCTGTGGCATAATGTCACATGTGTCATGGTATGACATCACATGTGCCATGGTATGATGTCATCTGTGCCATGGTATGATGTATCCTGTGCCATGGTATGATGTCGCCTTTGTATCACATCACCTGTGACATGGTATGGTGTTGCATGTGTCATAGTAGGATGTCTCCAATGTTATAGTATAATTTACCACCAACAGCTTATCACATGACAAGGCCCCCATGGTCTTGTGGTAAGCAGTCCAGGTATGGTCAGTGCTGGCGATTGGTGCCCAAATCTGAGGATTTGGTTTTGAATCCTGCAAGGCACTTGGCCCAAAAAAGTACAGAATTTGTACTGTTGAAGGTAGTGTAATCCCAAATATAACAATGTTAGTTTGTTCACAATCTAAATTGCATGTATTTCTAAGACATTAAAGAGGTTGAAGCCAATGCTTCCAGGCTTGGTACTAAGACTGTTATAATTAAGGACAGTTAGAACAACGCAATTGCTTAGTAATACTGTGGTCACTGGTGCCTAAAGCACAACAGGAATTTCCTATATATACAATTAAATATATAAGCCATTAATTGTTGACAATAACATAATCTTCATTATGTTATCATGTAAGAAATTTTGACAATCTCTATTTTCCAAGGAGTCTTTTTGTAAAAGTACAGTTATATACAAATCTTGTATCAATAAGCTTTAATTTGTAATTAATTAAAAATAGTATTAGCCCAATCCCCTTTCATCACAATACTGCATTCACGCGGACACTGTTCCCGAGTTCATTAGATCCAGGATATTATTTTTGGAAATTCTAATTATCTCTTGCTTGAAATGGAACTCATTTCCTGCAGCAAAGGTCAAAGTTGGTTGACCCATTTTGAGAATCCAAAATACTGACTTTTGAATTGCAAAAAATGTATGAAAACATGCTAAGTTTGTTCTGTACAATATACAAAAAATAGATACAGAATATATTGCTTCCAAAAACAGAATGATTTAGTTTGTTTAATCATCTTCAGTTTGTGATTACTTTTAAATACATTTCATTTGTATATCTACTTATCTATTTACCAATACACAATAAACCTTGAAGGTACTCTCTATCCAAAACTTGAATCTTCAAGACCATATGATGCGTCCAAATCACATTTTAAAACAGACTCAATTATTTACATTAATTATTGAAACCTTTTTTTACTGTTTTAATTTAAGAACAGAAAAACTAGATTGCAAGAACTTGAAAGCAGATTAAATTATTCACATTAATTATAGAAAAGATACTAGTGTTCACAGGCAAGAACACAAAAACTACAAGAAAGGAATTTGAAAGTGTAAAGAATATCTTTTTGTTAACTTGTGGTGGTGGTGACTCAGCATATTTTATCAAGTAAGGAGAATCAAGTGACATTTCCATTCCTGGTTAAAAAAAAGGAATGGAATGCTACCTAAATAGAGTTTCTACTTTTGAGAGAAGCACAGAATCCGTACATCTTCATGATTCTTAATACAATTGTTTGGAGTTAATGTTCACTAATTCTTCTTCATCAAGAGAATGGTGAATGGACAGTCGATACATACAGGCAGACCTGCAGAGACATTCAAGGCAGGCAGACCTGCAGAGACATTCAAGGCAGGCAGACATACAGAGACATTCAAGTTAGGCAGACATACAGAGACATTCAAGGCAGGCAGACCTGCAGAGACATTCAAGGCAGGCAGACCTGCAGAGACATTCAAGGCAGGCAGACCTGCAGAGACATTCAAGGCAGGCAGACATACATAGACATTCAAGGCAGGCAGACATACAGAGACATTCAAGGCAGGCAGACCTGCAGAGACATTCAAGGCAGGCAGACCTGCAGAGACATTCAAGGCAGGCAGACCTGCAGAGACATTCAAGGCAGGCAGACCTGCAGAGACATTCAAGGCAGGCAGACCTGCAGAGACATTCAAGGCAGGCAGACCTGCAGAGACATTCAAGGCAGGCAGACCTGCAGAGACAGACATTCACAGACAGCTGAGATACAGAAACAGACAGCTGAGATACAGAAGCAGACAGCTGAAATACAGAACCAGACATTCACAGACAGCTGAGATACAGAAGCAGACATTCACAGACAGCTGAGATACAGAAGCAGACAGCTGAGATACAGAAACAGACAGCTGAGATACAGAAGCAGACATTCACAGACAGCTGAGATACAGAAACAGACAGCTGAAATACAGAACCAGACATTCACAGACAGCTGAGATACAGAAACAGACATTCACAGACAGCTGAGATACAGAAACAGACAGCTGAGATACAGAAACAGACATTCACAGACAGCTGAGATACAGAAGCAGACAGCTGAGATACAGAAACAGACATTCACAGACAGCTGAGATACAGAAGCAGACATTCACAGACAGCTGAGATACAGAAACAGACATTCACAGACAGCTGAGATACAGAAACAGACATTCACAGACAGCTGAGATACAGAAACAGACATTCACAGACAGCTGAGATACAGAAACAGACATTCACAGACAGCTGAGATACAGAAGCAGACAGCTGAGATACAGAAGCAGACAGCTGAGATACAGAAACAGACAGCTGAGATACAGAAGCAGACATTCACAGACAGCTGAGATACAGAAACAGACAGCTGAAATACAGAACCAGACATTCACAGACAGCTGAGATACAGAAACAGACATTCACAGACAGCTGAGATACAGAAACAGACAGCTGAGATACAGAAACAGACATTCACAGACAGCTGAGATACAGAAGCAGACAGCTTAGATACAGAAACAGACATTCACAGACAGCTGAGATACAGAAGCAGACATTCACAGACAGCTGAGATACAGAAACAGACATTCACAGACAGCTGAGATACAGAAACAGACATTCACAGACAGCTGAGATACAGAAACAGACATTCACAGACAGCTGAGATACAGAAACAGACATTCACAGACAGCTGAGATACAGAAGCAGACAGCTGAGATACAGAAGCAGACATTCACAGACAGCTGAGATACAGAAACAGACATTCACAGACAGCTGAGATACAGAAACAGACATTCACAGACAGCTGAGATACAGAAACAGACAGCTGAGATACAGAAACAGACATTCACAGACAGCTGAGATACAGAAGCAGACATTCACAGACAGCTGAGATACAGAAACAGACAGCTGAGATACAGAAGCAGACAGCTGAAATACAGAACCAGACATTCACAGACAGCTGAGATACAGAAACAGATATTCACAGACAGCTGAGATACAGAAACAGACAGCTGAGATACAGAAACAGACAGCTGAGATACAGAGGCAGACAGCTGAGATACAGAAACAGACATTCACAGACAGCTGAGATACAGAAACAGACAGCTGAGATACAGAAGCAGACATTCACAGACAGCTGAGATACAGAAACAGACATTCACAGACAGCTGAGATACAGAAACAGACATTCACAGACAGCTGAGATACAGAAACAGACAGCTGAGATACAGAAGCAGACAGCTGAGATACAGAAGCAGACATTCACAGACAGCTGAGATACAGAAACAGACATTCACAGACAGCTGAGATACAGAAACAGACAGCTGAGATACAGAAGCAGACATTCACAGACAGCTGATATACAGAAGCAGACAGCTGAGATACAGAAACAGACATTCACAGACAGCTGAGATACAGAAACAGATATTCACAGACAGCTGAGATACAGAAATAGACCTTCACAGACAGCTGAGATACAGAGGCAGACATTCACAGACAGCTGAGATACAGAAGCAGACAGCTGAGATACAGAAACAGACATTCACAGACAGCTGAGATACAGAGGCAGACATTCACAGACAGCTGAGATACAGAAACAGACAGCTGAGATACAGAAACAGACATTCACAGACAGCTGAGATACAGAAGCAGACAGCTGAGATACAGAAGCAGACAGCTGAGATACAGAAGCAGACATTCACAGACAGCTGAGATACAGAAGCAGACAGCTGAGATACAGAGGCAGACATTCACAGACAGCTGAGATACAGAAGCAGACAGCTGAGATACAGAAGCAGAAATTCACAGACAGCTGAGATACAGAAGCAGACAGCTGAGATACAGAAGCAGACAGCTGAGATACAGAAGCAGACATTCACAGACAGCTGAGATACAGAAGCAGACAGCTGAGATACAGAAGCAGACATTCACAGACAGCTGAGATACAGAAGCAGACAGCTGAGATACAGAGGCAGACATTCACAGACAGCTGAGATACAGAAGCAGACAGCTGAGATACAGAGGCAGACATTCACAGACAGCTGAGATACAGAAGCAGACAGCTGAGATACAGAAGCAGACATTCACAGACAGCTGAGATACAGAAGCAGACATTCACAGACAGATGAGATACAGAGGCAGACATTCACAGACAGCTGAGATACAGAGGCAGACATTCACAGACAGCTGAGATACAGAAACAGACAGCTGAGATACAGAAACAGACAGCTGAGATACAGAAACAGACATTCACAGACAGCTGAGATACAGAGGCAGACATTCACAGACAGCTGAGATACAGAAGCAGACAGCTGAGATACAGAAGCAGACAGCTGAGATACAGAAACAGACATTCACAGACAGCTGAGATACAGAAACAGACAGCTGAGATACAGAAACAGACATTCACAGACAGCTGAGATACAGAAGCAGACAGCTGAGATACTGAAACAGACAGCTGAGATACAGAAGCAGACATTCACAGACAGCTGAGATACAGAAGCAGACAGCTGAGATACAGAAGCAGACAGCTGAGATACAGAAGCAGACATTCACAGACAGCTGAGATACAGAAGCAGACAGCTGAGATACAGAGGCAGACATTCACAGACAGCTGAGATACAGAAGCAGACAGCTGAGATACAGAAGCAGACATTCACAGACAGCTGAGATACAGAAGCAGACAGCTGAGATACAGAAACAGACAGCTGAGATACAGAAGCAGACATTCACAGACAGCTGAGATACAGAAGCAGACAGCTGAGATACAGAAACAGACAGCTGAGATACAGAAGCAGACATTCACAGACAGCTGAGATACAGAAGCAGACAGCTGAGATACAGAAGCAGACAGCTGAGATACAGAAGCAGACATTCACAGACAGCTGAGATACAGAAGCAGACAGCTGAGATACAGAGGCAGACATTCACAGACAGCTGAGATACAGAAGCAGACAGCTGAGATACAGAAGCAGACATTCACAGACAGCTGAGATACAGAAACAGACATTCACAGACAGCTGAGATACAGAAACAGACAGCTGAGATACAGAAACAGACATTCACAGACAGCTGAGATACAGAAGCAGACAGCTGAGATACAGAAACAGACAGCTGAGATACAGAAGCAGACATTCACAGACAGCTGAGATACAGAAGCAGACAGCTGAGATACAGAAGCAGACAGCTGAGATACAGAAGCAGACATTCACAGACAGCTGAGATACAGAAGCAGACAGCTGAGATACAGAGGCAGACATTCACAGACAGCTGAGATACAGAAGCAGACAGCTGAGATACAGAAGCAGACATTCACAGACAGCTGAGATACAGAGGCAGACATTCACAGACAGCTGAGATACAGAAACAGACATTCACAGACAGCTGAGATACAGAAGCAGACAGCTGAGATACAGAAGCAGACAGCTGAGATACAGAAACAGACATTCACAGACAGCTGAGATACAGAAACAGACATTCACAGACAGCTGAGATACAGAAGCAGACAGCTGAGATACAGAAACAGACATTCACAGACAGCTGAGATACAGAAGCAGACAGCTGAGATACAGAAGCAGACAGCTGAGATACAGAAGCAGACATTCACAGACAGCTGAGATACAGAAACAGACATTCACAGACAGCTGAGATACAGAAACAGACAGCTGAGATACAGAAACAGACATTCACAGACAGCTGATATACAGAAACAGATATTCACATACAGCTGAGATACAGAAGCAGACATTCACAGACAGCTGAGATACAGAAACAGACATTCACAGACAGCTGAGATACAGAGGCAGACAGCTGAGATACAGAAGCAGACATTCACAGACAGCTGAGATACAGAAACAGATATTCACAGACAGCTGAGATACAGAAACAGACAGCTGAGATACAGAACCAGATATTCACAGACAGCTGAGATACAGAAACAGATATTCACAGACAGCTGAGATACAGAAGCAGACAGCTGAGATACAGAAGCAGACATTCACAGACAGCTGAGATACAGAAACAGACATTCACAGACAGCTGAGATACAGAAACAGACAGCTGAGATACAGAAACAGACATTCACAGACAGCTGAGATAAAGAGGCAGACAGCTGAGATACAGAAGCAGACATTCACAGACAGCTGAGATACAGAAACAGACATTCACAGACAGCTGAGATACAGAGGCAGACAGCTGAGATACAGAAGCAGACATTCACAGACAGCTGAGATACAGAAACAGATATTCACAGACAGCTGAGATACAGAAACAGACAGCTGAGATACAGAACCAGATATTCACAGACAGCTGAGATACAGAAACAGATATTCACAGACAGCTGAGATACAGAAACAGATATTCACAGACAGCTGAGATACAGAAACAGATATTCACAGACAGCTGAGATACAGAAACAGACATTCACAGACAGCTGAGATACAGAGGCAGACATTCACAGACAGCTGAGATACAGAAGCAGACAGCTGAGATACAGAAGCAGACAGCTGAGATACAGAAACAGACATTCACAGACAGCAGAGATACAGAAACAGACATTCACAGACAGCTGAGATACAGAAACAGATATTCACAGACAGCTGAGATACAGAAACAGATATTCACAGACAGCTGAGATACAGAAACAGACATTCACAGACAGCTGAGATACAGAGGCAGACATTCACAGACAGCTGAGATACAGAAGCAGACAGCTGAGATACAGAAGCAGACAGCTGAGATACAGAAACAGACATTCACAGACAGCTGAGATACAGAAACAGATATTCACAGACAGCTGAGATACAGAAACAGATATTCACAGACAGCTGAGATACAGAAACAGACATTCACAGACAGCTGAGATACAGAGGCAGACATTCACAGACAGCTGAGATACAGAAGCAGACAGCTGAGATACAGAAGCAGACAGCTGAGATACAGAAGCAGACATTCACAGACAGCTGAGATACAGAAACAGACATTCACAGACAGCTGAGATACAGAAACAGATATTCACAGACAGCTGAGATACAGAAACAGACAGCTGAGATACAGAAACAGACATTCACAGACAGCTGAGATACAGAAGCAGACATTCACAGAAAGCTGAGATACAGAAACAGACATTCACAGACAGCTGAGATACAGAAACAGACATTCACAGAAAGCTGAGATACAGAAACAGATATTCACAGACAGCTGAGATACAGAAACAGACAGCTGAGATACAGAAACAGACATTCACAGACAGCTGAGATACAGAAGCAGACAGCTGAGATACAGAAGCAGACATTCACAGACAGCTGAGATACAGAAACAGACATTCACAGACAGCTGAGATACAGAAACAGACAGCTGAGATACAGAAACAGACATTCACAGACAGCTGAGATACAGAAGCAGACATTCACAGACAGCTGAGATACAGAAACAGACAGCTGAGATACAGAAACAGACATTCACAGACAGCTGAGATACAGAAGCAGACATTCACAGAAAGCTGAGATACAGAAACAGACATTCACAGACAGCTGAGATACAGAAACAGACATTCACAGACAGCTGAGATACAGAAACAGATATTCACAGACAGCTGAGATACAGAAACAGACAGCTGAGATACAGAAACAGACATTCACAGACAGCTGAGATACAGAAGCAGACATTCACAGAAAGCTGAGATACAGAAACAGACATTCACAGACAGCTGAGATACAGAAACAGACATTCACAGACAGCTGAGATACAGAAACAGATATTCACAGACAGCTGAGATACAGAAACAGACAGCTGAGATACAGAAACAGACATTCACAGACAGCTGAGATACAGAAGCAGACATTCACAGAAAGCTGAGATACAGAAACAGACATTCACAGACAGCTGAGATACAGAAACAGACAGCTGAGATACAGAAACAGACATTCACAGACAGCTGAGATACAGAAGCAGACATTCACAGACAGCTGAGATACAGAAACAGACATTCACAGACAGCTGAGATACAGAAACAGACAGCTGAGATACAGAAGCAGACATTCACAGACAGCTGAGATACAGAAGCAGACATTCACAGAAAGCTGAGATACAGAAACAGACATTCACAGACAGCTGAGATACAGAAACAGACATTCACAGACAGCTGAGATACAGAAACAGATATTCACAGACAGCTGAGATACAGAAACAGACAGCTGAGATCGGAAACAGACATTCACAGACAGCTGAGATACAGAAGCAGACATTCACAGAAAGCTGAGATACAGAAACAGACATTCACAGACAGCTGAGATACAGAAACAGACATTCACAGAAAGCTGAGATACAGAAGCAGATATTCACAGACAGCTGAGATACAGAAACAGACATTCACAGACAGCTGAGATACAGAAACAGATATTCACAGACAGCTGAGATACAGAAACAGACAGCTGAGATACAGAAACAGACATTCACAGACAGCTGAGATACAGAAGCAGACATTCACAGACAGCTGAGATACAGAAACAGATATTCACAGACAGCTGAGATACAGAAACAGACATTCACAGACAGCTGAGATACAGAAGCAGACATTCACAGACAGCTGAGATACAGAAACAGACATTCACAGACAGCTGAGATACAGAAACAGACATTCACAGACAGCTGAGATACAGAAACAGACATTCACAGACAGCTGAGATACAGAAACAGACATTCACAGACAGCTGAGATACAGAAACAGACATTCACAGAAAGCTGAGATACAGAAACAGACATTCACAGACAGCTGAGATACAGAAGCAGACAGCTGAGATACAGAAACAGACATTCACAGAAAGCTGAGATACAGAAACAGACATTCACAGACAGCTGAGATACAGAAGCAGACAGCTGAGATACAGAGGCAGACATTCACAGACAGCTGAGATAAAGAGGCAGACAGCTGAGATACAGAAGCAGACATTCACAGACAGCTGAGATACAGAAACATACATTCAAAGACAGAGAATCTGACACATACAGAAACAAACAGTCCTGCAGAGACACGTACAGACAGAAAAACATAAACTGACAGACATACAGAGACACTGACTTACATACAGAAACAGACTGGCCTGCAGAGAATAATGAGAAAAGAATAAAATGACAAGTATACTGACAGACATACAGAAACACTTACTGGCCTGCAGATACAGAAAAGCATAAACTGACAGACATACAGATGTACTGACAGACATACAGGAACAAACAGGCCTGCAGGAATAGAGGAACATTCAAAGACAGACAGAGACAAAGGAGAATTGAGTCCTATAGATCTACTGCTTGTTGATCGACTTTTACGTGTAGATGCTAATACCATTATTATTTAATACCTCCATCAAATAGACATATAGCAGACTGACATACAGAGACTGACATACAGACACTGACATACATATAGAGACAGACATATATTCAAATTTGAATGCAATTACTGTGGTCAGCTTTGATGTTAAGGATACGATTTGATATGGAAGACATTTATTGTGTCAGTAGAATATCCTTATTTGTAAATTTAATTTGTACTATTGTACTATCCACAAGATTTTAATCATCGTGAACTTTGACCTCCAAGAGTAGAAATGCCTTATTTACCAAATGTTTTGGCAATTTTACCAAAAATAGCTGATTTAAATATTTCACGTGGATGCCACACATGTTGATACTTGAATCATTTAAATTGAGTGTGTGATTATAATATTACCTTATAAGAAGGGTATATTTCAAATATAATACAAAATATATTACACCTCCCTTTGACATGTGAATGCATATAGACACTATGATCAGTGAATAACCTTGTTAATGAAACTTCCTTATTTGTGAAATACTTTCCTATATGACGAAATCCTACAAGTCATTCACATTTATAGTACACATGTGAATTTGATTTCTCTGATAAGTTTCTTGAAGGTGACCTCATCAGTATATTTTCTTTATTGCAATAGTAGTTTTGTCTTCGTTATAAATTATCTATCTTTCACATGGCTTTTAAACGTGTGAACTGCACTACTATAACGAACACAAGAGTAACCTTGGTTACATGAATTTCCTTATAAGCCATGTTTTCAGAGATTTTTCAAGTCGCCGTTTTATTGTCTGCTAACGCAAGCCATATACGGAGAAATGATTCCATGTAGTGTCGTGTGTTGACAGCGATGTCGGTGTGGTGAGCTGAGACTGTCGCTTCATCACACGTGTGACACTGAGGTCGCCACTCGGATGTCTGTGTCATATTTCCCTGAGTCAGTTTTTTCTAATATATTATTAATTACTAGGATGTTGCAAATATTATTTGATATAAATTAATGGTTACTCTTCTAAGTTTGATGGAAATGAACTGAATAAGATGAACATGGTCTTTTTGTTGTCATAATAGTCTTGACCCAAAAAAATAATAAATTTCCTGGGCATCTCCACATCACTGATATTAATGTGCCCATGACAGCTTTTTATTGTCATTTTATGAACAAATTATGAAATATACCTCATCTTTTTTGCTAAATCCCAAAATTCATTTGTCGACAAATATAAATTTATGTGCAGAAATGGATTTACTTATGTTTTCTATACTTCTACCACTTCAAAGCTACCGGTATATTGTGATGGAAAAAATAAAATGTACACCTCCCTCGTCATATCTTTTTACAACAAAAAATAAGAATAAAGTCCAACTGTCCTCGTCACTTTAAATGTGCCTGAGAAACGTGTTACTTTATCTGTGCAGCCTTATAAGATGGATAAAGCTGAGAGGTGGCAGTGTAATGAGTAGGTGGTATGAGTATTTTGTTAACACACTTTTCACTAGGGGTATGCAACAGCCATTTTGACTTTCCTACGGCAGTTTTGAGGCCATCTTGACATTTGGCTGTTTTGACATCCTTCCTCCAATGTCATGTTTGAGGCTTTATGAAAATATATTTTGAAAGAAATAAGAAACATAATTCAAAAGACAATTTAATGTTCACATAAAACAATTTTGATCTTGACAATATTAAAATGAACAATATCACGATATGAACCACGTGGATGACTTGATTTAAGAACAATGGCCGAAAGATTAGCTAACTCAGAGTCGTCTGGGTCACATTCAGTGAAATTCATGTCATTGCTTAAAATGTTCTTCTTTTATGGACATTTTACCAAAGATAACTTTGCAGTCTGATGTAAAAATATACTAAGTTGTTTTGTCTGGCTTTGATTTTTCATTTCAGTTGTTGTTATAATTATAGGCTAATACATAAACCTAGAGCAAGTGGTGACATTTGTTTGAAATGAAGAATTATTTCACAAACTTCTCCATTTAAAAAATTATTATATTTGTAAAAATAAGACAATTAATTTGACTGAAAAAGCTAGTGATAGATTTAAAGGGTCAGTAGCACGTTTTTTTGCAAATTTTATTTTTTCAAATTTCCCATTTATAATGATAGTTTATGTCATTTATATTTACTTTAGAGGGTAAAACATCTTATTAAACAAACCAAATATCCGTAGTGGTAATAACGATGTTGCGTATAAAGCAAAAATTGCATGGCGGCCATTTTATTGTGAACACAATTTATTATTTCAAATGACAAAAACGATTCCCATAGCTTTTCGGAACCATGTACACACATTTTTAAACTTGATTTTCCGAAGAGAGAAGGGTGGTTTACTATTAGTGACATTATTTTTCAAATAGATTTCATCAACTTATTTCAGCAAAAAAACGTGCTACTGCCCCTTTAAAATCAAGTTCGCTGATGTATTTCGTCCGTTCATTGTAATTATTCGTTTAGAGTTAATATTTCAATATGGAAAGTGATGTTTTTATGAGAATTGTATTAAATTTGTATAATTGTATCTGGCTTGATATGACGTACAAGAGTGTGGTGAATATGTGTGTCTTTCTATGTTGATGACGTACAAGAGTGTGGTGAATATGTGTGTCTTTCTATGTTGCTGACGTACAAGAGTGTGGTGAATATGTGTGTCTTTCTATGTTGATGACGTACAAGAGTGTGGTGAATATGTGTGTCTTTCTATGTTGATGACGTACAAGAGTGTGGTGAATATGTGTGTCTTTCTATGTTACTGACGTACAAGAGTGTGGTGAATATGTGTGTCTTTCTATGTTACTGACGTACATGAGTGTGGTGAATATGTGTGTCTTTCTATGTTGATGACGTACAAGAGTGTGGTGAATATGTGTGTCTTTCTATGTTGCTGACGTACAAGAGTGTGGTGAATATGTGTGTCTTTCTATGTTAATGACGTACAAGAGTGTGGTGAATATGTGTGTCTTTCTATGTTGATGACGTACAATGTCTTGTTAGTGTTTAGATATATGAGAAAGTTAACTGTTCTTATCTTCTTTTATTTAATTATTAGTTTTCCTTCAAAGGGAAATCAGTGAAGAAAACAGATTTTCATTAAACTTGATTAAACAAATCTTGGAGTAAATGTGAATGTTTTCAAATACTTAAATTAAAATAGAAGAATTAAAAACAATAAATTGAAGAATTTAATTATGTTTTATATTTGAGTTTGAAGGAATAATTTGTTCTGCTTAGTAAAACCAGGCCATAACATTAATGAAAGAGAGAAAATAATTGCTTTGTGTTCCATAATGGTGGAGTAGGCTAACTGGGTATTTGTTATTTGTAATGTGGAACAGCTTCTAATGCGTCATAGACAAATATTAAATAAACTTGATTTTTTAAATTATTTATTCTCACACTTTCATTGCACATGTGTATCATTTGATTTAAAAGAAAGTTAACGTCAATATCTTTTGACAGCTAAGTCATTAGGGGACATTGCCGCAGTTTTATGATGAAGTGTTGGGTGATTTAGAATTTAAATTTTGAAATATTGAAAATTATGTTTTGTTTTTGTATCATAAATTTGTTTTTCAAATTTAGAATTAAAACCTTGAAAACATAAAACATCTTAAAATGAGAAAATATGCACCTGTAATATTCATCTGTGTATATATGTATTAGATGGATGGTTAATTCCTATAGCATAACGATACGTGGAAAGTGATTTATATATGTAGCTCAGTTGGTAGAGTGTCCCCTCATCACCTGGAAGGTTGGGGTTCGATTACTCACGGTCTCATACCAAAAGTCATTAAAAGATGGGAGCTGTTGCTTCGTTGCTTGGGGCTCAGCATTATAAGTATATATAAACTACTGCTGCACTCTTTCTACTCATGCCAAGGGTACAAAGAATTTCCGAATTAACATTGTAATGAGCACAATAAAGTGCCAACATTCCTTCTGGGCCCTTTGCTAAGTCTTCTGCTAATAGAAAGTGTTTTATTTATTGAACAAAGGATTTTGGATTGAACTTAGTGGTTCAGATCTTCAAAGGAGGGTTCTATCGGGGTATTTTTTGTTGAACAAAAGTCAAGAGGATATTCCTGTTTACACAAATATGCTCCTCATACATGATTAAAACACAGTCAAATTAAGAGATATAAGGTTATATTTCGATTGAATTCATATTTCACAAGTTGATAAAGACAAGTACAAATTTTTAAAAAACAATCCATTCGCCATTCATCGGTGCTGCAAGTGGGGGAAAATTCGCTGCAGCATAACCGCAAATTGTTGATTAGTTTTATGACACGTTATGTGTTACTATGTGAACATTCTTTTATATTAAAAAGTTGTAAAATTAGGTACAATATAGCATGTTTTCAATTCACAGAATGCAAAAAAAGCCAAGATGGTGATAAAACCTTTCAAATCAATATTCGATCTTGGACCTTAGCTCACTTAGTACTTGTCCCCAACAACTGTGATCCAATCCTATCCCTAAATCTCACAAGTTCTGACTTGCTATCAACACCATGTATAGTTGTAATATAACCCAAATGTAAATGTGGAACCCATCCTTGAGTTTCATCACATCGAGAGGTCAGTTTCCTATAACAGAATGTAAGTCGGGATTCATTGCCAAGTTTGATTAAAGATCTGAAGACATTGTCCTCTGATAGAAATGTCCTAGGAATTTATTGTTGATCTTCAGGATAATCAACAGTCTAAATTTAACCCAAATAATCTTGATATAATGCTGATTTAAGCAAGGCATAGAATTAAAGATCAGAGTGTGTGTAATGTCTTATGATGACAAAGGAGGAATTAGAAATCATTGCTTATTCTCAGTTTAATCAGAGATCTAAATATATTTGAACAAATTTGTTACAAACTAAAAAAACATTTGGTACTGAAAACATAGAGGAGTATGAAGTCAAACAAATTATTTCTCTCCAAGATTTTCAAATATGTAACTAACGTTGATTATATTTAGATAATGATATAGATTTAATATTGATAAGGATATTTTGAAAATGTACATCCATTTTCAGCTCATGAGGCCTGAAAGGCCAGATGGGCTTATTGTTTGAGCCATCGTCCAACTGTCGGGCGTCCTCCGTCGTCTGTAAACTTTTCACATTTCAAAACTTTAAGCGACCAGTTGACATAGGAAACTGAAATTTCTAGAATAACAGCTTTATTACATGTAGATTCCAGTTTGTTCATTTGGACCTGACTGCCCATGAAATATGGGTGTCTTTTTATCATGTATAAATTTTGTTGTTCTACACCTAAAAATACAGAATATTAAATTCAGTTTAATTTTTAGCTCATCAGGCCTGAAAGGCCCGATGGGCTTATGGCATGGCATGGTGTCCGGCGTCCGTCCATCCGTCCATCCGTCCATCCGTCCATCCGTCCATCCGTAAACTTTTCGCTTTTTTGACTTCTTCTCCAGAACCAATAATTCCACAGAGCTGAAATTTTATGTGCAGACTCCTTGGCCAATGGGGATTCTAAATTGTAGATTTCGTGACCCCATGACCCCAAATGGGGTCACAGGGGTCACATCCTTAAAAACCTATTTTCATCTTCTTCTTCAGTTCGAAAAGGTCTAGAGAGCTGAAAAGTTGTGTGCAGACTCCTTGGCCAATGGGGATTCTAAATTGTACATTTGGTGACCCCATGACCCCAAATGGGGTCACAGGGGTCACATCCTTAAAAACCAATTTTCATCTTCTTCTTCAGTTCCAACAGGTCTAGAGAGCTGAAAAATTGTGTGCAGACTCCTTGGCCAATGGGGATTCTAAATTGTAGATTTCGTGACCCCATGACCCCAAATGGGGTCACAGGGGTCACATCCTTAAAAACCTATTTTCATCTTCTTCTTCAGTTCCAACAGTTCTAGAGAGCTGAAAAGTTGTGTGCAGACTCCTTGGCCAATGGGGATTCTAAATTGTAGATTTCTTGACCCCGTGACCCCAAATGGGGTCACAGGGGTCACATCCTTAAAAACCTATTATCATCTTCTTTTCCAGTTCCAAAAGGTCTAGAGAGCTGAAAAGTTGTGTGCAGACTCCTTGGCCAATGGGGATTCTAAATTGTAGATTCCGTGACCCCATGACCCCAAATTGGGGCACAGGGGTCACATCCTTAAAAACCTATTTTCATCTTCTTCTTCAGTTCCAACAGGTCTAGAGAGCTGAAAAGTTGTGTGCAGACTCCTTGGCCAATGGGTATTCTAAATTGTAGATTTCGTGACCCCATGACCCCAAATGGGGTCACAGGGGTCACATCCTTAAAAACCTATTTTCATCTTCTTCTTCAGTTCCAAAAGGTCTAGAGAGCTGAAAAGTTGTGTGCAGACTCCTTGGCCAATGGGGATTCTAAATTGTAGATTTCGTGACCCCATGACCCCAAATGGGGTCACATGGGTCACATCCTTAAAAACCTATTTTCATCTTCTTCTTTAGTTCCAAAAGGTCTAGAGAGTTGAAAAATTGTGTGCAGACTCCTTGGCCAATGGGGATTCTAAATTGTAGATCATGTGACCCCGTTACCCCAAATGGGGTCACCGGGGTCACATCCTTAAAAACTTATTTTCATCTTCTTCTCCAGTTCCAAAAGGTCTAGAGAGCTGAAAAGTTGTGTGCAGACTCCTTGGCCAATGGGGATTCTAAATTGTAGATTTCTTGACCCCGTGACCCCAAATGGGGTCACAGGGGTCACATCCTTAAAAACTTATTTTCATCTTCTTCTCCAGTTGCAAAAGGTCTAGAGAGCTGAAAAGTTGTGTGCAGACTCCTTGGCCAATGGGGATTCTAAATTGTAGATTTCGTGACCCCGTGACCCCAAATGGGGTCACAGGGGTCATATCCTTAAAAACCTATTTTCATCTTCTTCTCCAGTTCCAAAAGGTCTAGAGAGCTGAAAAGTTGTGTGCAGACTCCTTGGCCAATGAGAATTCTAAATTGTAGATTTCGTGACCCCATGACCCCAAATGGGGTCACAGGGGTCACATCCTTCAAAACTTATTTTCATCTTCTTCTCCAGTTCCAAAAGGTCTAGAGAGCTGAAAAGTTGTGTGCAGACTCCTTGGCCAATGGGGATTCTAAATTGTAGATTTCGTGACCCCGTGACCCCGTGACCCCAAATGGGGTCACAGGGGTCATATCCTTAAAAACCTATTTTCATCTTCTTCTCCAGTTCCAAAAGGTCTAAAGAGCTGAAAAGTTGTGTGCAGCCTCCTTGGCCAATGGGGATTCTAAATTGTAGATTATGTGACCCCGTGACCCCAAATGGGGTCACAGTGGTCATGATCTAAGAACCTATCTTTTGCTTGTAAACAATAACTTAAATAACTTAAATATTCAACTTTAGATAGTATATCAATGAAATCCTGATGAGCTACAGGCTCTATTTTTTCAGTTTTTAAGTTATTTTGGTTTTCTACATCAATCAATTTAATTCCTGATGATCTACAGAGTCCATTGCTCTATTTTGAGATTTTGAGTTTCATAAAAAAGATATGTTGCTACATTCAGCTAGATCTTGAAAAGTGATTGATATAAGCTTTATACTAAAGAAAGTTATATAATTATCTGATCTTAACAATAATAACAATAATTTCATAATGTCATTCAAAGGAAGGGAAAATGTAGCGCTTCAAAAGATATCTCAACATATGATGAAAGAGACATAAAACAACTTTATTAATTTCATCAAAGGTTTATGACCGTCCAAATTAGTTTCCAATAAACCTGTGGGCATTAAGTTCTTTGTGCAAGAGGTATGACGTAAGGGTCATACGAATCGATTAATCCATCAATTGATTAAAGAGGTAAAATTATCTCCACTATATACTCGTTATGTCGATCCATTCCTGTCATATTGTCTATCTTTAACCCTCGTCATGAGTGATCTCGGGGTTATTACACCTTGATGCTCCTACAAGAGAGGGAATTAAATAATCCATTCCGTCGAAAATACCATCATCTTATGGTGCTGACCGATCACGCATAGATCTCTGTCAGTTTCGTAAGGTAAGCGTGATACCAACATGGATCCAATGCCCTCCAGCACATTAACCTTTCCATTTAGTGACGTATTTACGTGACGTTTAATACAAATTTGCCGTTAATCTTCTGTGGGTTTTAAAATGGGCTTTGTTACAGATTTAATCTAATTAAAGGATACATTTTTCGCCTCACATCTGATGGTTATCTAACTGGGTCCCATTGCACGAAATGGTAACGTGGCCTCAGGAAAGTTTTATCACTGATCTATCAGCGGTATCTGCCATCTTGGTTTTTTTGCATTCTGTGAAATGAAAACACGCTATATCCTGCCTAATTTTGCAACTTTTCACTAGTAATAAATTTACACTGATAGATTATTCACATAGTAACACATAACATATCATAAAACTAATAAACAATATGTTGTTTTGCAGTAGCAAAGTCTTCCCGTGCCGTTCCAGTGCCGATGAATGGCTTCAGTTCTCATCAGTTTCAACAAATGTGCACTTGTATTTATCAAGTATAAAGTCATCAAAATATTACTTACATTAATATCTTTCAATTTGACTGTATTTTAATCATGTATTAATAGTATATAAGTGTAAATGGGAATATCCTCTTGAATTTCGTTTCCAAAAAAAATACCCTGACAGAACCCTTATTTTAAGTCGCTATTAGATAGCCAAATTAGTGGAATGTTGTTATCAGCAACAATGCTGTGTTGTCACGACATGTTGATTACATCATCTTGTTGCCACAGAGGAAATGCAAGCTCTTTCTGACACAGGACTCTTTATTAATCCACACAGATTTCTGTGAATAGACAATAGTTAAATCATATAACAAATTGGAAATCTGTATTATTGACAAATATCGTGCTCATCTCAATGGTTTACACAAGAATATTACCTTTCTAATGAAGCAGAAAAAAATATTCAAAGTGTCCATGTATAGAGCTTTCAACAGAACAACATCATCTTGTTGTTTGAAGGTCAAGGATTTGATATGATCTCAATCTCTTTTGATATATTCACAAGCCTACGTCAGTTCATTTTAAATTTCAACTTCTTCTCCGACATCAATTGACATTTCAAAACACTTGCGTCTTCAGAATCATTGATTGTAACGCTGTTATATTGATATAACAGCAGATGTTTTTCACATAACCTCCTCACGTGTGGCATACAACTCTGAACTTCCTGAATGTTTCCTCCCATCATGCATCAGCACTATGTGACGAACCTGCCTCACATTTAATAAAATGTTGCAAAGCTTGCACTATCAGACAGTCTGGCTAAAGGAATAATAGTAACTGTCTGAAGCTAATACAAATCCGACCTTGACATTGTACTTCCTGTGCGTCTGCTCTTAAGGTGCATTATCAAGATGGCTGACCCCCAACCTGCTTTCTCTTACCTTGCCCTGGCTGGTAGGTAACTGAAAACATGCCACAGCTGACAGAATGGCAGCAACTTTCTGAAACTAATATACAGCTCCGCACTGAATGACACTCTGACTTTTGATTGGAAACTGGCTGATCTTTTCTTAAGTGTCAGCAGGATAAATGGCTTATCTGTACCAATCGCAGCAATTTTTTTCTTCTCCAATTTGAAAAGCTCTAAGAAGCTGATATCTGGTTTACAGATTCCTCAGCCAAAGGGGATTCTGAATTGTAGATTTGGTGACCCTGTGATACCCAAATAGGGGTCAAAGGGAACACAGCCTAAAAAAAACTATTTTCAACTTTTTCTCTGGTACCAAAAGGTCTAGAAAGCTGAAATCTTGTGTACAAACACCATGGTCAATGGGGATCTTAAATTGTAGATTTGGTGACCCTTTATGATAATATTTCTTGAAATTTACTCATTTAGTGTATTTTTAAAAATCTAATGAGCTAAAGAGCCAATGGCTTTATTTTTGGACTTCTTCTCAAGAACCTCTGGCTCTAGATATTTCAAATCTTGCCTACAGACTACTTTGCCAATGGGGATTATAAAGTGTAGATTGGTTAGGGCCACAACCAAAAATCCTATTTTCATCTTCTTCACTAGAATCCAAAGCCCTTTACAGCTGACTCATTGGTCAACAAGCACTTAAGGATTCTGTCATAGGTTTTGTGTCCAGTTTATGTTTTAAGATAGAGTTCTATCAGCATGCATGTTTAATAAATTGATATTTGTAAACAAGAATATCCTTTTGTATTTTGTTTCCGTGATAGAACCCTCTCTTTAAAGAGAATTGAAGCCATTCATTGCATGGGGCTACAAGTGTGGAAAGCTTTGCTACAGCACAAGACATTGTTTATTAGATTAATGATAAATTATTTGTTACTTTTTGAAAATTCTATCAATACATATTTTTTTAAATCCAAATTTATGAAAAAAATTCATGTCACATAATGCAAAAGAGCAAGATGGCAGCAGTTACAACAGTTAGGTGATACAACTCAATCTTTAAGATCTTTCAGGAATTATTGAGGTTGACAAGATGACAGGAAAACCTTTAGAATATCAGAAACAATATTTTCTTTAATTGTCTTTCCAAAAATCATCATTTAAATGGCACATTTGTTCTTAAACTAAAAGAAAAGGCGATTTCAGTATTTGCAAATAATTATGGATCAAACAATGCAAGTATGACACAAAGTATTGTTAAAATTTTCTGTCTTTCTCTAACATCAAATCATTGTTAAGAGATACTGTAATTAGCTTCAAAAGGAACATCTAAAAGTGCAAGCTTTGCACTAATCATTATGGATAATGAGCTTCCTATTTGCCTTAGTCAGCAAAATTTACATTTTTAAGAATTTTAAAATTGTGAAATTAGTCAGCTCAAAAGTGCAATTTTGTCAACTTTCTAACTATTTAGAGAAAGAACCCCAATAAGAAACGGAAGCAGACAAAATGATATATTTAATACACCGATATATTAGACTGGCATGAAGCTGTATGATATTTGCCCGATCGGTTATTGGCATGCTGTTGAGCTGTGTCAGGTTTGTGTGTTAGGACGTGTTTGTTTTATAAATCCTTTTTATGTATGTCTGTATATGTGTGTGAGTATTTCCTTTTACTGACACACCTCATTAACACACATCAGATCACAAAGGCTAAAGGGTGTAAAAAGCTTTGAATCAAATGCTTTGAACCGTATGTCAAAAGATTTGCACTTTGTGTCAAGAGCCTAATTGACAAATGTCAAAACTTTGATGAATTTCACCGGATGTTGCTGCCATGACAGTTGTATATTTAATCAGCGCCCTATTTTAATTAATGATGAATGTTGAAATTAATTAGGTATTTGTATTTATGATTAAACTTGTATTTTATGAATAAAGTTTTTTTGTTTTATTTTTCTCTTACAAAGATAGATTTGAAATGGAAAAGTTTTGGGTATTTGGAGATGCTGTTTGTCTCATTCAAGAATAATGATAATTTTGATCATATTAAATTTTTAAAGTTATAAACATGACACATATTCCTTCAATAAAGATTTGAACTGATGAATGTATTTTGTCATCTGAATAACAATCCTACGAATAGGGATTGCTCTCAGTAGCAGTTTTTATTATATTTTCAGTGGTGAAATACAGCATTTTTTCGTTAAAATAAAATCCGTATTTTCACTGAGTGAAATAACCTGTTATCCTATTCAGTGAAATAACACTTTCAATCATATGACGTCATCATAACAATGGGATGACGTCATAGGAAGACCGCAATAAAGTAAGGCGACCATGGGTGCTCCATTCATAAAATGAACGTCATTTACGAACTATGCATAATTTATTAAATCTAATAAATAGAATATTTGACATTTTTCGTCGAATACAGTGTATATCTCATCTCGTGAAGAAGAAATAATATATTTACACTCGTGGCTGCGCCACTCGTGAAAATATACATTTCTACTTCACTCGATGAGATATACATGGTATTCGACGAGAAATGTCAAATATCTTTTATCTACTGATTTCAGTGAAAACTATTATTTTGCAGGAGAAAATTATGGCAACTTCATTTCATCAGTGTTAAATGATATAGGTCTTTCTATTTCTCTGATATTTATTCAGTAATTGCTCTTAAAGAAAATTCCACTTTTATATCATTTGAAACTTGTAATATTAAATTTGCTGTTAAAGTACATTTTGATGTATTCATACTATTCAATATTATTATTTCATTCATTCAGATCACTTAGTTTGAGGAAACGAACACTTAAAGTCAAAGCGTACAATTATGCAATGTAAACATGACCCACTTCTTTCATGCCTATTTTGCTGACCTCTCAAACAGTCCATAGTTTACACAGCTTCCGTTGCTTTCCAATTAGTTACCAAGTGCGAGATGGAATGTGATTGGCTGTTATGTCATCGAGTGGCAATGTGTTCATAGAATAAGCATTTGATATTGTAATCGCTTGGAGAAATGAGACTACAATAATAATCGGTTAACAAGACAGCAGTATGGCCGCAAAAGTAACTCATCGGAGAAAGTTATTTTCAAAATTGTCTCGGAGTGTATCCTTCCAGGTAAGCAGATTAATAATAATAATCATAATGTTAATAATCCATAATAATGTTAATAATGACATATTTATGTCAATATATTAATTCCATCATATGGACTCCAGAATATTTTAATTTGATTATTTTTTATCTCGGAGTGTATCTTTCCAGGTCACCACATTAATAATATTCATAATATTGATAATGGCATATTTTATATATATATGAATAAATAATTTCAATCAGTTGGACTCTAGAGGCTCGTTATTGATATTTTGTTAGTCAAATAAATAAGTTGTTAAAGGATGCCTAAGTGTGTAATATAGTCAGCAGCAGTAACTTATTTCCTCCACAAGTCTCTCACAAAGATTGATATGAAGAACAAATGAATAAACAAAGGAATGTTTTATGTATATAAATGATGAATTGATCAACATAAGCAAGTAATAAATAACACATACAGGCAGCACTTTCCATGGTGATGCTGAGGAGTTTGCCCAGTGCCAGTTAAAGAGACATTATTATACTGGTAAGGTCACATTGGCCTTACACACAGACTCTGAAAAAGTATTTATTGTGAAACTTTCACCATTTAATCAAATAATGAAAAGGAGACTGTAAGAAATAGAATTTCTACAAAAAAGGCTCCTATTCAATATTTAAAAAAGTAGTTTCAGAGTCTAAGTGTTAGACTAAGGTCACATATATGTCCAATGTAATTGGTTAATTGAGAATTATGAACTTCAACTGAAAATAACCAGTTTAAGGTCAATCAATTCAGTATAACGATAATACAGACATTCAAATTCGTGGTCGTGGTTGTGATCAAAAACTGGACAATGGACCTTGGCTTGCTGCAGCCATTTAGTCAAACGTAATTTTGGAAACTTTAATAAAGAAGATAGGAAGGCAGATTTGCTTCTATAGCGTTTATTAGGTCTTATAACAAGTACATACATGAGATAGAGCCATAAGTCGACCTCAACACATGTATGAGACCATTCCTTGGTTTTTATTGAAACACATATATATATTTGATATATTAAGCATTTGGGGTGAATATGAAAATCAAATAGGAAAATATAACCCAAACCAGCACCTATTGTAATAAAATATCATGCAAACTGATCATGCATCTTTCAGCTCCCAGATCTAGTGAAGGTAGCAGATGGTTTGTCTAATGTAATGACATTAAAAAGAAGCAAAAAAAGGAATGGGGTTCAACCGTCCTCAAACTGTTTTGTTTCGGGACTCTTTCGAGTCCGTTACTCCCTTGGGTAATAAATATAATAGTTTTCACCTCAAGAAATCACCTCACTTAATTTGGAAGGAACAAAATCCCACTCAGAATAATTATATAATCCCTCCAAAATGAAAATACTTCCCTCTCAATTAAAATTGATGCTGAATCTTATTGACAAACTTAAACAAGTAATAATTAGGTCTTTGAAGGGCATTTAGAAGTGGCATACATGAGAACAGGAAGATTTTCTGGGTAACAAATAGTTTTTAAAGTTTGAAAAAACATTTCAGAGAGTATATGCTCTCTCCTTCATCAGGTGGAATGTAAGGAAGTAAGAAAATGTGATACAATTATATAGTAAAATATATTGATGAAAGAGTGAGCATATACTCCAAAACTTTGTGTATTTTCACATTAAAGAAGTTGTTATCCAGAAAATCTTCCTGTTTTTAAGTAAATAATTATTACATTCTTATTCAAGCATAAGCCTGTTTTGCTTGCCTGCAGGCTGTTCCACTAACCGATCCTAGCCCTGTAATATCAATCTTATGCCTATCTTCTATCATTGGCTAAGATTGATCTTAAGGCTAAGATCAGTTAGTAGAACAGCAGCCTGGACATGTTCAGGCTTCTTTGGATTTACACTAAAGCAGATTTGTTACTTTTTCGTGAACTTCTTTTGGACATTTTGCTTGCAGTAATTTATAAACATAAATTAATATTTTTGTCTGGCCAAAGCAAACTACAAAAGCCAACATGAATGGTTTAGCCTTATCATAACTTGGTCAAGTGCTCAATATTAAGTTGAGCCAGATAAAATGTAGGAAGTTGGTTCCTAAGGCATAGTGTACCAGTCTAGTGCACAATTCATATGAGCAGCTATTGTCAAGCGACATGTAAATATAAATATATACCGTATTCATCTTAATAAACGCCCTTTCCTAATAAACGCCCCCCTAAGCCATTTTTGACTCGCGGAAAATGACCCCTAATAAACGCCCATCTTTTGTATCGACTTATCTTACTGATGTTTCATTGAAGAAGAGTTTTCAATCTTGCTATCAACCTCTTATGTCCAGTAAAGTGTAAGGTACATGGTATTTCCAGTCCCCCGGCGACTGTCGAATGTCTGTAACGATCAGTCACTACACATTTTATGCAACCGCCATGTTTTAAGAAACAGGAAAATGTCTTGCTCAACTCTCTTGGAAGGTTTCCCACAAGTACAAATGACACTTGCACACTGACCGCGAATTTGTGATGAACGTTATTTTGTTCACGTGTAGTTGTCAATGTGATATAAATAAACAATATCATGACCCGGAAATAGTGTTTACATAATCTTTCTGCACCATGTGGTTATCAGCTGATCGTGTTTATTGTTCATTGGTGGTTATATTTAGATTCCTAGCAAACTAAAGTTTCATTGGATAAGAGTAATGACGCGACAAGATGGCGGATTCAATTACTCAATGTATCTTCGTGAGTTTTAATTAGTTTCAATTGCCATTGCAAATTGTGTATCAGTACTGGTTGAAATTTGATACAAATAATAAACTGCGACATTTAACCCTTCTTTACATTTATTTGATACACTTCTTTTGATAAAAACTCTGAAATAAAATTGATGTTTCTTTTTCTTTTGGACATCAACAGACATTTTTTTAATAAACGCCCCCTTTTTACGATTTTTTAAACGCCCAGGGCTTCTATTACGGTGAATACGGTAGATGCACTGCACTTTACGGTTTTCTTCATGGCAGCTGTTACAAGCTCTAGGCAACATGGTGGATTATTCAGAACTATACATAGGTGTTTGACAGCTGGTTTTGCCTGAAGTGCGGAGAGGGTAACTTTGTTTAGTTAGTTTGTCTAATTATAGTCTGGTCAATGAAATATATAATATGAGCCTGTTTAAAATTTGTCTTTCCCGAAAAGAGGGAATTTCTGTATTTCTGTATGAGGGCTCTTTCATAAAAGGCATGTATACTCTCTCTGTATAATCAACTGAAGTGGTGCCTTTTGATATTTTCAGATTTCTGAAATCATTTTTTTCATTTCCATAGAAACGCTTTGGATTTGAACTTTGTTCAGAGATAGGTCTACTTCATCAAAGCCCTTCATCATACCTGAAGCTCAGCATGTGTATTACCCACTCACTGAAGTAGTAGATATACCGGTACAATTATCTGTCAAAGATTGTTTTACAAATTATGTGGGACCAGTGGGACATGTCATCTTCTGATGACTCTTGTTTTCAAAAGTAAGTGAGTATGATCGTGAACTAATGTCACAGTTCTTTCTTCAGTTATGTCACCTTTAAGCTCATCAGACTTGAAATACACGATAAATGCTTGGAATGACGTTCAGTTTCCATCCATCCATCCATCCATCCATCAACTTTGGCATTGTCGACTTCTCCTCAATAACCTCTGGCCCTATATGTTAAAATCTTGCAGACAAGCTCGCTGACCAATGGGAATGATAAGTTTAGATTGGGTGACTTTGTGGCCAGTACTCCCTGGCAGATGTGGTGACTCCATGGCCTCTAATAAGGGTCACAGGATCCATTACCTCAAAACCTATTGTCTTCTCCTGCAGACAAAACCATAGTTTGTGTACAAACTCTTTGGCCAATGGAGATTATAAATTGTAGAGTTGGTGGCCTTGTGGGCCCAATAAGGCCTACAATGGCCATGCCCTAATAGGCTCTTCTTCTTCAGAACATAAATCCCATGAAGAATGCTAAAATCCTCTGCAGTGTTTTGGATTTAATTATCTGCTGGTGTCTTCGAACACAAGAGATGTGTTTCTCTTTATCAGACCATTGTTGGCTGTATGTGTGAGGAACCTTAGAAGGCTACAGACTCCTCAGATTATTCTACAGCTGATGACTTCAAGTGTCACTTGTTCAGTTCATATCCGACTTACAAATATAAATACTGGTTTACTTTTGAAGATTTTATATTAAATGTGATTGAAAGGATTTTGTAAAACCTTAAGTCCTACAGCTTGCCATCACATTTTAGATTTAAAAAGGTTCCTGAGTATGTTGTATGGATGACAGATTTAGTCCGCTTCTCTGAATTTTGCATCATATCAAATATCTAATTGACAATATAGTCAATATAAATACTACTTGAGAATGATGATATAGCATATAACTGCTCCCTACAAAGGATGTAACCATTCTGCTCTGTCAAGTAACTCCGTCTACATCGGATGATGCATGTCATAACTTGTAAAAATCAATGATCAAAACCTCGTTATCTTGCCCGATCACTACTAATTAGCATGACTGGAATCTCATTAAGGCTACCTGTCTATACTAATAACCATATTCGGATGCTATGTGGGATGAGAGGGGCATTGACATGGAACCTTGACATACACACACATTTAGGGTAATTGTGGGTAGGAAATGTGCCAGAGTAAATAGAATCATTACAATTACAGTATAATCTTGTTGGGTAGAATTTTACATGATGGAATTAAGATTAACAAAGTACGACAATGTCCTGATTGTTTTATTCAGTTAAGTTTTAGCATGGCATGTCATGGCGTCCTTCCGTCAATTCTGTCATCCATATATTTTTTAATGTTACAGTTGTAACCTTAGTTTCTTTCAGGATCAAGTGACATAATATTATGGTTATTAGTTTTGTAGAAATATTCGGTCAGGACAGATTAGCTTGTACATAACGAACTAATTTCCCTGCAAAGTACCATGGGATTGTTCTGATGTAACATCTGGGTTGATTGCTTCCTGTGTGTAGAAGCTTTACCAGGTCAGTGCATCAGTTCTTGGAGCTTATCTCAAAACTAATTACGAAAGTCCTTTTTAAAGTGTTAACAAATTTAGAAAATGACAATGATTAAAAAATGCAAAATAAGCACTATTAAAGTAGGTTAATCAAAAGGGAATTTTGCCAAACTATTTTTTTTATATCTTTGAAGAAGTTTTTGAAATAAAAACTAGGTTAGGTGAGCTTGCAGCTCTAATGAGCTGTACATTACCTAGTGAGGTTGATGATAAAAAGCAAAAACAATTTTTCTTTATTGCCAAAAGGTCTGCTAACATCTGAGGGCTTGTTTGGGATCAAACAACATCTCAGCTCTATTAAAAGTAGAAGCTTTGAGCTCGGGTCAGTTCTCTTATTGGTACTTTTTATCTTGTACACAAATAATGTATAAAACATGTCAGAGAATCTAGGTCAATAAGTCATCAGTGTATCTGGCTTGATGTCATTGTGAGTATTAACCCTTTGCCTGCTGACTGAGCAATGCACAGGTGTAGAGGAAGATGAAATAAACTCAAAAACTTAAAAATGTAATTTTGTCAATTTATATGGAATATTCTACCACTTCAGGAAATAGTTGTCTGATTTGCTACTGTGGAAAATCAGAGACGTTTATAATTTGGTTATACAGTGGTCTTCATCTCCTGCTCAAGAATATACTTCTTGCCAAGCAACAATAGTGAATATGAACATTCTCCAAATGCTTGCATGCCCAATAATGTTTCCACACGTTAGACATTAAATTAAATTAAGAGTTTATACAATTTCTTTCTCTTCCACTGATTTTCCAACACAGTATGTTAATCTCATCATGAGAGAAAAAACTTTAAGAGCTACCAGCTCGGACAAAAAGCTATTGACGTATGTTAACATAACTCTATGGAATTGAACTTTGCAGTATATATTTAAACATTATAAAGCTTAAAATTTCATAGTTCCAAAGCATTCTCAGTGGTCAATCTACAGGAATCATCTTTAAGACAGGGAACAACCTTGGGCTGACCACTAACTAAGGAAAGACTGTTCCGAAACTTTTATGTAGAAATAAGTCAACTTATTAAGCAGTCTGATTAAAATCGACCCTGTTCAGAGAAATTAAATCTGCAAAATAGTTCATATTCAATGCTGGGAATCAGAATACAAACTGGTTCTATAGATTCCTCGCCACAAGGTCTGAGGACGTCCCGTATAGGCACGTGTTCATGATCAGTACCAGTTTAACACAGCCAAAGCCCAGTCAAATAGCTGACCAATCACATCATAGTTTTTAAACAGTCGTCGTGTTGAAAGCATTCGGAACAGACAAAAGGATAGCTGTTTGGAGTTATCTGCCCCTAGCTTCTCGCACCGAAAGCTTTTGTTGGAGGTCTTGTGATTGGTTAACTGAATTTCGTCAGAACATGGCAGTCTACAGGCTGTTATCAGACGGTTTTGCGAGGAAACCTCCAAACGATATGAGTTCGTATCTCGATAAATGTACTATTTTGTAACTTTTATTCCTCGGAAAATTGTCTATTTTGATCAGACTGCCTATAAAGAAAATAAGTAGGACATACACAGGAAGGATGGGCTAGAATTGGTTGCCAGTGGGGTGACTGGACTGCTTCAGGGGTGATGTTTTGAGCTCTAGAAAGTACAAAATGCACAGTTTCATTCTAAAATCTAAATTAATCCTAAAACTAAATTATCCTGTTTGGTCTTCTTCAGCTGATGTGATTTTGTTCATAAGATGAACATTGATGACTTTGTGTGTAAATCTGTGTAAATCAATCAGTATACGAAAAAAATTGCTCCTCAATCCTACTTTGAAACACTTTATTGACATCTATAAAATAAAATAAAAGTATTATGAAATTCTGAATCAATTAGTGTCCAATTATCCTTACAAAGGGAACGATTAGTCATTGGCCACTGACACCCAATTAATATTCCAAGATTCTTGGGATAAGGGTGAAATAAACTATAAAATATTAATTGATAATTTATAGCAAATAAAAAAAAATGCTGTCTTCCATTTCGTCAATACTGTTCATGCATTTATATTTATTCCAAAACCTTCAGGTTCAAAATAAAAAATTGTTGTAAAATATTAATTGATACTTTAAATATCATTAAGGAGTGAGCATTTTCTTTGAAACGTCATTTATCTGCACAATATAGTTGTTATCCAGAAACTCTCAAAGCAAATCATGAAACCTGCTGTCTTCCATTTCAACAATACCGTTGAATCCTTCATCACCTGCCTACATTATACAGGCTAGTGTGAGGAGCCTACGACCTCGCAGTGTTCCACTACAATATGATATACAGGCTTATAGACACCTGGCCTTGGAGATACAGAAATATCAAATCAATCTAGAGGAGCAGATTTATCAACAAAGTAATCAAAGCGTGTTCACTGGTGCTATATGACGTCAATCACTTCTTTACCTCATCGCTGACCGGGTTTCAATATTCCTCGTAAGAAATCTATCGAGCCTGGAGAGCTTCGTCCTGCACATGCTCAGAGAGCTGGTTGGCTGGAGACCTGGAATAGATAAAGGTAGAACTGTCGGTGCCTGCCAGTATTCTTGCAGCAGAGCTAGGGACTTCAGCTATTTGCTAGCGCCAGTCTAAGACTACCAGTGTGCTGCAGTGTAGTGCCTTGTGCACTCCAACACGTGGAAAGGACTTATAAGCATGAAACTTCTGCGGCGTTCTCGTAACATCATCGACCTAGAGGATAATATTAGGGTAGGTCCATGCTATATTATATATTATTTTACATACCTTTTGTACGTTTTTCAGCTGAGGGACTTTTGGGATAATAGATGCATTGTACTGTTTTAAAAGGAGTTTTAAGTATTTAAGATTGTACAACATCATCGACCTAGAGGATAGTATTAGGTTAGGTCCATACTATATTATATATTATTTTGCACACCTTTTGTACGTTTATTATTTGAGGGATTTTTTGGGAGATGCATTGTACTGTTTTAACAGAAGTTTTAATTATTTAAGATTGTACAACATCATTGATGGAGGAGATAATAAAAGGATAGTTGCATCAAATCTTAAGTATTAATTCTTTTGGAGATTTTGAGAATATTATTTTTGCATTTGTGACTTACTCTTATTATCCAGTTTGGAGAATGATAGAAGGAACTTTGAGTAATATTTGCACATAGAAATAATGTATCAGTTTGAATCTGTTCACTTATGAATTTAATAATTATTTTGGAAAATATTTTGTATATTTTGTCTCTATGCAACATCTCTTTCAAATTGTAACTTGAAATTAATATTTTAGAAAATTGAAACAAGTATCGCTCTGAGTATACTTTGCATTTTATGATAAACCATTTTTATAATTTAATAATAATTTGGATTAACATTAAGTATACTTTTCAGATTTATATTTTAGAACTACAGAATATTTTAACATAATGATAAAAATTAATGATATTTTCACTGATTTCAAAGCTACTTTACTTCTTTACTGATTGGATACCATAAGAAGATAATTGATTTCATGCAAGTCACTCTTGAGGTCTAGTTTATATCTATATGGAGATAATGCTTTATCTATATTTATATATTCAACACGTTTACTTGACATTACATATGAATGTGAGGATATGTCTTTAACAATGATGGCAGTTATGATACTTCAGCCTCCTGCTGGTGTATATAATAGATAGATAATAGTCGTTTAAATACATTAAAGAGACCAGGTCATTACAGCCAAGTCATAAACTGCTCTGCTCCTGTCTGGAGGCCTTAAGGTCAAAGATATAACAATATATAGATAGTTAGATCCATTTACCCTCTCCTCCTGTAATAGTCTTAGGATAGGCTCACTTCAGTGTCCGATCTAATAGACCCCCCATTTTGAAAACAATTGCTTATGAAAGTGATAAACCCCTTTGTTATAAATGAATGCAGTGATTTGAGCTGGTAAATTTCTTTAGAATGATGCAACATATTTTAAATGTGATAAAAGAGTCACCATAATGACATGTCTCTCTATTTGTTTAAATAATGTTGAAACAGCAAAAATTGTGCAAGGTGATTTTTGTAATTTCAAAATTTCAAAAGTCCATCATACTGTCATATTGCATATTTGCATGTTGATTAATTTGCTTTTTAAAGAAATGCATAACTGTTTTAATGTAATTCAATGTAAATCAAAGAAAAATGTATGCCAGAAACTTAATGATCAACTGATATCATAGAATGAGCATAGTTGTCAGATACACACATTCGAAGCCCTTATGAGAAATATAACTCGTGTCATGTTTCCTGTTACATTTAAGATAGGTAGATAGAATCTCATTTGAGACAAGGCACAGACTATAGAATTAATTTCAGAAGACCTGTGATCATTTAAAACAGAATATTTCACGAATAAAGTTTCCTAATAAATATATGAAATCTAAGTTGAAACAGTTAGGATGACTTGAATTAGAGAATAGGATGAAATTTATGATAATCTAAAATCTTAAAAAAAATTCAAGAGTAATGTTTAAAGAAATGTCTGTAATCTCAGCTAAGCCAATGAGACAATACAAGAGAATAGGGTGAAATTTATGGAAGAATCCTTACAATCATAAAAAAAAATTCAAGTGTAATGTTTTTAAACTAAATGCATGAAATGTTCATGGAAGAAACCTTATGATTGTCAAAAGTCATATGCACATTTCAAGTGTAATATTTAAAAAATGAATGTTTGTAATCTTAGCTAAGCCAATGACACCCAATACAAGATATTAGGATCAAATTTATGGAAGAAATTTATGATCATCTAAAATCATACAAAAATTCAAGTGTAATGTTTTTCAAATAAATGTATGTAATCCTAGCTAAGCCCTTGAGATTGTAAGTCAGTAAAACCAGACAGGAGTTAGACAAGTGGAGGTAATTTGTAGGTAAAAACAGGACGTGCATCGTTTAGCCACCTGTTATTGGTATAACATGGAGAGAGGTGCGTGGGAACGCTTCAGGTAGAAGGGAGAGGTGGGGGGTTGGTACAAGAAGGGGGGGGGGGGAACAGGAGGGAGATAGAGGTAGAGAACAAGAGGGGGAGAAGCAACATAAGAACACATGTATGTGTCTGGTTTTACATGCAGCGATGTGAGAAGGGGGTGACACTGCATTATTTCAAATTTATAACAACGTTCTGAATGATTGCAATAAGTCCTCCAAAGTGTGAAATATCTCTGATTGATTGCAGCACTGTTGACTTATAATAAGAAATGTTGGCATATCAATGAATTTGGAAATTTAGTTCTGACATTTGTTAGATCATGACAAGTCATTATCAAGAAAAGTCTTGTTAGTGCTAACCTACTCAGCCACATTGAACAACATGAGTTTAAAAACCCATGGTTACTTTATACTAACTGGAACATCAAAGAATGTTTATATTGAAAGCAAAGTCTTTGAGTGCTCTGACCAATTCCCAGAACTCCACCCACAGTTCTGACCTGAACTGATAACGCAGTGACCTCAACAAAAGGATGATGGCACACCTATATACATATGATCTTATCCCATCCTTGTAATCTCCCTGTATCATTAGCTCACTCCCCTCCCAGTTACTGTATTACTGAGATACCCTGGCTCAAGATTAAAGTGATTTTGTTTGACGTCACTGCACCCCTGAGTCCAGGTGTATCCAGGAATATGGGTGGGGGCAGAGGGGGGGGGGGGGGGGGGGGGTGGATTCATTCTGGAGTTCATCAAATATAAACTCCTGATCCGTCACTGACTGAGCCCCACCTTTATCTGTCTCACTTTAACTCACTTTGTACCCAACTTGTATACCTCATATGACATGTTTAGCAGTGTTACTTATACCATATGAATTAAATGAAAGGTACTATGGATGTGTAATATAATGCCCTAGCTATGCAGAACTGTCAATTCTGTAAGAGTTCAGTGAGTAAAAAGATCTGGAGCCCAGGGCAAAGTTCTAAGAGAATACAGGCAAAACTCCTTAGAGAACAAATTGTATTTTGTTCATATAATATTTTTTAGCCATTTAAATATTTTTGAAGCATTTCAATGATGCATGAGTTTTATGAGCAAACGTGTGAATGTGTGATAATGAGCTAAACTGTGTTACTCTCACACAAAATATGTGAGAATAAACAGATATGCCATAGCTTCTCCCTATTCAGCATTGCCGCACCCTACCAATTGACTGTGTATAGGATAGATGAAGCAATATAAGATTGGATGATTGTACGTGACACCCACCACCCTTTTAATCACTCCTCTCCTTCCCGCTAATCACTCTCTTCTATTGCCGCTTCATCGTGTGGTTAGAGTCCTTATCTTAAAGAGAGCCAGGAGAGTTATCTTGAGGTCCCTCCTTAAAACACATCCAATATTTATCCCGGGTCGAGTAGATTGATGCTGACAAGAGAAGAGCCGTTATTGAGACGGCCATATATCTAGACTGGGCCACTATGTTAACTGGGCGTCTATCTAAACTCGTCATCTCAGGTTCATCGGTTGATTACTGCATTTCCTTTGATGTGTCAGTTTATGGTTAAAGTCTTGGTTTTGAAATTATGGTTTTGCTGATGAGATATAAGTTTCATAATGTTTTAGGATGTTATGAGGCCGAATGGGTAAGCAGCAGGTTTGGGTTTGTTACACAAATGATTATATGAATAAATGTTGCTTTGTTTGAACAACTGAAGTAAGATTCTTACTCCTTGGAATGATAACATTCTACAAAGGCAGGTCCAGGAAGTTTGAAGTGGGGTTCACATATTGAAAGTCCAGGGGTACAGGGTTCCATCTTCTTTGTCTTATTTAAGAGTCAAAGTTTCCTAAATTGATATAATCAGATCAAATTATTTATTTGTTGAAATCAGTGGGTTTCATGACTTATTTCAAATAATGATATCAAGATCTAACATACATATGGTTACTTAATAAAACTTTTGCTTATTTTAGTGAAAAGATATTTGTTGCGAACCATAATTCTCAAAGAGATTAAAAGGAAGTTTTTAAAACAGTGAAACAATCTGTCTCCCATGTGACTCAAGTTGCTATTTTGTCAGCATCTTCACAGTGTCTGGAGTCTTTCCTGTATGTGCTTATCTCAAACAAACTGCTATCAAGTGCAAGAAGTGTTTTGTATGAGAATCTTGAAGGTACTCTATCTGCTGAAAACAGCCTGTTGAGATAAAACCAACACAGAAGAAGATCCTTTATCCTCTTGGCTAGACTCTCAGAGAGCTTCTGCAGACTCTGGATGAACGGACGGACAGACAGACGGAGGAACAGGTTCTCCACCTGTCGATGAGTCATGTTTTATTATTGGCACTTGCTCGATAACCTTCTAAACATGCTCTCTGCAATTTTAAATTTATTCTGCTTCTGGTTGAAGTATCAAACATATGTGATTTAGAGTAAAAGATGAAGTACAATAAATCATATTTAGCAATTGTTAGAGATGAGTGAATAATATTGTATTTCAATCTCGATTCACAAATGCACCAAAGTATACCATAATTACCACAGTTTTTACCAAAGCGTCTGCAATGGCTAATGATCCTACCAGGGCTTGTACCTACAGGTAGTCATTACAAGTGGTTAATTGTGTACACGTACGCCAGATCACTTGAAGAAAGTGTGCCGTGTGAGTCACTCTTCTCTCTGGGAGGTAGAAACATGCAATGGGGCATGAGTACATGGCTCCAGTCCAACAACCGTCTCGTCTGAAGTGCTCTGTGAAAGAAGCAGCTCTTATAACTTCTTTAAGAAGCTCTCGTGTTTTAACTTTGTTTGATGTTTCACCTGCCCAGACCTGCCCACGGAACAAAGACTAATCAGTCCTGTATGCTACTTCCGTCCAAGAAACTAATTGCCTTGGCAAATTGAGAGCTCCCAAAGTTTAAACTAAGCTGTGCAGATTTCAATCTTTGTGTGTTTTGGCTGTATGCTCTCACATGCACTCAAATCAACCTTCCCCGTCTGGTCCATCATGAGTGTTCCTTGTGGAATGGTGCTTTTCTATCTCAACTTGTTTAAAAACAGGTGTTGGATAAGATTTGATAAATGGTAAACTGTTAAACAGTTGCCTGTATCATGGGAATACCTTACAAATCACACGTGGGGGTCGTGGGTCTTATGCTTCAACTGTATACCATCTGAATTAGGTAATTAGATAATTTTTTCATTTGATAGATGTAAGATTCGGTGCGATGAGTTTAACAGTTGCTTGTACCAAACAAATCTTGTTTGGAGGTCTTGCTTCTCGCATTGAGCACTGCAATCTGGTTTCATTTAAATATTTAAACAATAAATGGGCAGCCTGTATGGTTCGATACAACAAGATATTACATTGGTGGATGCAGAAATTTTAAAAGTGGGATTGGGGTTAAGCCAACTTGCATGCAATTTTTTTCAAAAGGGTGTCTCAACCCCGAAACCCTGCAGTAGTAGCAAGTTTGGGGTTAAAGCTCTTAAGTGAATCCTACATTCTATAGAGATTATGACTGATATGTGAGTGTAGCAATTGCTCATTGAGCTCTTTGTGATTTGTATAGCCATGTTTCTCTTATCATATATATCATATATCTGTCATGTAGTTCAATTCATGAGTATGTGTGTGAACTTTTGTATGGTTCAGCATTATTATAGGGTTAAAGCTAAAGGCAACTTTTCAATTTAATTGTGATTCGCTGAGTCAGTGCAGACTAGTTTTGAGGCAATCTGAACTTTCCCAATTTCTCTAGACCTAAGGGACTCATCTAAATATTATTTTTCTTGGTGGTGAACCAGTGCATCAGTTTCAAGGACAGATAGCACGATAGTGGTAGGTTGTCTGCTCTGGGTTATCTCCCCTGGTAGGCATGTTGGCAGTCTCCTGACAGACGAGCAGACTCGCCCAGCGCTAATGAGCTACTGTAGACCAAGTGATGGATCGCTAGATTGTAATGAAAATGTTCTTTTGAAATTGATTACGAACTTGCGATAGAGAGAACTTCCGTTTCAAAAGTGATAAGTTCTGACATTGTTAAAAACTTTTTGAAGGATTACATTATCAAAATGTTTTTTTAGAAATGCAAATTTTATGTTTTGCTTCAGTGATCAAGTGTCTAAATTGCTACAAAAAAATAATTGAATTAGAGACTCAGTTTAAAAAGCAGAATGTTAAAAATATATAAATTCATTGAGAGGTTTCTTTCTACTTTATAATGGCTGATTTTTTTCAAAATTGATTACACAGCATCTTTTTTCAAGTCTTATGCCTGAACGTAAAAACATAATCCATTAATCCTCATGGATTGCAGCAAACATGTGTTCAAATAGCCAATTTAAATGAAAACATATTTCTTTCAAATTTATTAAGAAAGAATGACACTGAAATCAATTAGAGTTTCATAAGAATGCCTACCTTTAGTTTACCTTTAATAATTTACACAAACATTCACAGAACTTATTACATTTCCTGTTTGAGATGGTGATAGTGTTGATAGCGCTGAAGCACTGGGCTAAGGGAGGTAACTCATCTTGACTTAAACCTCATTGATGGATCAATAAGAAACTGGCGCTTCACAGGAGCTACAGATTCAGTACAACACTGACTGGACAAAAGAGGATCCAAGAATTTTGAAAGGGGTGGTTCACACATACTGAAATTGGATAGTTCACCCATGGGTCCTGCTTTGGAGGAGGTGGAAGGGGGGGGGGGGGGGGGGGGGGGGGGGGGTTATTGCAACCACCACATCATTCATTTTAAGATTTTCCAAATATCTTTTATGAATCAAAGAGTTAATCTGAGTTTCAAAATGCTGATACTTGGACATTTTGCTATAAAAGCAATTCATTGTTCATCATTTAGATACATTTTCATTGTTTTTGACTGAATATTTATGATCATTTTGTGACTAGAGATCAGTTTATATGTAAGCAACACGTAGAATATTTACTCCATCCAACTTGACATCTTTGTTGGAAATAGATCACTAAATCGATGTAATCTATAGACACCAGTGTTCTGTGTTTGGTAAATATATTCAGGCAATTATTCAGGAACTCTTGTACGTGACTGTTTCAAGATGAACATAGACAGAGTGTGCCGTTGCCACTCAGTGTGTTTATTTTTAGAGAGACATGTATAAATAGAGAGGATTGGATGTATGTGTCTGATGATACCCCCCTCCTTTCCCTCCTCATCTCTCCCCCCTTGGACTGGCTTCCACTGACCAGATAAAACAAAACACTACTGATACTTCTGATAGCTTTTGATTGCACTCCAGTAGATGCTCTCTGTGCCCTGTCTAGGATTATGTTTTTTCACAATGTCCTCCCCCCATCCCATCCATAATATTCACAATAGAAGGATCCTCAAGGGTGGAGTGGGGGGAGGGGGGAGGGGGGGTCATCTATTTGGGGTCCATCAAATTTATATTCAAAATAAAAAAGGAAGGGGGAGGGGTTAAAATTATGCTCCAAACTGCAACTAAGTACTTAGCATAGAATGAGAATAAATAGAACCATACGTATTTTACAATTAGAGTAAACACAGGATAATGCTCTAGTCTAACACAAAAAATATTTTTTATTTCAGAAAAACAATATTGACAAAAAATATATAGTGAAAGGAGCTATGAAAATTCCATTTCTTACAGTCTCCTTTTCAATATTTAATAAAATGGTGATATTTCAGAATAAATATTTTTTTCAGAGTCTGTGTGTAAGACTAGAACATATGCTCCTACACTCAGCTGCTTTCTTCAGAATACTCCCTTCCATCACTGACCATTGCAATGGACACTACTCCCTCTCTCCCCTCCCCGTATCAAACCCAAACCCAAACATTCCCAAAATAGACCTCCAGTGACCAGTGAAAACATCACTGACCAGTGGAACAGACACGCTCTCATCTCCCCCTCCCCTTTCTCAATCCCCCAGCCGAAATGTTCCCAAAATAGCCGTCCAGTGACCAGTAACACAAACATCCCCTGGCAGTTGGCATTGGTGGACTAACACCTTCAGTCATACTGGAGCTATTTTGAGACAGTGGTGCCTTCAAGTGAGTACTTAGCTCTTCCAGGGACTCTTAGTCATCATTACCATTGGTTCTGCTTGGATCAGGCACTGAGACTGAGGAAATTAACCTCTCTTGAAATAGGGTAATTTATTTTCACCATCTAATGCAATGGTTATTAAGGGACCAGTGGTTCGTTGTTACATGTTTGTGTGGTCAGTACTTCCTGTTTGAATTGCTGTATGATAAAGTTATTGATTCTGACAGATTTTGTTGGGACTCAAGAGAATAAGACTTGCATGAAAGATTGGTCATGACTTGTGCAATGAGAGTTGAGAAGCCTTTATAGAAAAGGTTAATTTATTCTAACTGATGTAAGATGACGGGTATTCGGTTTTGGTCTCAAGTAAGATTGATCATCACTTTATGGCCGTTGTGCATGAACACCTCTCTATACATACTCATTATCATCACTACTGGGACATCCATGTTATGAAAAAGGTTATATCAATCTTTGAGTAAGAAGTAAAATGTTTTTTGAGAGTAATTTAGATTTTTATAAAAAAATAACCTATAAATGACATCACTCATATGCACTGTAAATGTACTTCAGACTTGTGGCCTTTCAGTACTGAGAATAAGGATTGATATATTGATTGATTGATTAAAAAGAAGAGTAAGCGGTCACAACAAGCTCATTGATATAGACATTCTGAATACAACAGAGACTGCCATGAAGCATATAGAGAAACTCGGTTATTAAAACGGTTAATTTATTCTTACAGATGTAATGCAATGGCTGTTTTGGGATGAGAGAGAATCTGTTGTTACAATATATGTTGTCATTAGTTGTCTGAGAGTGAATACATAAAGACTAAACCTGACAGTTACAGAGATATTTCTGTATGAATTAGGTTCATTTATTGTAACAGAACCTAACTAAGTAAAGGTCTGGGACGTTCTCTAGGCTCCTCTATTTACAGTTGTCATGTTCTTGTATTCTAAATATGTCATCAAAAATATTTGAGGTCAATTTATTCAACAGGACCACTTGTGGTATAAGCTGCTACCAATTATTAAGAACATAACTGGTGAGGGTAGAGGAAACTATGACCATCATTTCTTAAATACATCATAGATGATATTTGATAGATAGACTTTGAGATATACTACATGTATGCACTGCTTCAGTATGTTTTGACGGAAAGTAGACAGTCGTGAATGATGGGGCAGTCACCCCCACGAGACAAGCATTTCGGATCCTTCCCTAAAAGTGCCAATGTTGGTTATTACAGGATCACTACTGTCAAAGACTAAGTCCTAATAGATCTTTTTTTCTCAAATCATAAAATACTTCAACATTTTAAGAAAATCATATTTATTTTCATTCTTAAATGAGACTTAAAAATATATTTTGGTTGATATCTTATTTTAGTTCATGATTGATGAAAACTAGAAGAAATAAATTGATTGTGAAACATTATGAAGACAGAAATATACTAAATACAGCTATGTTTAGGAGGCTGATGAATGACTTCCTGTCTATTCTGGGAGGGAATTATGGGTCCGTGTATTTCAGTCTAACAATTCGTGTTGTAATATTATTAGGTTTATGAAGACTTGACAGTAAATTAATGAATTAACTCTAACATATTAATTCTAATATATCCATATATATTTAAAAAATAGTTAATGATTATTATTAATGATAATTTTAAATGAAATCATTTCAGTTGAACCATTTGAAATTCCGTTTTAACAGTGAAGTGATCAATTCTTTAAATATTTATTACAGAAATACACAACAAAATATTTATCTGAAGTTTGAAGATGTCAATGATTGTTATGTAAGTGGGGACTTAATTTGAGAAATTTAGCTTGCAGGAATAGCACAATACTTATGGACGAATCAATCTCAATATTCAAAATGTTTCATTCAAAACAGAATAATCATTTCAGGAATAGATCTGTCAAAACAGAATGATGATATAACAAATAGATCCCTACCCTCTAATGAATTGTAATGACATGTTATTTTTTCGAGGGTCCTGATAGATCGATCAGATTGGTAAATGACATCTGTCCTTCATAATAAATACAAAATGCATACCTAAAGAGCTATTAGATGAAAAGGGACCTGAGACCAGGTGTTGGGGCCCTCTATTGACAGCAGTCTGCCATTCGATCGTGACTTGAGATCGTTGATTGCCCCCAAGGTTATTCTTCCTCCGCTTTTACTCCCCCGCAATGCGTCTCCGCCCAGTATCTCTGTTCCCGCTTCTTCCTCAGTAAACAGTCTATTCAAAGCATCTCTCACCTGTACATGTGGCACCTGCATACCCCTCCCCCTATCTGCCTTCTTTCATCTGATTCCATACCTGCATTAACCTTTAATCTAGTCACATCCTTGTTCTTGTTCTAGTAAAGAACATCCCCTCAGCCCAATTCTCCATAAGCTCTTTAAATCAGACTCAAACATTGCCAATTTCCCCCCACCTCTTTATCCATGCCTACTGTCAATATCCATCAGAAAACCATTTCCCTTCACATTGCTATGTACCCTACACATTAACCCACCCAGAACATACCCAATTTTGATTCCAAATTATGTAAATAAGCATGAACCAAAACCTTTTTAGCTTGCCCCATCTCCTCCAGCTTTTCTCCAATAATTTCCTCTCGGCAAATTGATACTTTTCCCCCCATTAGGTCCCCCTTTCCCCGTGTCCCCACAAACACCCACTCGCAACATTTACCACAGACATTTCTCCATCAAGGTGAAAGAAGCAAGTCTGAAAATAACACTCATTCACTTGCCAAACCATGGATCTCTTCTGCTTATCAGAGAGGTTATACTCGTTGGTGGGAAGATAGCACTTCCTGTGCAAGAAGTGTTAACTAGTTGTCCTCAAGCAGTTTCATTCAGGATAGCCCGCCATTTGCATGTTGCTGATGGAGTGTCATTGAAGTGTTTTGAGATCTTCCGACCTCTGCAAGAACACTTCTCCCCCTCAGTTGTTTTGTTGTATGTCTGCCAAACCTTGGTCTGTGTTTCTTCACTTCCATGACTTCGGGCTGTCTGGTCTGCTTATTGTTTAAATAAGGTTAAAGGTCACCAGCCGGGTTGTTTGGACAACAGGAAATTGAGGTGTCAAAGTTGAGGATTGAAAACTGGAGTTGTTGTTTTGAAGAACTTAAAATTCTCTTCAATCTTAAGACCTGGTAAAATTGATAACTTGGTTAATGGAATGTTTTGGGAATCAGTCTAAAGGCAGGAGGGACTTTTAAAAAATGCAACTTTGTTCTAGTGCAGACAAAACAATTTCAGATAAGCAAAATAAGCGCAGAATTTATAAAGAAATATCTTAGTTTTTCCCTTAGTTTTTTAAACTCTGGCAACTTTTTTATTTGGGAGGAAACATTTGGCAAATTTTTCATTTTGGATGGATTCTTCTGTAATCATGGTAGGAAAATCTGTAAAGCAACTAACGGTAAATACATTCCTTCGCATAATTCTTCACTCTTTTGTGGTGATAGATGGGGATATTTAATGAGCAATTGTTACGGATATTGCAACATAAGAGGAGAAAGATATGTACATGTGCTTAAAGGCTCATAAATCTTATCTCTTTCTTGGCATTGTAGATAAGACGTTAATGTAAACAGGAAGTGGTGTAACCTTGCATTCTGGATCAAATGATCATCTAACTTGCGTGTAACTAGCAGAGTTGCTGGGATAGGTGCATAGAAACACAATTTATCCTATCATAGTACTTACGGGTCGACTAATAGAGGTGAGACTGGGGTAACTGTTCATCCTCAGCTCTGGTGCTCAGCGAGACTGGGATTATAGGTGTGTGGTGGAATGACGTCAAAACCTTCCCAATGGTTAATAACCTAGTTGGATAAAGGGTGATCCAGAAATTTTGAGGGGCAGGAGAGGGGAGGGGTTCACTTATATTTTCAAACCAAGGGGTTGGGGGAGGGATGGGTTCATGCCCCCTCAACTCCCCTCTGGATTAGCCACTGTTGGATATAAAGCTTCAAATAATTTGACGACTCACCTGGAGGTCTTGTTCGAATCAAATTTTTGTGTTGAAATGTTTATTTTCACTTCTGCTTCAGGTGTGTAATAAAATAAATTTTTAATTAAATAATTATGGAAGAGCTCACCTAAATTTAGGGGATGGTTAGATAATTACTGTATAAGTGGGTGTATACGTGGGTACGTGAATTAATGATGAACAAACTAGGATAGGATTTTATTTATTACAATTCAATTTAGCATAACTTTTGACAATAAATTAAATAAGAAATAATTAAAGTCTTAATTGTTCTGAAAGTTAAATAGCTAGGTAATTATAACTCTCTAACGTTACAAAAAAGCTGGGATAGGTTTTTAGAAACCATCCATTCAATGTTTGTAGTTAAATATGGCAAATTGTTAATTACAGTGTTTCATGCTACCAGTATATATATATATATATATATACCGTAAGCGGGTCACATGTTGGATTGGGATAGGTTCCTCGAAATAATTCAATATTTTAAAATGTTTATAGTTAAATTTTCTCCAGTCATTAAGTGCAAACTGCGTGTCCGATCGTGTAGCTATATTAGCAGGTAATATGACCGATGCACTGGGATAGGTTTACGATAACAATTCAATTTAGGCCATGAAAGCTCTTCTGTAAAGAGATGCTGATGGTTAATGCGTTTATAACGGGAGGCTGATATGTTTGTTTACACAAACACGTAGTGGCGTAAAATTCACATTTACTCTAACATGATTAAGCTCAGGTGTGCTGGACACAAAGTCAACAAGTTTGTTTACATCAGTAAAGAATAAGTCCATCCATTGGCTTTACCCATTCATGAATAATTTGCAGCGTCTTTAACCTCATAGAATGGATGTCGTCTTAAATCAGAATTAACTTTATTGATGCATGTAAACACACTGTAAGGAAGCCTTCTCGCTGACGGTGTACGTCCAACCTTAATCAAGCTAACCATTTCTCTCCAGAAGCGCACTTAGAGAGTAATCAATGGTTAGCTCCTTGCAGAGAAGGGCCCTGTAGCAGAGGGGAGCTGATTCATTAGGCCAGAGCACCACAGACGTCAGAGCGAGCCCCGTTTCTCGGGCAAGTAGGGTCTTCTGACGTCAGAGAGCTCGGCTGTGTTACTTCGACTGTCCTTTGTCGATTCTGCATTAAACCAAATACTAAGTGAAGTCGAAAAACATGGGGCTGTCCCAGTACCAAAAACCCGGTCAGTATATACGTAGCTGAAAGTTTAATGTTACAACTGCGTCTGTTACATCTTAGAGAGACAAGCAAAGTGCACAACATTGCCTCGAGATAACAAGTGTCCCAAGTTGACTGATGAAATACAGCTTGTGTGTAATTACCTCCCAGAAAATAGACTAATAATGTAAATATTATGGAATATTTTGTTTGTTTTCAAGGAGATCGTGAAAAGCATGTGTTGTACTAGGATAATGATTATAGGTGGAGCTTTCTGTGATAATATCCTGGCCATGACTTTGAAGTTTGATAATTATGGCTGAATACAATCCTTGAGGTTAAAATAAACATGTTTGGATGAAACGCCATTGCATGAAACTACTTGATGTAAATATCAATATATCAAGTATATGCATTAAGCCTGAAATGTTGCCAACCCAAAACTACGATTTTATAAATTTCATGGTAATACTGAGCAAAAATCTCAAAAGTTACCAGCCCTGACAAGGTTATGAGCTGTTGGATGGGATTTATTTCTTGAGGTTAAAATATCCATGATTGCACAAGACACCATTTTATAAAAAATACTTAAAACATGATATTTCACAATGATATCTACCACCATACCAGGATTAACTAAAAATGATCATGTTGTTGTTTTTTTTATTAAGATAGATTTTGCTACGTATTCTGAACAAGTTGGTTTCAGATATTATAATAATCCATAATTGCTGATTATGGATTCATCCTTGGCATAAAAATAATACCCCTGAATAAATGAATTTTAAAAAAAAACAACATTACAGCAAGATATGTGGGTGTTCTGTGTGGTTAACTAGTGAAATACTGTGTAACGAAGAACTCTCTTTAACAGAACAGGGATCATGAATTTAAGGGACCCCGCCTATATCACTCGTCCCATGGGTAATTAACAACATTAAGCACCTGAGAGCAGGTGTCAATAATACATGTTATTCCACACTGAGTTCAATCAGCCTTCATGACGGGCGTGGTGTAGGTGTTCTCATTTCATCCAAACTCTTCACCGATCGCATGGCTCGTCCACCAACCAATCCTAATTTAACTGTATATCCCATCAAGCACTATTGACCAATCAGAAGGGTCGGCATGTTGTGATTTCTGCATCCAATTGCATCATCAGATAGCAGCACAAAGCCTCTGCATTGATTAACCAACGTAGTGCCTGCTCCTCTCGGGGCTGTAAATACACTAGTGCTGTGCTATATATAGCGGACTCTAGCATCGGTGGTCGTTAGTCAGTTCACTGGAGGCAGCGCTAAGAGAGAGAGCGTGTTACTCGTCTGTGAGATTGTGACTATTAGCGTACAGCAGTCTGCTAGCCTACAGAGACATTGAGTCTCCGATTTTCCTGTTCTTTGATCCTGGATATAACCATCCATGCCAACAATGGTTTGTTTTATTATTCATTTTTAAGATATTTTTGAAATATTGAATATTGGTTTTGAATATTGTCTGTTAGCTATCCTTGTTTAAGATATTATTTGACTTTTGGAATTGCTTTTAGATTTTAGGGATTGTTTTTTAAAGTTTTGGGATTGTCTTTGAAATATTTGGTGATGGCATGTCTTCTGATTTTGTCTATGGCATGCATGGTGTGAACTCTTGTTAAGTTTGGCATGTCTTGTTTGTAGATAAGATTCAGCCGGCCTATCTCTCGACAGGTGCCACGGAAGATTGTGTTATTCTTAGAATCTGTATAGTTTTGCAGGTCGAGTGATGAGTTTGTGCATCATATGTGGCGAGAGGAATGCACAGTGAACTGTGTATGTTTCTGGATTTGAGAGATACTCTTGTGTTTCATGCCTGGTATTCGCATTCTTTGCAACTTGTTAGATTTCTTAAGTGCTCTTTGTGCAATAATGTCACTAAATGTTTTATGATGTATTTGTCGCTGACTCATTTTCGGAGTTTGTTTGCAGGGTGTTCATCTTGAGGAACCATCTTCACCCTTACAGCAGCAGTGGTCCACTTCAGACTTGGATGAATTTGTACGTCAACTTACCAATCCCAAACACCACATCTCAAAAGTGTCTTCAGCCACACGCTTGATGTCGCCTACTTCAACCACCGAGTCTTGTGTGTCAGCCACAACCACCACAACGATGATGTCACCACAGAGGATCACAGTGGATTCAAACTCGGACATTTCAGACCTTAGCACAGACTTCAATGTCAAGTGTAGCATGAAGCGATCTCACTTCTCTTGGAGAAAGTCGCCAGACGACACTTCAAACTCTTCTTCCCAGTCAAGATTTATTTTTGGGAGGATTCGACGAACGAGACAGAAGAGTTCGGAAGGGGACAGTAGTGAGACAACAAACATGTCTGTCAGTTCACAAGGGGATGATGGGATTTATGATGTGTCGGACGCTTTCTCCCCCAAATCCCCCTCCTCCCACGAGGAGCACCATGTGACATTTACATGTGACTCTACCCCTGAGGGTTCTGATGGAGAACCCACATCCCCAAAACCTCAAGAAGAGGTTCCTAAGAAGGACTCGAAGAAGCGGCGGTTCAGGAAGATGTTGACCCGACCACTGAGACGAAGCCACAGTGCAGGATGTGCCAAGGATATCCCAGCACACGCCTTGTTCCTTCAGCACCAGGGTGACACAGAGGTCGAATCGGTGAGTAATTTTAAAATTTATTCAAAATTTTTAAAAATCTGTAGCAAAATGAACTCAAGAGTTTTGGAAAGATGTATGGTAAGAAATAGCTCATAGTATTCACTAGCTTGTGGTATGAAAGAGCAGCCACCCCTTCTCAAAATGTTTGAGCAAGGGGGTGGGAAGGGATGTGCACCCCTTCAATCAACTGAGGATGTATGGAAGGTCTAGTTGTTGTGTAGTACCCATCATGGCCGGCAAGTTGGAATCTGATCTTTTTCCAAATGATCGTCACTCAAGTGAATATTTTGCAGTAATGGTATTATGATCCCCATACCTGGCCACTACTGCAGGTATAGAAGAATCTGTGTAATTCAATATAATTGTGCACTTTCTAAAAACTACATTTTAACCCCATATTACATCATCATTATGCATTAATTTTTAAAGCTGGCAGTGCAATTTCTATTTTTATTTTCAGACTTTGAATTGAAATAAAACAAATTTAACATTATATTTCTGACTCAGATAAAAGCTGCAAACTCTTAAAATATTTGCAAAGGCAAATAAATGCAAGTTAAACTGTATGGAGCTTTGAAATACTATCACATTGTGGTGCCCATCAATCAATAAATTCAATTCCCAGGCCGACTCAGCTTGTAGTAAGAGAGAAATTCTGGATAGTATTCTGGTCTAAGAATAGCGTTATCAGGAATTATCGGGGAGAAAGATTGTGACGTATCATGGCTTTGACGTCAATGCCCTGGTCTGTTTATTGATCCAGACCTCATCAAAGCTTCCTCCCAATCTGAGCCTCACGTTGAGGCAGTCCCAGAATTCTTACAGACTTACGGTATCGATTGGTACTATTGGTGTCATCACACCGTACGCTAGCTAGCCTCTTTCTGAGAAGTGAGCTGCAGCCGTCACGAACTGTGCACATTTATTTCCAAGATGTTATGAACATTCAAGCGTTAGTTCAAATTCATCCATTGTCAAATCCTACCCATCTAAGATTTCTTATAAAAGTAAGTACTTTAATTCTGTATTCTAATCTTTGTTTACAAATTTTTTTGTTTTTGTAAATATTGTCATCAATGCAGTTTTGGGTTCAGGGTTTCTCCTTTTTAATACTTTTGCATATTGAATTAGATAAATTAAATAGTTTCAAAATCTTCTATGAATGTGGTACTAAAAGTGCAGGTTGTAATTCCTGCAAAATGTTCGCAAATCTGGCATATCTGTTAAATGGAGAATCTGTGTGGGTGTCAGCTATGCGGCAGGTAGTCGGCCATGATTCCGTCCCCAGCCAGCTTGCTGTGCAAGATGTTTACTCACAGTCATGTCCTCCAGCTTCATACCATCTGTTGGTAGAGGGTCTCACTCTTGTCTAGAGGTCCCTGTTTGTATCCCCCTGGACATTTGGATTTGTTATGCCACATTGTTAGTCATGACAGTATTCCTTCGATTGTTCCACAGATTATCACGACTTATAAAATTACATGCCATATCTGTCGTCACAACACAAGGTGTAAACTACAAGCATGGAGAAAGATTCTATTATTAAAGCTGAGACTTGGCAATTACGCGTGTATTTTCAAACCGTTCGTCACAGCTGATGTCAAAGCTACAAGCTGTTATCAACAAATCTTGAAATGATGTAAATGGACAGTATAAAGGCTAGGGTTTAAGAGAGATGTTCACATTTTCAGATTGAGAGTCGAAGGGTCAAGTTTCTCAGCACTAGCGAGTCAACAGAGTGTGAGAGAACACGCCGCCCACCACGACCCATTCACAAAACATCATCCGCAGACGCAGCAATGATGGCCGCCGAAGATCTTCCTTCCTTCTCCTTCCAAAAGGCCAAGTCTCGCGGACTGTAAGTATTTACTCAATCTTTATGTATACCCAACAATACGTTGAGGATCGTATATTTAATATTCAAAAGTCATATGGATAATGGCATACTTTTAAATCCTTCAACATTGAGGTTGTCATTAACTTCTCTGTTAAATATATCATCTAACATTTAGTAAACGTTTGTGGATGCTGACCGAATAGTTTTTTTTCTCTCAACTTGCAAATTTGAGTATTGGGTTGTGATGCTTGCTTGTACTGAAAGAATAAAAATTTATTTCTTATTTCTTTAAGTGAAAGGGGGGAAGGTGGGGGGGGGGGGGGGGCGAGTTTAGTTTTTCAATGGAGTCCACTAAATTTAATATTTGTTTCTCCCCAAAATGGGGGATGGGGGTTCGAGCCCTTTGAACTCACACATCATCCGCCGCTGTGTGACAGTTATTTTAAGGACTTTTATGTTTTGCCTGAATCCAGCAGCCTGTATATTAAATATTTAGGCAATTCAAGTTAAATGCTTCAAGTAAGTAAGGTCTCGATGCTGTTTCCAGAGCTAAGAACATGAAGAAGAGGCTGCAGTTCCTGAGGAGGAGACACACAGACACATCGCTTGGGGTCACTCTTCGGGGAGAAAACGGGAAAATCTGTCACATCAACTCTGAGGACATCATCCAATGGAGCAAATCCTTCGAGGCACTCCTTGCAGATAAACGTGAGTTCAAACTTTGAATCCTTCAACTTAATTTCATCTACAAGATTAGAGATTGTGTAAGGTCCAAGTAGTAAGTAATTGTTGCTTATGTCCCATCTTGCGTCAGATAATTTCTATATGAAGACATTTTCACTCATTTTGACTTTACATAAGCAGACTTGGTAAATTTAATTGGAACTGAATCCTTCCTGATGGATTCATTCTGATTCTTGTTTTACAAAAAGAATGCGATTCAAGAGGTGTTCAATGTTTTTATAGAATTTCTTTACAATAATAGATAATTCTCACTTATGTAAATTTGAACATATTATGATTGGAATTTCTTTACTGACTCTTCCCCTTCAAATTCAGACGGTCTGGAGCTCTTCAAGGGTTTCCTCAAGTCGGAGTTCAGCGAAGAGAACATTGAGTTCTGGATCGCCTGTGAACAGTTCAAGACGACGAAGACAAGCAAACTCAACTCTGTTGCTCACAAAATATACACAGACTTTGTAGCAGTGCAGGCACCTAAAGAGGTCAGTATCCCCTATAGAATAATGATAAATATTCACTCAGTTCTATATTGATGACATCTTGGTCTTTTACTTGAATAATTCAATGTTAATGTCAAGTTTATCATTTGACATTGATTTTGGTACCTTCCATCGCATGTTAGAAGTTACTGTTCAAAGGCTTAATGGTTGCTGTTTTGAAAGAGATTTGCTTAAAGAAAGATAACTCTTGTCAGACCATGCACACCACAAATATTTCATAACTGAAATATAGTATCAAAGGCAGCACTAACCCTTTAGCTGTGGTCCTGGTATATTTCTATTCCTCTATTCCTTCCTGTAAATTGGTCACTCAGAATGATTGACACTGTCTTTGATTAAACAATAGAGTGTTAATGTGCTGGTGCTTCTTCACCAACAATTTAATGGCAGGACGTTTACTGATATGTCATAGTTGATATGTTATACATTTCCACAAATAATCCTAAACTCCAAGACAAGTTTACTTATACGTTAAATTCTTCCACAGATTAACCTCGACTCCAAGACAAGAGTGAAGACTCTCGGCCACCTGGCCAGTGTGAACCGGTCCATGTTCGAGGATGCCCAGAAGCGAGTGCAGGCGTTGATGGAGAAGGATTCGTACCCACGCTTCATCCAGTCCGAGGTGTACCAGCGTCTGCTCACTACACCCTCCAAGTCATGAACTCATCCCACACCTAACCTCGCCTCTCACACTGACTTTATGTACTTGACTGCCAGAACTCTGTGTTGATGTCAGCTGTGATGTCAGATGATACTGTGGAAACTTGAGATCTTTGGTCAAAGTGACTAGGGGTTCAAGAACTGTTGCAACTTAATACGAATTGCCAGAAGAATGGTCACTTGAAGGCTGTGACTCAGTTTTGGGACAGGTAAATGAGGCAGTTACTCAACTTCCTGACCAATTCAGACTCCGACCTGAGCTCACATTTCCACAGTTTCCTCAGAACTTGACGGAGTTTTGACCGTGATGGTGCCATATTGGACACTGACTTACAGCTCTGTGCTGAGACACTTATTGTGAAGAAACACTTATTGTGCAGATATTTTGCAGATTGTGCTGTTGGACAATGAGACAGGCAATGCAAGAATTCTTGCACGATTATCCCCAGAAGTCAAATATTGTGATAAGTGGATGATATGGAAAACAGGATTGTACTGTATGACATCAATGCTTCAAAACACAGTGTTGCGCTCACTCAAATGAATACACACATACACAAGTCACACATGCATACACAAGTCGTGCATGATTACACATGCACTCACACACATGCATACACAAGTCACACATGCATACACAAGTCATGCATGATTACACATGCACTCACTTACACACATGTATATACATACACAAGTGACCCATTCACACATGTACATAAAAGAATAACTGAAAAGTAATGACACTCAAAGTTTAACTTAATCAGACACACAAATATCCTGAATAAAAGCACACAGAAGAGAGAGGCAGAGACACTCATGTCCAAGTGTCTGTTCATGCTCACATCTTCACAGTGGTCTGTGCTTCATAGCTTTTTCATCCACATTTTGTTGATTTTGTTTTTCTTGATTAATCAGGGTTTGTTTTAAAGTGTTATTGTGTTTTTCTGAAATAAGCTTAATTATTTCACAATAATAAGTTGCCTGCCTGTGATAATTAATGCTAATTAGGGTAGTCACTAATTAGCACCATCATCTAACTTGTATTGGGTTTCACCATGTAGTCTCCAGTCTATTTATCCTTTATTTATACCTATTTTATCTAAAGGTCAGGCCAGTTTTCAACTTCAATGAAAGAAAATGTTGAGTCTGTTATTACCGGCTTATATCAGCTGCCAAAATATGTGCAATCATGACATTTTCATTTTTACAAATGATACAAGTTGATGATAATTTTTTTTTATGTTTTCAATTATTTTCATTTTCATAGAATGATTCTTGTTTCACTGTTTGCAGATTAGATTGCAAATGTTAATCGTATACTTTTGATAAAAGTCTTCTTGAGTAATAGAATAACCTGAATATTATCTGTTCATAAAGAGTGACAATGCTGCAAATTTGTATATGCTACACTCTTATGCAACTTTGTTTTTGTTGTTTATCTTTTAATTGTTGTCTACAAGTTTGATGTGTCATGGGTTTAGAATCTCGGGGTATATATGATTATATCATCCACTTGTTGCTATGGTTACAATGTAGGGATCTGTAATGCACGAGTTGTCATGGTGCACTCATTCACATCTTATATAAACTGGATTTTATATAGAGATATTGAACACTATTAAACATGTTATCATCGTATTGTCATCTTTGAATTTTTAATGACATTTTGTGAATTGTGCTTTTTACAATGGATTCCTATCTCCAAAGAAATAAAATTGATTATATTGTAAGATCTCTTTTGTCATTCATTGTTTGGAGTACTTCAATTGATTTTGAAGGTTTTAGCAAGCCTCTTCATTGACACTGAAGATCACGGACAAGGTAATGAACTTAATAGACCCATAACTCTTTCCATACAAGGTAAAATATTCACAACTGTACATATATCCTAAGAACGTGATGTCAGCTCATGGCATCTACAGAGGCTTGCATATATCTTTACGGTACCTACCACGATCAGAATGCAGTCAGACCACGGTCAACCAGGATCATATTGCATTCTGATCGCGGTCAACCGAATCAGACTGCAGTCAGAACACAGTTTTCAGGTAACTATTTCTGCAAGGGTCTGTACAACCCTTGCATTAGCACATATTTGCTGAGATGTAGCCTCTAAGTACAAGGGACGAGATATCATGTCAGAATTATTACAATTTTTTAAACACAAGAGAGGTGATATTTCATCTATTCATACTAAATCTATATAACTGTTTTCTCGTCCTTTGAATGTAAGTTGTGTACTTTTTGACAATGTAATGTTATGTTATGTCAATAATGGTTCATATCAACTGTTGCAACCATGGGAACATGTTATCACGTCCCTCGTTTATAATGACATGTAACTAAAAATAGGCTCATATGGAAGGGCTGTGACCCTTCAGACATGACATCTATTCATTTGTATGGAAAGAAGACCCAGAATTGAGAAGTGAACTTAATAGGTCATTCGGCCTAAAGGCCAGATGGGCTTATGGCATGAGCTGTCGTCCATCGAGCATTGCATCCGTAAATCTTTATTTATTTTCGAACCACCTCCAGAACTGCTGCACCCCAGAAGCTGAAACTTTGTTGGGAGGTACCTTGCACCTAAGAGATCAATAGTTACACATTCCAAGATTGGCTTCCCACGTCCCAACTTCTCAAACATGGTCGTGGCAGGCATTTTGCCTAAAACCTTTAAATGACTTCTTTTCGGGAAGTGGTTGGCTTAGGAAGCTGAGATTTTCAAAATAGCAACTTCGTTACAAAGGAGACTGAAGTATTTTCATTTGGTCTTTTGATCCCCTTCAAGTAAGAGTATGGCAGATTGTCTACTCTCTAACCTTCTTTTGACATCTTAGTACAAGGAACTAGTCAAGCTAGAAAGCTTAAAACTTGAGAATATCATATTTGTTGGATTGAGGCTTGGTTTTTTAAACTTCAATACCCTACTCCAAAAACTAAGGGTGTGGGAGAGGTGCCGATACTCTCCACTTTATAGTTGAGTATCGAAACATACACAAAAACCCTGGGTAATCAAGGATTTAAATACCCAAAAGCGGATTTAGTTACAAATCATGCATATCATGTGCTAAAGCATCAGCAACTTTTACTATCCACTAAAGAGAACTACGGTGTATATACCATCTTCTATAGACAGAGGTCACAATCTTGTATTGACAGAGGTCACAATCTTGTATAGACAGAGGTCACAATCTTGTATAGACAGAGGTCACAATCTTGAATAGACAGAGGTCACAATCTTGTATAAACAGAGGTCACAATCTTGTATAGACAGAGGTCACAATCTTGTATTGACAGAGGTCACCATCTTGTAGAGACAGAGGTCACCATCTTGTAGAGACAGAGGTCACCATCTTGTATAGACAGAGAGGTCGCAATCTTGTATAGACAGAGGTCACCATCTTGTATAGACAGCAGTCTGATTAAAATCGACCTTGTTCCGAGGAATAAAATTTCCAAAATAATATATCTACCGGGATACGAACAGGTTCTGTAGATTCCTCGCCACAAGGTCTGAGAACATCCCGTATAGGCGTGTGTTCCGAACCAGTTTAGCGCAGCCAAAGCCCAGTCAAATAGCTGACCAATCACATCATAGTATTTAAACGGACGCTGTTTTGAAAGCATTTGTAACAGACAAAAGGATAGCTGTTTGGAGTTATCTGCCCCTAGTTTCTCGCACCGAAAGCATTTGTTGGGCATCTTTTGATTGGCTACCTGAATTGCGCTCGAACACGCTAGTCTATGGACTGTTTCCAGACGGTTTGGCGTGGAAATCTCCGAACGATATGAGTTCGTATCCCGGTAGATGCACTATTTTGCACATTTTTTCCGCGGAATACCGTCGGTTTTAATCAGACTGGTATAGACAGAGGTCGCAATCTTGTATAGACAGAGGTCACCATCTTGTATAGACAGGTCACCATCTTGTATAGACAGAGGTCACAATCTTGTATAGACAGAGGTCACCATCTTGTATAGACAGAGGTCACCATCTTGTATAGACAGAGGTCACAATCTTGTATAGACAGAGGTCGCAATCTTGTATAGACAGAGGTCACCATCTTGTATAGACAGGTCACCATCTTGTATAGACAGAGGTCACCATCTTGTATAGACAGAGGTCACAATCTTGTATAGACAGAGGTCACAATCTTGTATAGACAGAGGTAACAATCTTGTATAGACAGGTCACAATCTTGTATAGACAGAGGTCACATCTTGTACAGACGGAGGTCACAATCTTGTATAGACAGAGGTCACAATCTTGTATAGACAGAGGTCACAATCTTGTATAGACAGAGGTCACCATCTTGTATAGACAGGTCACAATCTTGTATAGACAGAGGTCACATCTTGTACAGACGGAGGTCACAATCTTGTACAGACGGAGGTCACAATCTTGTACAGACAGAGGTCACAATCTTGTATTGACAGAGGTCACAATCTTGTATAGACAGAGGTCACAATCTTGTATAGACGGAGGTCACAATCTTGTATAGACGGAGGTCACAATTTTGTATCACGGTTGTCACTATCTGGTACATGTATACCAGAATGTCACAAACTGGTATACAAAACCGTCACATTCTGGTATACATGAACAACATAATCTGGAAAACACGAACTTCTCTGGTATACAGTAATTTCACTATCTGGTATAAACGATGTCACGGTCTGGTATACAGGATTTCAAAATTTGATAGGTGTGCAGGAATGTCACAATCCGGTATACACAGATGTCAATACATGGTATCAACTGATGTCATAATCTGATATTCACGGATGTCATAATCTGGTATTAACTGATGTCATAACCTGGTATTAACTGATGTCATAACCTGGTATACATGGCTGTTACAATCTGGTACTAACTGACGTCACAATATGGTACACGTGGATGTAACAATATTGAATAAAAGAAAGTCACAATCTGCTATAGGCCCAACACGGATGTCACAATTTGCTATATATGAATTTCAGAGTCTGGTTGCAAACATGTAGAAAGCTTGTGTACATGGATGGCACAATCTGGTGTGAATGTCTATCACAATATCAAATACACATATCACAATCCGGTATACATTCCGCATTCTGGTATGGTGGCAATGACTTTAACCCTGCAGGAAGACCTCTCAGACGGCCAGCGCTGACACATCGACACACGCTCCTAAGTCATCGGCAGGCTGTCCAGCACCACAACATAAGGCTGTAACAATGACGCCATGTCATTTTTACTGACGTGGCTGGTTTCCTCTTTCACGGAGTTGAATGACGTATGCGTGTGTGCAAATTGGAAGGAGACATGTTCAGAGAGGACTGTGTAGAAGGTATATATGTGCCATTGGAGCTGGTTTGGTTATGGTTTCGAGCGAAGCCAAGTTTTGGAGCATTGGAGCAAACGTTGATTCCACATGTTCGCAAGATATATGACAACCATTTTCTTATTGGTAGATGACAACTTCTGCCATCGTGCAAGAGCAATCGACGATTTCCTACTGCAAGTAGCTATAAAGGTTGACCGCCTGCTATGACCCGCTAAGATTCATTGGAAACAACTTCGCTAAAGCATAACAGCAAGTTTTTTTTTAGTTTTATGACATGTTGTGTGTTACTATGTCAATACTCTATCAGTGCACGTCTTCAGTTTTTTAAGAAATTGTAAAATTAAATACAATATAGCATGTTTTCATTTCACGTAATGCAAAAAAATCCAAGAAGGCACAGAACCATCCCTTTAAACCGCCATTACAGTGTCAGCCGGTATGTTAACACATGCTCCGGATGTGGACCAAACACGTATTGACCAAGAGTGATGCAGAGTGGAATGGTCTATCGGTCTCAACTGCCCCTCCATTCTAACGGTCATGTGCTCCGTGGGTTTCATATCCGTGCTTTTACTGAATGGCTTCACTTCACATTGTTTTTATTTTTCAACAAATGCGCCCTTATGTTTATCAAATTCTGAAATATAATACCCTCCTTTTAAAGGTGCATCCATTGTGTTTCATAATATTTTATTTGGCTTTAATATGTTCCAAATCAGCACATGTGATAATAAATTCACTCAACTTGCATATTTATCCCCAATCGCCAAATATATCATAATTACTAGTTTCAAATTAAAATTGAGAAACATTATTATGCATGTGCAGAAATCGAAACTGCACGTCCCATTTACATGTACAGTCGTTATGTTACCTATTAAACATTATCAACTCAAATTTGTCTTTTTATCTGTTATAAATAAGATTCCAAAACTACGTTTGACTCATTGACGCGCGTCACACGCTGTGCGTTGTCCTGTTTTCGATCAAAAATCACTTTTTTAAATTCATTTTGTCAATATGCTAAGTCTACTATCATCAAAATGTTAGTTTTCGGTAACAGTCGGTACTTCTCGATAAAGTAACACCATTTCTAACGTTTGCAATATGTGACCCGCAACAACACAATGGATGGACATTTAAGTTCTACATGTTGGGATAACAGACTCATTGAGGTGTGCATCATTCTCTTCCCGCAGAGGTTACGATCCCTTCTGATTTCCGATCCTAACCTCTGTTCTGTATCGCCTGAATCCGAGTGCAAAAATGGAGTGTCCCTATTGGTTGCAATTGAATCTAGTTGCCGTTGCCAAATGACACGTCATAATGATAAAATAAACGTAAGATAAACATTTTATCGTTTACTGTTTTCCTCGAAATATGCTTTTGGATTTTGTGAAACTTGCTGATAAATTCAGAAGACCAAATCAGAGGCAAATACCCAAAACAGTTCGTTTGTGTTATTTACATCAGACATATTCGAAGTACATATGTTAATGAGCAAGACTCAAATGCTTAGATCTCACTCGGTCGACACGGTCGTTTAGAGATGATTTTTCATTAGGGATACAGTATGAGGTTCCACTTTTCCCCGCTAGGTGATTTTTCTGGAGCATTGAAATGCAGGCGATGTAGAACAGAGGTTAGGATCGGAAATCTGAAGGGAGTAACCTATGTGGGAAAAGAATGGGTATGCATGACCGATAAATTTGTGCTTTATAGTACTTAGCGGTTTTGTCAGCAAAATACTTCAGAATACTTTGGATTTAGAACATTGATGCCATCTTCCTTCTGACATCGTGCCCAGGAGAATAATCTCCCTTGAGCGGGCACACGCTGGTCCCATATATTATTATTATTATTATGAATAATCACTTGATATCAACAATAGGCATAATCTATCTGACCTTTACCGTAACTGTGATCTCCTGACATACTAGCAGAATGGGATTTTGTAACATCATGTAAATATGCAATATTAACGTTATTTTCTCAAATGCCCCTTTTTAAAATAAAAAAACCCTAAGACCTTAATTACATTTTTTCAACTTTCCAGAACCACTTATTAGTCAATAAAACAGTGTCATAATAACGAATTTTGTGATTTTTAAACAATGCTTATGATATACCTATACCTTTATAACCACAGGTTTGCTTTACATCTATATATATCTATCATTAAAGACGAACTTGGCGGTTTCATATATGGTACTGTGTTGTATTTATCTCACTCATTGGTAATATCCTATTAACTGACTGCTAATCACATGTTAACTGATTGGTAATTTCACGTTTCTGAACGTCATTTTCATCTTAGATCTCATAGTGAAGTTCATAGAACATGAATTGAAAAACTCAATTTGACTAATTTGTAAATAAATGTTTAGCTCATTAGGCATGAAAGGCCCGATGAGCTTATGGCATGGTATGGTGTCGGGCATCCGTCCGTCCGTAAACTTTTTCGACTTCTTCTCCAGAACCAGTGCCTCTGGAGAGCTGATATTTTATGTACAGACTCCTTTGACAATGGGGATTCTAAATTGTAGATTTGGTGACCCCGTGACCCCAAATGTTGGTCACAGGGGTCATGATCCTATTTTCATCTTCTTCTCAAGTATGACAAGCTCTAGAAAGCCGAAATGTTGTGTGCAGACTCAAATGACTCAAAGACTCCAAATGTGAGTCCTAGTGGCAACAGTCTAAAACCTATTTCTACTTGTTAACAATGTATTACTTGATATAACTTAGATAATCAACCTTAGAAAATAAACCAATGTCCTGATGATCTACAGAGCCCATGACTCTGTTTTCTGAATCGATGTCACGATTAAAATTGCATACTGGAATCAAAGCAAGAATACGGATAAGATCGTGACAGAATGTCAATGAGTCGGCGAGCTCAAGCCACAAGCTCTACTTGAAAGTCTCTGAGACGAGGTGTCTCACCAAGGGTTCAGGTCCTGGTGTTTTAATTGGTGAAATCGGAAATCAAATCCGAGTGGGAAGAATCATTGTCGAGTCGGAGATGTGCAGATGTTTTCTCATCTGAAGTGCTCAGAAACAAGAGTGTTCGTGAAAAGAAATCACGTGGAATATGTCTCCTGAAATAGAAGGTGGTGGGCGAGGACAGAAGGCTAAATGGTGGGTTGACAATATCAATGATGACAATGACATGGCACATATATCAGTCAACTAGATCCGAAGTTGTAAAGTTATTGATATTACGATAAGGAAGCACTATTTATACCATAATGTATGTATTATGGAGACAACTAGTGAGAATAACCAATATGTCAACTGAAAAACTGGCTGTTAACTCCGGAAATCTGTAAAACACATTTAAATCACGAAAAAATAACATTTTGATGACATTTTTATTGTGCATACATAGGTGAAATAGTCACGTGACTATGAGTATTCCCCCTCACATCGAGGCGGCAAGTATCATTGGCAGATAAGAGGAAACCATTACACAAGGTTACACATTGCCATGAAACACGCAGGCAGCGCTTGAACTAGTAACCTGACTCTGAAAAAAATTTATTCTGAAGATATCTCCATTTTATAACAAATTGAAAATAATCTTTGAGAAATCGAGTTTCAGACTGAAAACAGAAGCTCCTTTTCGGCAGTTGGTGGTATTTTCAGTATATGTACTGTGGAACTGGGGAACCATGAAACTACATAATTATCATTCTCTACATCAGATCATTCTCCTGGCAGAATTCAAATGTTGATAACTCTGAGTTATTCTTTCTTTGAAGTAAGCGACTTGATTGTGGCTGCACGTCATGCTATGCATCCGTTGTAATTGTAATATGGGCGGTTGATTACTGTATACGATTTCTCAGCTCGAAATAGAATATTTAATACATGTAGAGCACGATGTGTAAGCAATGTCATTAAACAGTACGCATGATATATACTTCCACGTTGATGCCAGTAATGAATATACTTATACGTGTTTCCGGATCACGTACTAATAATATTGACACGTGTTTATACTGCATGTGGAAATTAATTGGGTTAATGATTAGTTAACATCGTATGATCTGTTAAACGCCCACAGTATGAGTGTGTGGGTACCCAAAGTCATGATTGAATCGTTCCGTGGGCCGGTTTTGTGTTCACATTGTTAATGTTTTCCTGTTTTCATGTATCCAAATTCAGTATAGTAAATGTAGATAATCAGGTCTTTTAAGGGGATTAAAAAGTGGCATACATAAGAACTGGAAGATTTACTTGATAACTTCATTCCACCTGACGAAGGAGTGAGCATATATAGTACTTTCACTTTAAAGAAGTTGTTATCCAGAAAATATTCATGTTCTTATGTAGGTTGTTGTGAGGAAGTCTTTGCCATCGCGTTGAAGAATCTTTATATTTTCTATCAAGAATAAGGAAAAGGTAAAATAATTTAGATTACCAGTCGTCTGCTTTTTAAAGTGTTAGTGTTTAGTTATGGTAATCGGGCAGAGAGCATGTTGACAAATATATACACGTAAAAATGAGCATTGTTTTGTCTATATTAAATTGACATCCAATGTTTTTTTCATAATGTTTATTTGAATACCATTTTTTACTTTGCAGTTAAACTATTTTCACTCAGTTTGCATATTCACCCCAAATCACCTAATAAAGGATAATTTTTCACTTGTTTCCAATGAAAATAAGTATAAGTAAGTATAGCAAAGACATTCAAAATCTACCTTCTGGTATTTAGGAGCAGTATTTAGGTTTGTACTCTTTTCAAAATTGGGGTAGCGTTTCTTTTGTCGCTTAGTTTACGAGAACTGACTGTTCTCTGCCGCAAACCGGGGATATAGCTCAGTTGGTGGAGTGTCCGCTTATCACCTGGAAGACCGGGGTTCGATTACCGGTCACGTCATACCAAAAGATGTTAAAAGATAGGAGTTGTTGCTTCCTTGCTTGACACTCAGCATTATAAGAACTGAACAACGCTTGAACTGGCGCTGCCATGTGGCTACCGGGTGCTCTTTTCACACAATAAATTTCCAATGTATGTTTGTACAGCAAGCCTTAGGATATATCATATTCTCTTAAAATAAAATCTTGCAAATAGTTTGCCTCGTGATGTTTTCTTTTCAAATCGAATGGTAATTTATTTGTCATATAGAAAATCATCATCTGAGCTCTCATCTCCGCTTGAAACATGTGCGTTCATTTGAAACAAACATTAACATTAGTATTTCCTTCATGGAATAAATTAGAAATCGATAAGTTCAAATATGTTTTGTCATTTTTTCGTGTATCATCCCCAATTTCCAACATGTTTCTAAATCATGTTTTCGAGAGCTATTAGGTAAATGTTTTTGTAATTTCTTCGCGAATTATCTCCAATTTCCAACGTGTTTCTGAATAGTGTTTTAAACATGAACCCGGAGAAAAATACAGGTAATCACGAGGCGTCGACCGTCTCCTCACGTTGGTAGATGTGTGTTAGAGTAACGTGACATGGTCAGACTTATAGATAAACCCTGTCTTCGGGGTTCGCGATCTGTCAATAGTTTACCATTCACGTGTTGTGTAGTGTAGCGACACAGGGGCAGATTAAGTAGTTGGTTGTGGAGGAGGGATATGGATGAAACATAAGTATATATTGGTCATGAGGTAGGAGCGATAAATGGTTTGTAGACGTACAAATCGAATACGTTTTAGAGAATTGAAGTAATAATTGCTTCAAATAGATATCCGCCAAGCCATCTGAAACCACTACCTATACAAAGATGAACAAATATGTCCATCACTTTAGCCCCTTTTGTTTATGCAAAAATAATGTTTTACATGAGTTGACATTTCTTGTTATCTATTCATGGGGGGCTCCACATTTTGAGAGGGGAGGGCTGGCGGGTTCACCCAGGGGCTCCATCAAAACTAAATGCAAAATTTTCGAAACTTTGGTTTGTTATAACTTATACTAAAGCTTATTTTACTAATCACTTAGATAAAATGATGAAAATTACTTAATTACAATTTTCTATATAAGTATAGCTAAGCCATACACATTTCCTGCTAAAGAGAACGCAAATTATTTAAAATGATATAATAAGACGTTTTAATATTATTGATTGATGTGACGCTAAAATATCAGACGCTAAAGCTATAATTACCATTACGTCATGCCACAACTCTTCTCAGAACAAATACCCTGTACAATAATTCAAATACCTTGTACAATAATGCAAATAGCCTTACTTTAATGCAGATACCCTGAACAACAATGCAGATTCCCTGTTCAATAATGCAAATACTCTGTAAAATAATGCAATACCCTTACAACAATGCAAATACCCTGCACAACAATGCAAATACCCTGAACAACAACGCAAATACCCTGAACAACAACGCAATAACCCTGTACAAAAATGCAAAGACTCGTGGACAAATGACAAATTTCTCCGCGCATGATGCTCCCCTCTCAGACAAGTTCCTCACCATTGAAGTAGCTTACAGGATCCTGTTTCCTTGACAACTCTACACTTCGTGATTTCCTTGTTTTAAGATGTCAGAAGAGTACACGATCTAGATTGGCACTTTCAATATCCCATGGTGTAAACATCCTTGTTACAGCGGCATTCAGTCACGACGTTATTAAAGTACGCTACGTATGGTTTTCAAGTAATTGTTAATTCAGGAATAATTTTTTGGGAACAGTGAATCTAATTAAAATCATGCTTTAAAAAATTGTTGAGAGAAAAATATCTAACCTAGCAGTTTCAATAATTCAAGAATCAAGATCGAGTCAAGATATTCAAGATAAGGTTTCGTTTGAGTTCTTTATTTTATTTTTAAAAAATGGACGCTTGAAAAATCT